>JAOWBW010001301.1:0-280649 GCA_026119855.1 Campanula takesimana | reverse complement strand
GGCAACACCACTCACCGGCCCACAAGGAAAGAGCTCGAGAATACCACTCAAAGAGACAACGAGTCCTTCATTGACTTCACAATGAGATGGAATGACAAACTCTCTGAAATTGTTGAGAGGCCGAACACAAAAGAGCAAATGGACATCTTTCTCAAATGTCTCAAGATTGATCTCCGCACCCACCTAAGTGGGGCTTGCTACTCCGACTTCTCCCAAATGTATGAGGCGGGGGTACGCATGGATGACTTGCTCAAGGAGATTAAAAATTCCACTCCTACCTACCGATAGAAGGCCGCCTCTAGTTCAAAAAAAGAGGCTTCTGTCAATGCCGTTACTACTGACAAGGGGAATTACAAGAAGGTTCCCCCACCACAAGGTAGCGGTTCCAAAACGACCGTGTCTACACTCCTCTCAACGGCATGACCATCACCGAGGCCTATGAAGCTCTAAAGGCCAAGGGACAAATCACCCCTCTTCAAGGGTACAAGCAACCACAACCGCTCCGTCCCAATCATGCCCACCACAAATGGTGCGACTACCATCAATGCACCGGCCACCTCACCGAGGATTGCTTCTCCATCCGCAACACCATCCAAGACCTCATAGACAAGAAGGAATTCATAATCCCTAATGAGGGTAGTGTCAATGTAATAGAGGTAGGAGAGTTTGAAGGAACCATCATTCGGTCCCAATTATGAATGAGAGCTCCGATGATATGAATAAACTTGATAATTCTTGTTATGTTGTGACTTATGATGAGATTATGAGGGAAGTCTTAGAGAATAGGAAGAAGAAGCTACAAGGGACCGTGAACGTTCTCACTCGCAGTAGCCGAGTAACAACGAGCACAATCCCTCCCAATATTGCAGCAACCAGCACCTCTTCTCAAAGATCGCAAGCACGCGACATACCCGAAGACCCTTTGTTAACACAACTCAAGAAGACGCAAGCCAACATATCCATCTGGGACCTTATTGCATCATCAAAGAAACACTGACACCTCGTCATTAAGAACTTGGATGACACATCAGTCTCTCCCGACACGACTCCCGAGGACCTCACAGCAATGATAGGTCACATTTACTTCGGCAATGTCATCACTTTCGCCGACATGGACCTCCCGCCATTTGGGTCCGAACACAATGAAGCCATCTACCTCAAAGTAAGGATAAGGGGGAGACCCATCTCAAGAGTTCTAGTAGATGGTGGTTCCGCACTCAGCTTAATGCCAAGCCGAGTCATGGGCATACTGGGGCTCAAAAGCTCCGATTTACGACCCTCTGCCCACGTCATTAGAGGGTACGACAGCACTGCCCGTACAGTCATGGGAATGTTAGAAGTTGATATCGAATTTGGAAGCATGATCATGTCCGTCCCATTCCATGTACTTGATGTCCCTGCTTCATTCAACCTACTTCTGGGCCGACCTTGGATCCACAGTTCCAATGCGATACCTTCCACTCTCCATCAGTGTGTCAAGATCAGAAATGGGGACGAGATAGTCACTATCATGGCCAAGAATGTCACCGTCCACATAAATGGGGGACAACCCGTTCACCAAGTCCAACACGGGATAGAAGATGCCACTCTCTCCGGCGTCAACACCATTGACAAAGAAGGGGGAAATAGACAATGGGCCCCCGGCAATCCTAAAGTCCTCCGCATGATGAGGAACATGAATCACTTTCCCGGGCTTGGCCTGGGGAAGCACCAACAAGGGATATTACACCCCGTGGAAGTTCCTGTTATCAAGAACAAATTTGGTCTGGGATACGAACCTACCAAGGATGACTCGAAATACGAGTAAGCAGTCAAGAATCAAAGGACCCGAGCTCGCAAAGATGGCCGACGATATGAAATCCCTGACTTGAAACCCTACCGCAACACACTAAACGGTTATTTTGTTCGCCAAGGGGAAGATGTTCCGTACATGATCTTTCCCGAACCATGGGTTAACGAAAAGAGCGTCAGAAAGCCCGGTCTCGAGATCTTCACCGATTGTGAAATACCTGCACAAGAAAGAGAACCTACTCCAATGTCACCCCGAGAGTGGTGGGGCGAGAAAGTGACTATAGAGTCCGAGGTAGAGGTTACTATGGGGGAAGAACTATCCGATCTAGCCTCCATGTTCGAAGAATTTGTCATCATGGACGATTGTCAAGTCAACGCCATCTCCGACAACACAGAAATGGAGAGCCCATCTATTAGCGAGATTCAGCCAAGCTCCGAGCCAATCAACAACTGGTATTCAATGAAGGGGCCCTTAGTATCCGAGGATTTCTTGATCCGAGAAATGGGTTGCATACCCCGTACAACAACAAAGGAAGAGCGGCTCACACTTACTTTCGAGTCCGAGAGTGTTTCTAATGCCCTCACCCAAGAGGATATGGAGGCAATAGCCGAGCGTGTGTTTCCTTTCTTTGCTAATGAAAAATTTGATATTTCTGAGTACCCCGAGATTGCAAACATCATAAATGATGAATTAACTAATAACAAACCTAATGAACAAGTTAATAACGATTCAAATTATGATGAAATAGACCACGAAAACATAACATACCTAAATGAACTAGCTCAACAGGTTCGTTGTCGTGGTAAAAATGGTCCAGGGGCTGATGAAGAATTGCATAATGTTAATCTGGGTACCGACGAAGAGCCGAAAGAAACGAAGATTGGCAGCTTCTTCAAGGGGAAGACAAAGACAAACTGACTGCACTGCTCAGAGAATTTGTGGATGTATTCGCATGGTCATACAAAGACATGTCGGGTTTGGACAGAAAGGTCGCGGAGCACAGAATTCCGATCAGAGAGGACGCCAAGCCAGTAAAGCAGAAACTCAGAAAGATCAAGCCAGAATGGTCTCTACAAGTCAAAGAAGAGATTGAAAAGCTCCTCAGTGTGGGTTTCATCAAAGTCATTGAGTATCCGACTTGGCTAGCCAATATCGTGACAGTCAGAAAGGCAAATGGCAAGGTTCGAGTTTGTGTGGACTTCCGGGATTTGAACAAAGCTTCCCCGAAAGATGATTTTCCACTACCAAACATCGACATGCTCGTCGATTCAACTGCAAACTATGAGGTCCGCTCATTTGTGGACGGTTTTGCCGGTTACAATCCGATCCTCATGTCTGAAGAAGATCAACACAAGACAGCTTTCATAACTCCGTGGGGCACTTTCTGCTACACAGTCATGCTGTTCGGACTAAGGAACGCTGGGGCTACCTACCAGAGGGCTGTTACGGATCTATTCCACGATATGATTCATAAAGAGATCGAGGTCTATGTAGACGACATGATCATCCATTCGAAGGGAACCAATGGTCAACATTTGATCGATCTTCGCAAATTCTTTGAAAGGCTTCGACAACACAAGATGAGACTAAATCCCGCAAAGTGCACTTTTGGGGTCATCAGAGGAAAGGTTCTTGGTTACATGGTCACTGAAAGAGGAATTGAAGCCGATCCCTCCAAGATCAAGGCAATCATTGACATGCCTCCCCCAAGGACGCAGAAAGAAATCAAAGGTTTCATGGGCAGACTTCAATACATCAGCCGGTTTGTGCACCAACTCACTTCCATGTGTGAGCCAATCTTCAAGCTACTCAAAAAGAATGTGGCTCTAGAATGGACCGATGCGTACCAAGAAGCCTTCGACCAAGTGAAGCATTACTTGACATGCCCTCCAGTTTTGGTTCCACCACACGAAGAGAAGCCTCTCTTGCTCTATGTCACTGTCAATGATGAAGCCCTAGGGGCTATGTTAGCACAAGAACAGCGAGACTCCACAAAGGAGAATGCCATCTACTTTGTCAGCCGACGGTTTCAAGGAGCTAAAAAGAACTACTCTGTCTTAGAGAAGTCTTGTGCTGTATTGGTTTGGGTTACTCAAAAGCTCAAGCATTACATGGAAGCCTTCCCAATCAAGTTAGTAGCAAAAGTGGACCCGCTCCGCTACATCTTCGAGAAGCCTTTCATGTCAATAAGAATAGCCAAATGGTATTTCATGCTCGCCGGCTACGATATCACTTACGTCACACTCAAATCCATCAGGGGGAAGGTGTTCAGTGATCAGCTTGCTGAATTTTCGTGTGACGAAGTGAAGGGGGAAGATGTACAGTTCCCCGACGAGCATTTAATTTGCGCTACACCAGAGGAAAATAAGTGGCAACTTTTTTTCGATGGCGCAGCCAATAAGAATGGATATGGCATAGGGATGTTACTCGTTGATCCAAAAGACATGTATACTCCAATCGCCATCCGCCTCGAATTTGAAGCCACTAACAACACAGCTGAGTACGAAGATTGCATAGCGGGGCTCGAAGCAGCCCCGAGAGAAATGTCACAAGTTTAGAAGTATTCGGTGATTCCTTGCTCATCATCAATCAGACATCTGGAAAATGGAAGATTCAAGACTCGACCCTGCAACGGTATGGTCAACATCTCGAAGAGTTGGTTGAACAATTTCAAGAAATCACCTTCAATTACCTGCCAAGGGACAAGAACCGTTTTCCTGATGCACTAGCCACCATCGCTTCACTGGTCGAAATGCCTGAGGGTAAAATGGTAAAGCCCTTCAAAATTTCCTGATGAAACAGTCCGGCATACTGCATGAGTATTGAGATCAACAAGGTCCAAGCAAACTCTCCATGGTATGCAGATATCATGAATTTCCTCAAGGATGGTACTTATCCCGAGAACAGCAATAAGAAGTCTCAAATGGCATTGCAAAGACTAGCCTCCCGATATGTACTGATTGGGACAGAGTCTACAAAAGGCATCACGAGGGGATCAATCTCCTATGTGCGAATGAGACCGAAGCTCAAGAAATAATGCATGAGATCCACGAAGGTGAATGTGGGCCTCACATGAACGGGTTTATGTTGGCCAAGAAGATACTCCGCATGGGTTATTATTGGAGTACCATGGAAAGGGACTGCATCGAGAAAGTCAAGAGGTGCGCCAAATGCCAATTCCATGCCAATCTACAGCACGCTCCACCCTCACAGCTTTACAATATGACCACGCCTTGGCCTTTCTCTTGTTGGGGCATAGACATCATCGGCAAAGTTCACCCTACTGGAAGCAACGGTCAATCTTTTGTCCTAGTAGCCATGGACTATTTTACAAAATGGGTTGAAGCACAGGCTTACCGAGTTCTCAACGCCAAGAAAGTGGCCGAATTCGTGAAAATCCACATCATGTGTCGATACGGAGTTCCTCATGAGATCATCTCAGACAACGGGTCTCACTTCGAGAAAGAGATGGACACACTCCTGGTAGAATACAAGATTACTAAGCACAAGTCATCTCCATACCGCCCTCAAGAAAACGGCGCGGTCGAGGCAGCTAATAAGACAATCGAGACCATTGTGAAGAAAATGGCCTCCACTGGAAGGGATTGTCCCAAAAATTTACCTCTAGCATTATGGGGCTACCGCACGTCAATACGGACAGCGACTGGAGAAACTCCTCATGCACTGGTATATGGTTCCGAAGCTGTGCTACCAATAGAGCTCAAAGTTCCGTCCCTACGGGTCCTCCTCGAGAACCAAGTCAATGAAGTTGATTGGATGCAAAGTCGATATGAACAGCTAGACCTACTCGATGAGAGAAGGCTAAGAGCGATCGAACGTACGAGGGCCTATCAACAAAGAATGTCTAGGGCTTTCAACAAAAAGGTGAAGCCCCGAAACATCAGTGTAGGAGATTTGGTCCTAAGACAACACCCTCCTAATGCCAAGAACCCCCTTGGAAAATGGGGACCCCGATGGATTGGTCCGTACGTAGTCAAGAAGATACTAAGCGGCGGTGCAGTCCGACTCGTGGACTTAGACGGAGATCAACTGCCAAAGGAAGTCAACCTCGACAAATTGAAGAGGTTTTACGTCTAATAAACGAAGACCATAAAAAAAAAAAAAAAAAAAAAAAGCTAGGTTGAAAACCCGCAAGGGCGGCCTAGGCAAAAATTAGAGCACGTGTAAAAAAGAAGCCCGCTAGATTGAAAACCCGCAAGGGCGGTCTAGGCAAAAAACAGGGTGCACACGAAAAAAAAAATGGTCTTCGTTTGTTTTAACTACGGAGACGTGAGCCTCTACACTAGAGGAACGTAGGCAACCTTCGGGTGCGGTCTAAAACATAAACAAATACCCAAATCATTTCAAATTAACAAGATGCAATTTTTTATTCATTCACTATATCATCTTCATCATTACAACGGAAATGTTGAGCTACTAAAAGACTTAAAACATTAAAATCCTAACAAGTGGTCTATTCTAAATGCAATCTCTCGAGGGTACTAGGAAAAATCTAATTTTCTCTTGGCCTTTGAAGGACCACCCGAACAGCCATCAATCCTACTCTTCTTAGGAGGCCTAGGGACACTGATGCGGACCGATATCTTCTGCGCAACCGAGCGCCTCCGAGCATAAAAATCATCCAAAGGGGTACCGAAAGGGTCGGTCAGAATGTTGTTCACGT
This sequence comes from Campanula takesimana, assembly GCA_026119855.1. NCBI lineage: Eukaryota > Viridiplantae > Streptophyta > Magnoliopsida > Asterales > Campanulaceae > Campanula > Campanula takesimana. Next base: position 274,173 of record JAOWBW010001301.1, on the reverse strand, counting down.
CAGCAGCAGCTTCCTTGTACCTCAAAGCACTGCTGGGCTCAAAATCACTTCCTAACAACTCGGCCCGAAGAGCATCTACCCAAGTAATGCCACGGTAGACGGTACCAAGCAAATGATCCAAGTAACTCTCAGGAAGAAAAATACTGCCCCGGTGCAATGCAACGGAAGCCCAATAGTCACGATCATCTCCCCAAGCCGTCTGGAGCTCATTCGAGAAGTCCGGACCGATATAAGAAACTGGACGAAGTACCCCATTCCTCGGAAAAGGAATTATTTGCTGACGACCAAACTGTCTCAAAACCCGTTCTGGCTGATAAAACGAAGAGTCCCTCAATCCGGGTAAAACCACATGCTGAAAACTGAAGGTCCACTCCACAAAAGGGCGAAGACCCCAAGGACACCATTCAATGTCAGCTGTAAGGCGAGAAGCAAAAAATCTCCTCTAACCCTCTTCGGTCAAATCTCTAATCAGCAACCGACGCCTATGAACAGGAAAAGGAGAAAGGTCGCCATCCAACCCATAAAGCCTGAAATGGTCCCGAAGCCATATGGTCAAAAGCAAGGGGCTTCCCTATCGCATCTCACCCTTACGGTGCAATTCGTCCAAACCATGCAAGGTCTTTCCTACAATGAGCGGGATTATGCTAAATCGTTGTCCTTTCGCCTGCAACACAATTTCAGCCAACTGCGCATCCGTAGTACCCAGGGAAGTGACAAACAAAACCTCGCTGAAAAGGCAGACAGCCATGGAATTTTTCTTAAAGGACTGAACCGCGACATCTTCCGAATGCAAACTGAAAAACATCGGAAGCTCAGTTATGTCAACAACGGTCCCGTGCATCATCTTCTTCACTTCTCCAATAGAGAGATTCAGAATATCAACCCAAGAATCAACAACACCGCAGTGATACTTGGGGACGGCAATCCGACCGGCCAAAGGCATACCCAAAATGGCCCCAAATCATCAACGGTCGGCACCATTTCATTAGCCGAAAAGTTGAATGTATGGCTATCACAATCCCAAAAGGCTGCAGCAGCCTTCAACAAGTCCCAATCCGGCTTCAATGTCCGCAAAGTAAAGAGAATTCGAAGCCCGAAGTCTTTCATTTTTGGGATGGGTCTTAAAAGAATACACGAAGGTCGACAAATCATTCTCGGAACTCTTGACAACCTCGGCATTAAGACTAAAAAGGTTGGAGGCCATGGGAAAGAAGGTTATAAGCAAGATTGGGTAATAGAATGGTGTTCAAAAATGACAGAAAATGGTTGTTGGAATCGAATTGTCGACCAGAAGCTGATATTATATCTGTTAGAGGATCTTTTGGTCGGCAAATATCAGGCCCTGAATTTCGCCTCCCAGTGGCGCGTGCCTCCCGACACCGGTATACAAGGCGCACGCGTCCCGTATCCAAGAGAGGAAGCGCCCGCGTCCCAGATGGAAGATGCTCCAGAAACAACCTTTGTCAGTTCAAGAAGGAAGCCCAGGCACGTTCAAACGCCTTCTATCTACAGAAAAGATCAATCCTACTAACAAGAGAAGCTCAAAACGACGACAGCAAACACCCAGCTGGGCACACATTAATTTGGTCCTCCCTTAAGGCATGTCTAAAAACTAAAATAAGATAGAAACTCCCATTCAAAGTAGGGCGTCTTTTATTTTCTCAAAGATCAGTTTTTTTAAAATTCATCCCCAGCACAAAGCACTCCGCAGTCAACTGTGCCCGCACCCCGTCAAAAGTCAAAGTCAAACAGTCAAAATACGACTCACGACAACAACTTGGTCCGGGATAATCCACGGAATCACTGCTTCATCATCAAACAAGATCTACATCCATTCAAAGCAAACGGTCCTCCGGGTCCCGCACTCCAGCAAACGGTCCTTCGGGTCCCGCACTTCAGCAAACGGTCATCCGGGTCCCGCACTTCACCAAACAGTCCTCCGGGGCCCGCACTCCACCAAACGGTCCTCCGGGTCCCACGCTCCAGCAAACGGTCCACCGAGTCCCGCACTTCAGCAAACGGTCCTCCGGATCCCACACTTCAGCAAACGGTCCTCCGGGTCCCGCACTTCAGCAAACGGTCCCCCGGGTCCCGCACTTCAGCAAACGGTCCTCCGGGTCCCGCACTTCAGCAGACGGTCCTCTAGGTCCCGCACTTCACTAGACGATCCTCTAGGTCCCGTACTTCAGCAGACTGTCCTCCGGGTCCCGCACTTCAGCAAACGGTCGTTCGGGTCCCGCACTTCAGCAGACGGTCCTCCGGGTCCTGCACTTCAGCAGACGGTCCTCTAGGTCCCGCACTTCAGCAGACGGTCCTCCGGGTCCCGCACTTTAGCAAACGGTCCTCTGGGTCCCTCACTTTAGCAAAACGGTCCTCCGAGTCCCGCACATCAGCAAACGGATCTCGCTATCAGCAAACAGGTCCCGCTTCCAGCAAACAGATCTTGCTATCAGCAAACAAGTCCCGCTTCCAGCAAACGGATCTTGCTATCAGCAAACAGATCCCGCTTCCAGCAAACGGATCCCGCTATTGGCAAAACCGCTCACACAGGGAGCGCACCCTTATCTCTCAAAGCCGCTCACACAGGGAGCGCACCCCTATCCTCCGCAATTTCAAATTCCTGCTTTTGTCGAGTCTTTTACTTTTCTTGGTGATGTCCTAGGTGGATGTCTGTCTTTCGTTGGGGCGTTTGCTTCGCAATCCACGCCTCCGAGGGGCTCTGTAGAGACCCCACCTTGGACCGCTCACCCCGATTGCACACATGATTTTGTGTTTCTCCCTCTTTTAAGTGTTTCCTGTTAGTTTCTGTTACTTTGGTTAAGTTCCAGACGGACTCCGTAAAGTCCAGGGACTAAACTGAATAACAATTCTAACTTTCTAATCCATTCTGTCAAAAATCGCTTCTCAGGGTCGCGCGCCTCCGCCCCTTGAGGCCAGACGCGCGCGCCTTTCGCCGCCTAGGTGGGATGCGCGCGCTTCTGGGGCATGTCAGTTACAGATTCTGCCCAAGAATCTCTCCCTTGCTCATTATACATGATTTTGCTCGGGAAAGATTTCTTGGAGACTCCGTTTGGCTCCAAAAACAGTCACTTTTCAACTATAAAAACCCCTCCAATCCATCATTGGAGAAGGACTTGGAAAATCATTACTTTCAAACCTTTTTACTCACTTCTTTCATAGAATTTTCTTGGGACTTCTTCAACAAAGTATTCAATCTCTTCTTCAAGGCTTCACAAGAGATTCTTTTTGAAGGATACTATAGGTAAAGGTCTTAAACATTTCTCCTCTCCTTCTTCTTCTTCTTCTTCTTCTTCTTCTTCTTCAAATCAAATGTGCAATCACCCAAAACCATTTGGGACATGACACCAATGGTCCTTTCATTACATTGAATTGGCCTAGGAGTCATCTCCCTACATTTTGAACTCTAAAACCCCTTTTTATCATCATTTTAATAGGAAGAACACATTTATCTTAAAAAGTGAATTATGAACAAACAAGACCGACTTGGCTCGGGCGAAATGGGTGTTTAAGTACTTCCCATTTCGTAACCTAACCCCCGAACCCCTCATCCCAAAGAATCTCTCTTTTCGTAAATCAAACTTAGGCTCATAAATATTAGGTTTTCTTACGTTCCTCAAAAACGTGGGTGGCGACTCTTAAAACAACAATTAGACATCCTAGGATAATTCACCGCTCTAGCCAAGTGGGGTTTTCCCGGGGTATCTACAATGTCAAGTAATGCTTCACTTGGTCGAAAGCTTCTTGGCACGCATCGGTCCATTCTAGAGACACATTCTTTTTTAGTAGCTTGAAGATCGGCTCACACATGGAAGTGAGTTAGTGCACAAACCGATTGATGTATTGAAGTCTGCCCATGAAACCTTTGATTTCCTTCTGCGTCTTTGGAGGAGGCATGTCAATGATTGCCTTGATCTTGGAGGGATCGGCTTCAATTCCTCTTTCGGTGACCATGTAACCTAGGACCTTTCCTCTGATGACCCCAAAAGTGCACTTTACGGGATTGAGTCTCATTTTGTGTTGTCGAAGCCTTTCAAAGAACTTGCGAAGATCGATCAAATGTTAACCATTGGTTCCCTTCGAATGGATGATCATGTCGTCTACATAGACCTCGATCTCTTTATGAATCATGTCATGGAATAGATCCCTAACAGCCCTCTGGTAAGTAGCCACAGCGTTCCTTTGTCCGAACGGCATGACTGTGTAGCAGAAAGTTCCCCACAGAGTTGTGAAAGCTGTCTTGTGTTGATCCTCTTCGGACATGAGAATCTGATTGTAACCGGCAAAACCGTCCACAAATGAGCGGACTTCATAGTTGGCAGTTGAATCGATGAGCATGTCGATGTTTGGTAGTGGAAAATCATCTTTTGGAGAAGCTTTGTTCAAATCCCGGAAGTCCACACAAACTCGAACCTTGCCGTTTGCCTTTCTGACAATCACAATGTTGGCTAGCCAAGTTGGATACTCAATGACTTTTATGAAACCCACACTGAGGAGCTTTTCAATCTCTTCTTTTACTGGCTTGGCGTCCTCTCTGATCGGAATTCTGTGCTCCGCGACCTTTCTGTCCAAACCCAGCATGTCTTTGTATGACCACGCGAATACATCCACAAATTCTCTGAGCAGTGCAGTCAATTTGTCTTTGTCTTCCCCCTTGAAGAAGCTGCCAATCTTTGTTTCCTTCGGCTCTTCGTCGGTACCCAGATTAACAACATGCAATTCCTCATCAGCCCCTAGACCATTTTCACCACGACAACGAACCTGTTGAGCTAGTTCATTTAGGTATGTTATGTTTTCGTGGTCTATTTCATCATAATTTGAATCGTTATTAACTTGTTCATTAAGTTCGTTATTAGTTAATTCATCAATTATGATGTTTGCAATCTCGGGGTACTCAGAAATATCAAATTTTTCATTAGCAAAGAAAGGAAACACACGCTCAGCTATTGCCTCCATATCCTCTTGGGTGAGGGCATTGGAAACACTCTCGGACTCGAAAGTAATTGTGAGCCGCTCTTCCTTTGTTGCTGTACGGGGTATGCAACCCATTTCTCGGACCAAGAAATCCTTAGATACTACGGGCCCCTTTGTTGAATACCAGTTGTTGATTGGCTCGGAGCTTGGCGGGATCTCACTGATGGTTTCTTTTCTGACGACGGTGTCGTGGATGGCGTTGACTTGACAATCGTCCATGATGGCAAATTCTTCGAACATGGAGGCTAGATCGGATAGTTCTTCCCCCACGGTAATCTCTACCTCGGACTCTATAGTCACTTTCTTGCCCCACCACTCTCGGGGTGACATTGGAGTAGGTTCCCTTTCTTGTGTCGGTATTTCACAATCAGTAAAGATTTCGAGACCGGGCTTTCTGACGCCCTTGTCGTTAACCCATGGTTCGGGAAATATCATGTACGGAACATCTTCCCCTTGGCGAACAAAGTAACCGTTTAGTGTGTTGCGGTAAGGCCTTAAGTCAGGGATTTCATATTGTCGACCTTCTTTGCGAGCTTGGGTCTTTTGATTCTTGACTGCTTGCTCGTATTTCAAGTCATCTTTGGTAGGCTAGTACCCCAGACCAAACTTTTTCTTGACAAAAGGAACTTCTACGGGGTGCAATATCCCTTGTTGATGCTTCCCTAGGCCTAGACCGGGAAAGTGATTCATGTTCCTCATCATGCGGAGGATTTTAGGATTGCCAAGGGTCCATTGTCTGTTTCCCTCTTCTTTGTCGATGGCGTTGACGCCGGAGAGAGTGGCATCTTCTATCCCGTGTTGGACTTGATGGATGGGTTGTCCCCCATTTATGTGGATGGTGACATTCTCGGCCATGATGGTGACTATCTCGTCCCCATTTCTGATCTTGACACACTGATGGGGAGTGGAAGGTACCGCATTGGAACTGTGGATCCAAGGTCGGACCTAAAGTAAATTGAATGAATAAGGGACATCAAGTACTTGGAATGGGACGGACATGATCATGCTTCCAAATTCGATATCAACTTCTAACATTCCCATGACTGTACGGGCAGTGCTGTCGTACCCTCTAATGACTTGTGCGGAGGGTTATAAATCGGAGCTTTTGAGCCCCAGTATTCCCATGACTCGGCTAGGCATTAAGTTGAGTGCAGAACCACCGTCTACTAGAACCCTTGAGATGGGTCTCCCCCTTGCCCTTACTTCGAGGTAGATGGCTTCATTGTGTTCGGACCCAAATGGCGGGAGGTCCATGTCGGCGAAAGTGATGACATTGCCGAAGTGAATGTGACCTATCATTGCTGTGAGGTCCTCGGGAGTCATATCGGGAGAGACTGATGTGTCATCCAAGTTCTTAATGACGAGGTCTCGGTGTTTTTTTGATGATGCAATAAGGTCCCAGATGGATATGTTGGCTTGCGTCTTCTTGAGTTGTGTTAACAAAGGATCTTCGGGTATGTCGCGTGCTTGCGATCTTTGAGAAGAGGTGTTGGTTACTCCGGTGTTGGGAGGGATTGCACTCGTTGTTACTCGGCCACTGCGAGTGAGCACGTTCACGGTCCCTTGTAGCTTCTTCTTCCTATTCTCTAAGACATCCCTCATAATCTCATCATAAGTCACAACATAACAAGAATTATCAAGTTTATTCATATCATCGGAGCCTTCATTCACAATTGGGATCGAGTGAGTGGTTCCTTCAAACTCTCCTACCTCTATTACATTGACACCAGCCTCGTTAGGGATTATGAAATCCTTCTTGTCTATGAGGTCTTGGATGGTGTTGCGGATGGAGAAACAATCCTCGGTGAGGTGGCCGGTGCATTGATGGTAGTCACACCATTTGTGGTGAGTATGATTGGGACGGAGTGGTTGTGGTTGCTTGTACCCTTGGAGAGGAGTGATTTTCCCTTTGGCCTTTAGAGCTTCATAGGCCTCGGTGATGGTCATGCCATTGAGAGGAGTGTAGACGCGGTCGTTTTGGAACCTCTTTCCTTGTGGTGGGGGAACCTTCTTGTAATTCCCCTTGTCGGTAGTAACGGCATTGACAGAAGCCTCTTTGTTTGAACTAGAGGCGGCCTTATAACGGTAAGTAGGAGTGGCCTTTTTAATCTCCTTGAGCAAGTCATCCATGCGTACCCCCGCCTCATACATTTGGGAGATGTCGGAGTAGCAAGCCCCACTTAGGTGGGTGCGGAGATCAATCTTGAGACACTTGAGAAAGATGTCCATTTGCTCTTTTGTGTTTGGCCTCTCAAAAATTTCAGAGAGTTTGTCATTCCATCTCCTTGTGAAGTCAATGAAGGACTCGTTGTCTCTTTGAGTGGTGTTCTCGAGCTCTTTCCTTGTGGGCCGGTGAGTGGTGTTGCCTTGATATTGATTTTTGAAGGCAAGCATGGCGGCATCCCAATCAAGACGGACAGTGAGCGGGAGAGTTGCATACCAATCCTTTGCCGCCCCCTCGAGAGTGAGAGGAAAGCATTGAGCCATAACTTTTAGGGAGAGCTTCTTCAGAACCATAGCCCAAATATAAGTCTCGATGTGAGCCATCGGGCATGAGTTGACCTTAAACTTGCTAATGTCGGGCATCTTGAATTTGTCGGGGAGAGCGGCCATCGTGCTCATGAGGATGGATGACTGATAAAGGCCTGTGTTGGAGCCTTTTCCCATGTTGAGGTCGTCGAATTTTTTATCAATGTAGGCCATGATGGAATCGACCATTTTGGGGTCGTTGTTGTCGGTGCTTGGTTTCCCCACTTTTTTGGTACGGGCACTGACATATGGTCTTTCAAACAAACCCTCGGTCCACTCGGATTCCTCATTGTCATTAACCCCCTTGTTTTTGGAGAGCTTGAGGAGCTTGGCTTTCAGTTGGTCAACCTCGGCCTCGTGGGCCTCCCTTTGACTGTCGACATGAGCTTGCCACAAGGCTTCTTTAGTTTGAGCCTCTTGGTTAAGGGTAGAGACTTGTTGTTGGAGCGTTTGAACCATGGCAGAAAGCTGTTCGAGAGTCATGGCGTCGTTGGTGCTGGAGTCGCCGGCCATTGATGATGTAGAAGCTGTTGGAGTGATCGGTTCACGGACAAGCCTATTGGATGAATCTCTGTAGATGCGGAGAGTACCAATCGGACCTATAATTGGAGAAGTAGCCCTTGTCAGTCTCGGTTCACACTTTCGGTCCATGAAGAGGTTGAGAACACACAGTTGGGCACACGACTCGAACCACATAAAAAAAATACTCTCTTTTTTTATAAGTCGGAGGGAATGGGTCCCTTTTGGGGTTTCTAATAAGATAATGGAATCATCACACTAATATATAGACCATCTCGCGGTCCCATATACTCATCGGATTCCATCTCGTTTGTGAATCCTACATGTGTCGGGATTAAACTAAATTAATGTAGTAAAGCATACATGCGGGGACGGATTTTTTTATTTTCGTCCAAAATGACCACATTTGGGGACGGGTTTTTATTGCGTCCGTTTCAACAAGTTGGCATGTATGATTTGAAAACATTAGTTTAGGGAAATCTCGGTACATGGAAACCGACTTGGTCACGGAGTGTTAGACCCTAACTAGAATTGTGTGGTTTGTGCTCGGCTAAAGAGAGGCTTAAAGGTCACCCCCAGCATGTATTAATGAACTACGCCACGGGCTGAGGTTTACCGCTGCAAAAGAGCCAAGGTCGAGTGGAGCTTGAAACTTTCTAGGACGGGCCTCGACGGGTTTGGGGTTGGACTTGTGCGATTCGATAGTTAGCAGTTGATAGGAATAATGTGCATGTAGTGTGAGGTCTGTCACGTGACAAAATTTTTTATTATTTTTTTATTATTTATTTGAAAAGAAAAAATAAAAGACACATAAGCACGTAAATAACAACTCCCGAATCACCCGTGTGACCGGTAAATAAAACATAAAATTAAACAGTCCAAAGGGTTCAATCCTGTCCTGATGCAGGCAACTGTGCCCACACCCCACTGTTCTGTTCAGTCACTGAAACCTGTTCTTGACCTGGAAATTGGCCCAGAAGCGAGTGCCTCTGGCTAGTGTTGTGGAAAGCGCGCGCCTGGCGCATTCTACCTGGGAGGCGCCCGCTTCTGGGCTCACCTGTCAGATTATCAGAAACTTATGGACTCAGGGGATTGCCCTGGTCCTGATTGTGTGACGGAACCCTTGCAATGTTTGTTAGCGCGAAATAATAGGAAGAATAGGAAGAACACATAGAAGGCGGGCGATTCTGGAATTTGACACGGGACGCGCGCGCTTTGGACCATGAAGGTCCGAGTCACGCGCTTCCCATGTCAATTTCCAGAATGCCCAAAAAAGTGAATTATGAACAGAAACACAAGTTTAACCCTCAAGCGTCCCCAGCGGAGTCGCCACTGTAGATACCCCGGGGGCGGAGGCCACGGCCTTAGGCTCGGGCGCGTGGACTACCCTAGGATGTCTAATTGTGTTTTAGAGTCGCCACCCACATTTTTAGAGGAACGTAAGAAAACCTATTGTTTGTGAGCCTAAGTTTGATTTACGAAAACAGAGATTCTTTGGGATGAGGGATTCGGGGGTTAGCTTACGAAATGGGAAGTACTTAAACACCCATTTCCCCCGAACAAAGTCGGTCTTGTTTGTTCATAATTCACTTTTAAAGATAAATGTGTTCTTCCTATTAAAATGATGATAAAAGGGGGTTTTTAGAGTTAAAATGTAGGGAGATGACTCCTAGGCCAATTCAATGTAATGAAAGGACCGTTGGTGTCATGTCCCAAATGGTTTTGGGTGATTGCACATTTGATTAAAGAAGAAGAAGAAGAAGAAGAAGAAGAAGAAGAAGAAGAGGAGAAATGTTTAAGACATTTACCTATAGTATCCTTCCAAAAAGAACCTCTTGTAAAGCCTTGAAGAAGAAGTTGAATCCTTAGTTAAAGAAATCCCAAGTAAAGGTCTAGGAGAGAAGTGAGTAAAAGGTCTAAAAGTAATGATTTTTCAAGGTCCTCCTCCAATGATGGATTGGAGGGGTTTTTATAGTTGAACAATGACTGTTTTTGGAACCAAACGGAGTCTCCAAGAAATCTTTCCTGGGCAAAATCATGTATAATGAGCAAAGGAGAGATTCTTGGGCAGAATCTGTAACTGACACGCCCCAGAAGCACGCGCATCCCACCTAGGCGGCGGAAGGCGCGCGCGTCTGGCCTCAAGGGGCGGAGGCGCGCGACTCTGAGAATTAATTTTTGACAGAATGGACTAGAAAGTTAGAACTGTTATTCAGTTTAGTTCCGGGACTTAACGGAGTCCGTCTAGAACTTAACCAAAGTAACAGAAACAAACAGAAAAAACTTAGAAGAGGTAGAAACACAAAACCAAGTGTGCAATCGGGGTGAGCAGTCCAAGGCGGGGTGTCTACAGCTGGATTTATGAAGATATCTTGAGCCAAAAGCTTGGAGGAAATTTGCATTCAAATCTTTGTTTGAAAACTTCATGCCCAGTGAAATACATAGATTTATAATTTCACAGTAGCGTTCATAAGTTTGTCTTAAGGTTTCACCGGGGAGTTGAGAGAAATTGTTGAATCTCTTTTGCACTTCATATTTCTTGTTCTCCTTACAAACAGTATCCCCTTCTATATGATCTTCAATAGCGTCCCATAGCTCATTAGCAGTAGCACAATGCATGACTTGCTATTTCATGGCCGTGCTTAGAGTGCTAAGAAGAATGTTTCTAGCTTTCCCATCATTTGCAACTCTTCTAGTTTCTTCTTAGTTCCATTCTTCCTTCGGTTTCAGAATGGATGGTTGAGAAGCGTTGGTGCATGGATTAGGATTCGCCTTTATTGGAATATAAGGTCCATAAACTACGGTGTCATGGAGCCTTTCATCAATTGAGTTGAGATGGGTCAGGATGCTGAATTTCCACATGTCGAAATGATCTTCATCAAAGACTGGAACATGTGTATAGTTAGCAGTTGCCATAGGTTTTGTGTTTGACATATCGAATTGGCACCCAAGCTGTTAAGCTTGAAAAACAGAAATGTTTTACAGAGGTGTTTGAGCTCTGATACCACTTGTTGGTCCTATAAGGGCAACAAGGGTATGAAAAATACTAGAGGGGGGGTGAATAGCGTTTTTAAATTCTTTTCAAAACATTTTGCAAATCAATGGCAAATGCGCACGACTCTGAATTTGGCTAAGTATAGCGCACAGCAAGAGTGTGAAATGCACAGCGGAAATTTAAAGCAATCACTTATGCGCAGGGAGATGCGCAGAATTGTAAATACGGACGCACTAAGATATGTTTTAAAGAGTGGCGCAAAATGGAACTAAGGCAATAAGCACACAAACACAATTCGAACAATGCAATACAATCTATAAAGATCAAACAAAGCAATATATCAGAAAAGCTTAAATGTAGAATGTAAAGCAGAATATAAAGACAAGCTATTTGGAGAGGTTCGATCGGGAAAAGATCTACGTCCTCTACCAAGATAGTTAGTCTTGGATTTCTAATGGAGATCTTATTATATGAGAAAGTTACAAGTTACAACGATGTAGAACAAACTAACTCAAAGATCTATAATCTATGAAAGAACAAATCCGAGACAATAACCGGTGTTTCTCTAGAAGTATGATCGATGAGATCGAAACTTCAAGAGGTGTATGTGTGTCAGAATTCTGGGATCTATAAATCTGTAAGATGGAGAGCACAAGAAATTCTGGTGTTACAAAGGCTTTTAGGATCTGGGCTTGGATTGAGTATGAAGGTATGAAGGTTGTTCTTGGGAATTCTGGAAATGAGCAAGCAATCTTCAAATCTTCAAAGTTTATCTTTGGAAGCAAAAACTCAAGCAACTTGGAAAATGAGGAAGAGCTAGCTATTTATAGTGGAGCTCCAAGAACTAGCCGTTGGGGAGCTTCAGCAAGGACGATGTGCTGTCGCAATGTGATTGGTGCGCAGCTGTCCTTTACAGCCGTTGGAGACAGCAAGTTGACAGACATCAAATTTCTTCTAGAAGGGTAATAGCTGTCTTTTTTTTGAATTTCAAACATGAGGCGCGTCTCCATCTACGTGTAAGCTGAGAGCATGTTTTGTCGTTTGTCCACATCAGCACTTTGACTCATTCCAATAAGCGTACTTTTACAAGACGCTTTCCAAGCTGAACAAAGGTGAGGTCAGAAACAAATTTGACAAAGGCAGATCCGAGCTGCGCATGAAATCCATGCGCATTGATGTGCGCAGAGGGTGCTGCGCATGAGGGTCATGCGCATCACACTTAGGCATTTGCACATGTGACCTTAAATCCAAAGCTTCAGCCCTAAACACTGAGCCTAGTATATAAAGAGGACGTAGCTAAAAATTGAAGTTATAAAACTTCTTACATAGGGTCCTAAAGTCCTTAAAAACAAACTTAGGTGATGGTATCCATCAGTTCTAACATAAGTAGGAGTGATAAGTAATAATCATACCCAACAGTTCAAGTTTACTTAAAATGCATTTTTATTCCTAAATGGTTGGAAAGATTTCTCTTCTTTTTCGCAACTACTCTAAACCCTGGATCAGTGGAGGTCATCACTACGTCTATAGACCCCTCGTTTTTCACCTGTATTGCACGCTCCCAAGGATGGACTATCCCAGGCGAGGGTCCTATAGGGCATGCAGCTTCCACCGACCGAATGAACCAAACCTAGGGTCTAGTGCGTCACAAAGTTCTAATGTGTGGGCCATTATTATCATAGTTAAGCCCCGGTTAAGGTTAATATTGACTTAACGCTCCAACAAAATTCCGACATGACCTCATTTTAATGAGGGATCTCGGACCTTAGCCTTGGGCTTAAAGATGATTAGGATGGATCAAGCATTACAAAATTCCGGCATGACCTCATTTTAATGAGGGATCTCGGACCTTAGCCTTGGGCTTAACGAAAACTTAACGAAAACTTAACGAAAAATGGTTGGAGACAAAGGATTCGGAGGTCGGGTTACACTTTGGGAAGAACTTAACCGGTAGTTCACCCAAAGTGCCTCAAAAAACCGAGTCTCCCTAAGTTTGTTAACCAAAATTGTCCAAGTGTGTGTGTGTGTGTGTTGAAAATGGGAGAAACCGACTTGTTTTTAGAAGGTGGTTTTGGAAGTAAAATGTAGGCATGTTAATGCCTCCTTTTTGATAATTTTTAACAAAAGAGATAAACTAACTCAGTAAAATAAGGTATTCTTAGGGACGGACTTTCACTTAGCCGAGGGAAAGGCTAGCAAAGTCAAGAGGGGCAATCTTGGTCATCCTATGCATCAAACCCATGTAAGAATAACCAAGGCCAAGGTCAAGGCCATGGTTTGAGCAATCATTGGAGAATAATAACAATAATACCTTTACTTGGACAGAACCATAACTTGGATGAATAAAGATGGTCAACTTTATCATCCAAGTAAGGTAATAATTACAAGATTAAAATAAATAAAAGCTTTTCGTGGACAAATCATTACTTGGACGAATAAAGATTGTGGCTTTATCATCCAAGTAAGATAAACAAGAAAAGATTTGAAATAAAGACTTTTAAATGGAAATAAACATTAAAGATTAAGACTTTAAATGTAACAAATCCCATCTCCACTTAGTTCATCATTTTAATGCACTATTGAAGTGCAAGATGAAGCTTTTAGGATCATGTGGGTATTTGGATCCAAGTTATATAAAGATTACATGAATAAATAAAGACTTGAAATTAAAGATGACAATAAAAGTAAAAACTTGGAATTAAAGATGACAATAAAAGTAAATGCTTGGAGTTAAAGATGACAATAAAAGTAAATGCTTGTAATTAAAGATGACAATAAAGTAAATGCTTGGAATTAAAGATGACAATAAAGTAAATACTTGAAATTAAAGATGATAATAAGGTAAAGATTCAACCTTTAAGCAAGCTTGGGGTAAATCATTAATTGATTGACCCAAGTTTGCCTTTCTTTTCTTCAGTTAGAGATCTTGGACTCTAAGATCTTACTTAACATGGATTCATCACCATCTTTCACAAAGAAAATCACTCAATTTTTGTAGAGAGGAAAATTTTATAGAGTAACCTTAGGAGAGAATTCTTCCTCCTTAATGAGAGAGGATGACCTCTCTATTTATAGCATGGATGGGGGGCTTGTTTGCAAATTAAAGTTACATTTTGGCCCTTCAACTATTGGCTTGTTACTTTCTTAGGGTCTAAGCAAAAATACGATATTCTTTGGTCACAAATTGGATCATTTTTTGGTCACAAAATGGGTTTAAATTGGATCATTTTTGTGCACAAAATGGAGCATTTTTGGCTGAGAATTAACCTTCTAGAAGGAGGGCATGTGGGTGACATAAAGGGGGGTGAAGGACCAATGGGGGAGTGCCACGTGGGGCTGTGAGGGTGAGGGAGACAAAGGGGAGGCGACGGACCAATCACAGCGCGCCACGTGGGGAGGGCTGTCGGGCGAGTGTGATGCACCGGGGGGACAAGGCGCGTGGAGGCTGGCGGGCATTGTGCGAGTGGGTGAAAGCGTGCTTACCAGGTGCGCTTTTTGGAAGCTCGCATGCGCCTTCAGAAAGCGCGCCTGGTAGGTACGACCTCCCCCTTCCCTTGAGCCCTTTTCTGGAAATTCCCACAAAGTCCTTTTGGACTTTGTGGGGGATAAAACTAAGGTCTCAGGTTCGTTTTTATTACCAAAAGGCCCTTCACCTTTCTAGAATGATTTTGTTAATGCCCAAAAGGTCCCTAAACTTCTAGTATGACCTAAACATTTCCCAAATTACCCATAAACTTTATAATTTAATTATTTGAGGATAGTAATCTGGATCGGGGTGTAGACACCCCGCTTTGGACCTCTCACCCCGATTGCATACATAGTATTTTTATTTAACTTATTTTTGTTAATTTCTGTTACTTCGGTTAAGTTCCTAACTGATTCCGTTAGTTTTGGACTAAACTGCATAACAGAATTAACTTTTAGAGTCTTTCCGTCATTCTGTCATTTTTACCCGCGGGCGCCTCCGACACTGTCAACGGGCCGCGCGCGCGACTCGCCCCTAAATTGGGACCCGCGCGCTTCCCACTTTGGCAGTAACGGATTGCACCTTATTTCCCTCCCTTTTCTTATTTACAAACATCTTCTTTGATCACAAACAACCTATTTTTTACATCCATGTTCATCCCCCCTTATTTCATTAACTACCAAATCCTTTATTCTAGCCTTTTCCCCAAAAACAAATGATTTTATCTTTATTTCTTTTATTATCTTTTATTTATTATTTTATTTATCTTATTTTTTATTGGTCAATTCCATTTCACATGGATTGACCAATTTCCCTCCAACCTTTCCCTCCTAATTTTACCTATAAAAACCATCATCTCCTACCTTGGAAAGGGACCTCATTTTTAGACCTTGACCTCATTTTTTAGACTTGAATTTTCTCTATACACACACTATACACAATTCTCTACACAAATTCTCCCAACAAGAGTTCTTAACAACAAGACTCTAATTGTTCTACAACAATTTCCTTACAACAACACCATCTTCAAGTCAAGGTTTAAAGTCCTTTTTCTTAAGGTACAACTTCCCTTTTTCTTTTTATTTTATTCATGTCTAGTCAATGAATGCAATCTCCATAAAAAGGGATACAACCAAAAGGCCACTTCACTATTGAAGTTTGATCAAGGTGACATCCCAACATTTTAATTCCACTTTAATTTACATTCTCATTTCTTAATGTAATTATCTAGCAATAATTCGACATGTAATCTTTAGTATAAATCAATAAATAAGCAATTTTCCTTTATTTTTCCTCTATAAATTTCCTCTTTCTTTTCATTATAATTGTTAGCACATTTCTCTTATCATTAAATTGAAGGATATTTAGCATTAGAACACCAAAAGTAGCAAGACCCGCGTAAGCGGGGCGGAGTGGGTTTTTAAGTACTTCCCACTCCGTCACCTAACCCCCGAACCCTTTCTCTCCCGAATCTCTGGTTTTCGTACAAAAATTGGCTTTCTTTAGGTTTTTCTTATGTTCCTCTAAAACATAGGTGGCGACTCTTAAAATCAAGTAGACATCCTAGGTTAATTCACGCGCTCTAGCCAAGCCGTGGTCCCCCGGGGTATCTACAGTGGCGACTCTGCTGGGGATATAGAGGGTTAAACTTGCGTTTTTTATTTTTGGCGTTCTTTTATTTTATTTTCTAGGCATTGTGGTAAAAAGGGTAGGAAGCGCGCGCCTTTGGCCTTCTTGGCCTAAAGCGCGCGCATCCGACCCTAATTACCAGAATCGCCCGCCTCTCATCTTGTCCTTCAATTCCATGTTTCTGTGCTAACAATGTCTGCAGTGGAAAGAATTTTTTATTTAGGGTCAAGCCAGTCCCTTGAACCCACTGATTTGCAGGTACTGCCCAGAAGCGGGCGCCTCCACTTCTATCAGTCTAACACGCGCGCCTCCCGAGTAGGCATCTGAATGCGCGCGCTTCTGGGCATTTCCCAGAAACAGAAACAGTGAACAGAATGGACAGTTTTGACAGTGTGTGGGCACCGGGCCTGCACAGAACATGTCACGCCCCGGAAATCTTACAAATCCATAAGTATAATTCTTTTTTTTTTTTTTTTTATCATATACATCTCCAAAATGTAACATACTAAACCGGGCACGTGAATTCAACTATAAACCAATACCATCAAACAACACCTCAACGAGAATATAACTCGGAGACTAGGAACAAATGCGGAAGCAAGAACAACTATTAACAAAAATACCCAAAATACAACCGTATATACAACACACTGAACGACTACGAACCCACAATAAAATACATAAAGGCTCCGAAGAGCAACTATCTCAAATACGATCAACCTGCTCAGAAGATTCCCGCTACAACGGACCTCACAACGCTACCACTTGCTTTCCTGGGGGGGGTTAAGGAAAAACAATTTGAAACAAGAAACGGGGTGAGATAAAATCTCAGTAAGTTACTAAATGCATCTACATGGTATAATATCATGCAAATCAACGATATAACTGAACAAGTAAATCACATAACAACAAATGAGAAAGCTCCCTATCGCCAACTGTCCCATACCAGTTGGAAATAACGACTAACTCATCATGCAGCACATAAGACTGAAATGAACACGTAACAAAGGATACTTAGCCAAGGTTTCACCAAACTGATAGAACAATCGCTGCGCAGCTTCAACCGATCAACCAATCAACAATAGCAGTATAACAACTGAAGAGAACCCCGGTCAGAACCGACCAATCAATCAATCAACCCATCAATCCATCTTCATAGTAGCATAAAAGCTGAAGAGAAAACCCCCGGTACCGGAACCAATAACCATAACAGTGTCACAAAGGACAAGGACCATGACACAAAGTCATGCCCGCTAGCCAGATACATTCACAGAGGAACGCTGACTTATCCTTTCCAAGGCCAATCTGGAGAAGGGGTAAAGAAGGGGGCAAAACAATGGTCAACATTATAATGGACTTGGCTTTGCCATTATAATCTTTCCCATCGCCCGATGCAACAAATATGCCAGCTGGGCTTCTAATTAAATGCTAAGTAATAATATTTTAGCATGAATAAACAACTTAAGGTTCCAAAGTAGGGAACCATACCAAATAATCACCATAAAGATGCAACGGTTACTCATGAAGAGTTTAACAACAACGATAACAAGAGTTTCTCATGAAGAGCACAACAACTATAAACAGAATTTCTCATAAAGAGCACAACAACGATAAACGGAATTGCTCATAAGGAGCTCAACAACAATGATTATTAGAATATGATAATTCCATAAAGAGGAACCATGCCAGATACATTCCAAAGATGATACCCACAAGTTACCCATAAGGAACACAACCCAAACGGTCGCTCACAAATAGTACAACGACTATAACCCAAAATTATCCTAAACGTTTACTCATAAAGATGTACTAGGACTATGAACTCAACCATCTCATCACACCTGAAATTCCAAAGTAGGAAGTCAGAATGAATACTCCTTAAGGTTAATCAAACCGTAAGTACCCAATTGCCAATTCACGCTTTACCTCCGTCCATAACGAACCAATTCTAAACACCCCAAACGAATCTAAAAGGTTACCCTTATTAGAACATGATCACGACTGGACTAAACCCTACACTTTGGTGTTTAACAACAACCCTCTAGGTAATATAGGACATCGCCTAAAACCTAGACCAAGTCTTACTCGAAAATCAATTCGATTGGAACAATCACGAACACATCATAAGATGCCCAAACATCCCAAACAATACTTGATCAAATTACATAACACCATTATTCACAAAGGAACCAATTTCAATTACTTAAGAGTTCTACGGTACCCAACTAAGTCAACTAGAATAGTACTACGGAACCTAGACCGAGACTACACCTTGATCTTAAACCTCAACAATAAGACAACTATTCTGGTCTGGAATCATGCGTCCAATAGAACCATTGCGTAGTACTCGAAAAGAGCTTTCCGACGATAGTTTACACGTCCAAAACGGAGTCCGGACGAAGAAGTTATGGCCTCCGGAAGATTGAACGTAAAACGGACAATTTATAAAAAGTGTTCGGCCGGACAAAGAGAAAAATCCCTGTTTTAGCTCCGAATTTCACTCCTTTCGCTCTAAATCTTAAGAGTACCTATATATACTTCTATCCTAACATTTAAGACAAGAAAACTCAATTCATGTGCCTCTAAAACCCAAATAATCCCAAAGTTATTAAAGAACATAAAACTAAATTTCACATCACAAACTTAATCACAAGGGACTCAATTCTATCATTAGAGTGCAATACAATGTTCACTAAGGTCAACTAGAAGGACACCCAAGACTTAGACCCAAAACGCATTCTTCAATCACACAAACAAACAAAATGAAAACTTTCAGAGGACTGTGCGGCCGCCCCAAACGGGACTGTGCGGTCGCCCAACAAGGCCCTCAACCAAGAACAAAAGCTTTCAGAAAGATGTGCGGTCGCCCATACGATTTTGGGCGGTCGCCCAATATCCCGGAATTGCCAGAAATCGGGAAGAACAACATGGGTTCTTCCATTTCTAACCCGAAACACATTCCCACCAAAAATCCAACATTCCAACTAGTTTACTAATGTACCAACACAACTAATAAGTCTAAAAGACTCATACAACAACATTTAACAACCCAAAATCAAGAATCAAACCCAACATTCATAAATCACCATTTTTAACCCAAAATCCAAATAAATTCCAAATAAATTCTAAACTCATCCAAACTTCAAATATAACACATCAAACATCATATAAACATGATATGAACATTTTAGCATCAAAATGGGGGAAAAATAACTTACTTGGATTTTCTCAAAGTTGTCGGAACTCGAATATTTTTAGCCCTCTACGATCCTAACGACGATCTAAACAAGATTCATGTTTTAAGAAATGAGAAATAATGAGAGGAAGATGATGGAAATGTAGAGAGAAGTGAGAGAGAAAACTTACCTTTTCTACCCAACAATGGAGGAGAGAGATAGAGAAATGAAAATGTGAGGTGAGGGAGGAGGGAGGAGGAAGGAGGATGATAAATTAGATTTTACACATAGACCCCCTCCCCTACACACTAACTCAATCATCTTATTTTCCCCACTAACATTTAAGACCCAACACTTCTACACTAGCACAAATGACCCAAATAAAATGCTAGGCATAATTATTATGAAACATAAAATGCACACATAATTATTAATTAAATAATAATTTAAATAAATAATTAAGCAAATAAATAAATAATAATTATTTCTTACTAATAAAATAGAGCCTAGTTTTCGGGTCGTGACATTCACTCCCCCTTAAAGAAAATTCGACCCGAATTTTAACGAGACTTACCCGAAAGACCAAATAGGTACGGATACGGTAGTTCTGCCATTTCTCAAATTCCTCAATTGTCCAATCTAACCCACTACAAGGTAACCTTAAATGATGCTTACGATAACACTACCTCTTGAACCGAATCATTCCATCATTATCTTCGTTACTAATCAAAACTCGTACTCAAACTCAAAGAATCCAAATTATTTCCACACATAATTCTCGAGATATCTCAAGCTCGCCTTATTCATAACCTTAACTACACCGCAAAGGTACTTCTATTTGTAAATCGCATACTCGGTATTATTCCCCTGAAATTCAAAACATTTCCATCACGAGCTAAATTAGCTTTTAAAATATGAAAGGCTAAAGAAATTTTTTCATCCCCATAATATTCACCAAAGGCTATATCTCTAAGGATTCCCATTATAGTGCTCTCGCTCTAGGCAACACCTTAAACTAGTGGTGTAATATAAACCCAAAATTTTTAATACAAAATGTCCACTTAAATCTATGTCATAATATCATCGTCATAACACTCCAATCCTTGAAAGCCTAAAATAATTACGAATACTCAATAGTCCGAAAATGATCTAAATTTTATCTTCAAGGGATTTCCTCTAACTCCCTTTTTAGTTAATACTCTGTGCTCATATACCCAAGGAAATCAACAAACCTCAAATCTTCAATAGCTAACCCAAGTTAGTCTTTCACGCATACATTTATAAACCTAATGATACTTAGGCTCAATAGTACTACCAACATAATAAGCCAATTAGCTAGCAACGTTCCGTCTAACCCAATACGAATTCATGATATTCCTTAATTATGCCCAAGTATTGATACTCAACTTTCTTCACATACCCTTGATCCAATTCTGGTAACGCCATCAAGAAGGGATTTAGAACCATAGAACCACTATCTAACCAAAATTTCAAAATGTCTTTAACATAGATTGAGAAATTATTACTCTCCCAAAATGTACTTAGTCCTTTCTAACTTAACACGCTTATCACCATTAATGATCATAACTCCTACAACAAACTCATCATCCATAACAAATCGTACACCTCTCCATACTAATCCATTCCGATACATTCACGGAGATGTACTAAAAGTGACCAAAATTTTTCCTCAAGAGATTCTCATTGAATCCTCAACTCCTATAACCCAACCGATACAATATGGATATTGATCTAAATATTAGCATTACAACCTTGTACCACAACAACCCAATTTAACCCAATTTCCCTATCGATCAAGCGACATATTGCCCCCAATATAAATTATACCCAAGACTTCAAAATTAATATTGCCAACAGAATAAGCTAAATTCCCAGCACAACCTTATAATAAAGATTTTCTGATTTTCAATATAGAACCTGAACATTATATATATACCTAGTATGCTCCTAAACAAAGTCAAACATACTCATATAGAAATATTCTCCACCTATCGATGGCACACAAGAAATTCGTAGCATATAGAAAGCTAAACCATACCACTTAACTCATCAATATCCCGCATAGGTGACATAACTAGATCACCTTACCTCCATTAGTAGCGATCACAAAATTCCATACTTGAGAATACACCTCAACATAAATCACTTAACGAGAACAAACATAAGAATATAGCACAAGACATTTCAACTTTACGAAATAGGTACGTTCAAGCCTTCAAAACTCGCACTCTCGATTCCCAAGCCAACTAACCCCAATGGAACCAACACTATTGACATCAATCCTATACTTAATATACCACAAGAGAAGGAACACTCAACGTCAATATCACGACCTATAACTCAACCAACTTCTACCTTAACCTCATTCTTTCAAGAAAACTTAGTTTCTAAACCACTCAAAATCATAACATCCAAGTATTGAAACCTATTCAATATCAGAGTTCTTATTCTCCTTCAAGATCTAAAACCATTGCTCTGATACCAACTGTCACGCCCCGGAAATCTTACAAATCCATAAGTATAATTTTTTTTTTTTTTTTTTTTTTATCATATACATCTCCAAAATGTAACATACTAAACCGGGCACGTGAATTCAACTATAAACCAATACCATCAAACAACACCTCAACGAGAATATAACTCGGAGACTAGGAACAAATGCGGAAGCAAGAACAACTATTAACAAAAATACCCAAAGTACAACCGTATATACAACACACTGAACGACTACGAACCCACAATAAAATACATAAAGGCTCCGAAGAGCAACTATCTCAAATACGATCAACCTGCTCAGAAGATTCCCGCTACAACGGACCTCACAACGCTACCACTTGCTTTCCTGGGGGGGGGGTTAAGGAAAAACAATTTGAAACAAGAAACGGGGTGAGATAAAATCTCAGTAAGTTACTAAATGCATCTACAATGCATAATATCATGCAAATCAACGATATAACTGAACAAGTAAATCACATAACAACAAATGAGAAAGCTCCCTATCGCCAACTGTCCCATACCAGTTGGAAATAACGACTAACTCATCATGCAGCACATAAGACTGAAATGAACACGTAACAAAGGATACTTAGCCAAGGTTTCACCAAACTGATAGAACAATCGCTGCGCAGCTTCAACCGATCAACCAATCAACAATAGCAGTATAACAACTGAAGAGAACCCCGGTCAGAACCGACCAATCAATCAATCAACCCATCAATCCATCTTCATAGTAGCATAAAAGCTGAAGAGAAAACCCCCGGTACCGGAACCAATAACCATAACAGTGTCACAAAGGACAAGGACCATGACACAAAGTCATGCCCGCTAGCCAGATACATTCACAGAGGAACGCTGACTTATCCTTTCCAAGGCCAATCTGGAGAAGGGGTAAAGAAGGGGGCAAAACAATGGTCAACATTATAATGGACTTGGCTTTGCCATTATAATCTTTCCCATCGCCCGATGCAACAAATATGCTAGCTGGGCTTCTAATTAAATGCTAAGTAATAATATTTTAGCATGAATAAACAACTTAAGGTTCCAAAGTAGGGAACCATACCAAATAATCACCATAAAGATGCAACGATTACTCATGAAGAGTTTAACAACAACGATAACAAGAGTTTCTCATGAAGAGCACAACAACTATAAACAGAATTTCTCATAAAGAGCACAACAACGATAAACGGAATTGCTCATAAGGAGCTCAACAACAATGATTATTAGAATATGATAATTCCATAAAGAGGAACCATGCCAGATACATTCCAAAGATGATACCCACAAGTTACCCATAAGGAACACAACCCAAACGGTCGCTCACAAATAGTACAACGACTATAACCCAAAATTATCCTAAACGTTTACTCATAAAGATGTACTAGGACTATGAACTCAACCATCTCATCACACCTGAAATTCCAAAGTAGGAAGTCAGAATGAATACTCCTTAAGGTTAATCAAACCGTAAGTACCCAATTGCCAATTCACGCTTTACCTCCGTCCATAACGAACCAATTCTAAACACCCCAAACGAATCTAAAAGGTTACCCTTATTAGAACATGATCACGACTGGACTAAGCTCTACACTTTGGTGTTCAACAACAACCCTCTAGGTAATATAGGACATCGCCTAAAACCTAGACCAAGTCTTACTCGAAAATCAATTCGATTGGAACAATCACGAACACATCATAAGATGCCCAAACATCCCAAACAATACTTGATCAAATTACATAACACCATTATTCACAAAGGAACCAATTTCAATTACTAAAGAGTTCTACGGTACCCAACTAAGTCAACTAGAATAGTACTACGGAACCTAGACCGAGACTACACCTTGATCTTAAACCTCAAAAATAAGACAACCATTCTGGTCTGGAATCATGCGTCCAATAGAACCATTACGTAGTACTCGAAAAGAGCTTTCCGACGATAGTTTACACGTCCAAAACGGAGTCCGGACGAAGAAGTTATGGCCTCCGGAAGATTGAACGTAAAACGGACAATTTATAAAAAGTGTTCGGCCGGACAAAGAGAAAAATCCCTGTTTTAACTCCGAATTTCACTCCTTTTGCTCTAAATCTTAGGAGTACCTATATATACTTCTATCCTAACATTTAAGACAAGAAAACTCAATTCATGTGCCTCTAAAACCCAAATAATCCCAAAGTTATTAAAGAACATAAAACTAAATTTCACATCACAAACTTAATCACAAGGGACTCAATTCTATCATTAGAGTGCACTACAATGTTCACTAAGGTCAACTAGAAGGACACCCAAGACTTAGACCCAAAACGCATTCTTCAATCACACAAACAAACAAAATGAAAACTTTCAGAGGACTGTGCGGCCGCCCCAAACGGGACTGTGCGGTCGCCCAACAAGGCCCTCAACCAAGAACAAAAGCTTTCAGAAAGATGTGCGGTCGCCCATACGATTTTGGGCGGTCGCCCAATATCCCGGAATTGCCAGAAATCGGGAAGAACAACATGGGTTCTTCCATTTCTAACCCGAAACACATTCCCACCAAAAATCCAACATTCCAACTAGTTTACTAATGTACCAACACAACTAATAAGTCTAAAAGACTCATACAACAACATTTAACAACCCAAAATCAAGAATCAAGCCCAACATTCATAAATCACCATTTTTAACCCAAAATCCAAATAAATTCCAAATAAATTCTAAACTCATCCAAACTTCAAATATAACACATCAAACATCATATAAACATGATATGAACATTTTAGCATCAAAATGGGGGAAAAGTAACTTACTTGGATTTTCTCAAAGTTGTCGGAACTCGAATATTTTTAGCCCTCTACGATCCTAACGACGATCTAAACAAGATTCATGTTTTAAGAAATGAGAAATAATGAGAGGAAGATGATGGAAATGTAGAGAGAAGTGAGAGAGAAAACTTACCTTTTCTACCCAACAATGGAGGAGAGAGAGAGAGAAATGAAAATGTGAGGTGAGGGAGGAGGGAGGAGGAAGGAGGATGATAAATTAGATTTTACACCTAGACCCCCTCCCCTACACACTAACTCAATCATCTTATTTTCCCACTAACATTTAAGACCCAACACTTCTACACTAGCACAAATGACCCAAATAAAATGCTAGGCATAATTATTATGAAACATAAAATGCACACATAATTATTAATTAAATAATAATTTAAATAAATAATTAAGAAAATAAATAAATAATAATTATTTCTTACTAATAAAATAGAGCCTAGTTTTCGGGTCGTGACAGAACATCTTTAATTTCCTGTTCATTTTTATCGGTCACACGGGTGATTCGAAAGTTGTAAATTATGTGCTTATTTGTTTTTTTTTATTTCCTTTGAAAAAATATTTTTTGTCACTTGTTAGGCCTAACACTATGCGCACATAATTCTTATCAACTGCTCACTATCGAGTCGCACAAGTCCAACCCCAAACCCGTCGAGGCCCGTCCTAGGAAGTTTCAAGCTCCACTCGACCTTGACTCTTTCGAAGCGGTAAACCTCAGCCCGTGGCGTAGTTCATGACTACATGCCGGGGGTGACCTTTAAGCCTCATATTTAAGCCGAGCATAAACCACACAATTCTAGTTATGGTCTAACACTCCGTGACTCAAGTCGGTTTCCATGTGCCGAGATTTCCCTAAACTAATGTCTTCAAATCATACATGCCACTCGTTGTTTTGGACGAAATAAAACTCCGTCCCCAAGTGGTTATAATGGACGCTAATAAAAAAAATCCGTCCCCGTATGTATGCTTTTACTACATTAATTTAGTTTAATCCCAACACATGTAGGATTCACAAACGTGGTGGAATCCGATGAGTATATGGGACCACGAGAAGGTCTATATACTAGTGTGACGATTCCACTATTTTTCTAAAAACCCCAAAAAGGACCACGTCCTTCCAACTTTTGTAAATAAATAAAAAAGAGTCATTTTTCTTATGTGGTTGAGTCTTTTTCCTTTGTTTGTGGGTTAATTATTTTACTCAAAATATGTTTCTGGGGCCAACCTAAGATCGACCGTGTTCTCTCAATAGGTCCAATGGCTTCCAACAGCAACAACAACAACGGTGAGAACATCTCCGTGTCCAACGAAAGGCTCTTCAACATAATAAGAGCCATGGGGGAACAAATGGATAGACTTGTCGAGGATGCCCGCCGCAAGGATGATTTGTGGCAAGACCGTCTTGATCTCGAGAGGAAAATTCACGAGGAAGAAGTGTCCGAACTTAAGGCTCGTTTGCAAGAGCTCACCGACAACAATGCAATGGTCCATGGTAAAGCATTCTCAAGTGGCTCATCCCTCAAAAGTCACAAAGGTGCCACCAACGACCGTGTCTATACCCCTCTCAATGGCATGACTGTCACCAAGGCCTACGAAGATCTCAAAGCAAAGGGATAAATTTCTCCTCTCCAAGGGTACAAGCAACCACAACCATTGCGTCGCAACCATGCCCACCACAAGTGGTGTGACTATCACCTATGCAGCGGTCACCTCACCGAGGATTGCTTCTCCCTCCGCGACATCATCCAAGATTCGATTGACAATGGTGAGTTTACCGTGGTTGAAGAACAACAGTTAGAGAGTGAGAACATGCAAGAGCTCATCAAGGAAGGGGCTCAGATTTGAAATAGGGTCTCAACAAGAAATCATGCCGCAAGGAAGGCTACAACGACAATGGGGACTACAGCAACAATCTCCGTTTCTCTTTCTCTACCTAGTAATAGGAATAAAAAAAAAAAAAGAGTCAAAGTCCTCTTTAGTGTTCATTAAAGTTTTCTCTCGTCCCATGTTCAATGTCGAGTCTTATTATCAAATAAAAGTCGTTCTTGTCCTCATACACTCCTCCAAGTCGTTCAATTTAATTCTTGGAAAAATGATGAAAAGATGTCTAAACAAGTTTTAGAACGAAGGCCATCGCTTGAACGCCGAGGGGCTAAACATCAACGACGGCATCAACAACGAAGACATCAAACAATGACGAAATCAAGACAAAGAAAGGTGGAGCAACAATCATGAAGCAAAGTTTTCAAAAGGGGATAAAAAAAAAAAAAAAAAAAAAAAAAAAAAAACTCGCTAGGTTGAAATCCTCAAATCAACCTAGGCAAAAGTTAGAGCACAAAAAAAAAAAAAAAAAAAAATCCCTTCATTCAAAGAAGTTCACAACAACAATATCATTCCACCAAACGAAGGACGAAGCAACATCGACAACAATCACGACGAAGCAACAATTGATCACGGCGAATGGAGCATCCACAAGAACTACGGTGACCTGAGCCTCTACACTGGAGGAACGTAGGCAACCTTCGGGTCCGGTCTCATGCAAGAAAGACGATATGTTTAGCCCTAGCGCGTTATGGTGATCGGCCTTCATCTCGAACTTGTCAAGACATCTTTGTACGATTCATTTGCCAATGAATTAATCACCTCAAGATTGAACAACTTTCCTAGATTTGGAATCACTTTCCGTTCCTTGTCGAGTCTAGGGCTTCTATTCTTTCTGCATACTCCCAATTTCTAGCAATCAAATTGGGGCTTTCCTTCTCTTCTCTCTTAATGACTTACTTGCCTTCGTGAGTCATTCAACAAATATATACAAAGTCAATACTAGGGACACTTCCCTAGTCGAGTCAATGTCACTCATCTTTAGTGACAAGAGGTCTTCACCGCAAAATCACATGTCTTATCTTCTCAGCCAGAGTCAATGCACACTTCCTCATTAATCAAGTCAAAAAAAAAAAAAAAAAAAAAAGACGCAAAAGAGATGCCCGCTAAATTGAAAACCCGAAAGGGCGGTCTAGGCAAAAAACAGGGTGCGTCATAAAAAAAATGAGAGAGTGAGAGAGAAGGGAAAGAGAAATGGAGATCTCCGACCTTTAAGGAAGACAACTGCACAAGTTCTACATTGGGTCTCCTCAGCAAGTCAATTCCCCACCGAGTCAACTTTGGGATTGCAAAAGGCTCGACAAGATATGGCACCATCAAAGGTTGTCTTGGGTTATCGGCATCATTCTCCAGCAGTGTGCATTATTGGGTTCATGAAAAGAAGGCCCGTGGTAACCAAGACCCATCTGAGAACGAACCCATCATTGAAGGGGCACGAGGTTGCACAAATAATCCCTAGCTAGTCAATTGGCTTGGGCAGCAAATAGCAACAACATGTGTCTCAGTTTTCAAAGCTTCTGCAAGTATGTGCTTCTAAAGTACGCCGAAAGACTCCCGAGAAATGGAGTAGCTCTTGCCTTGTCCTCTCATGTTTGTTCCCTCGCACGAGGATAAGTCACTCTTGCTTTGCTCAACAAATGGTGACGCCCTAGGGGCTATGTGACTCAAGAACAAGGGCTTCTTGTGCTTCATTTGACAATCAATAAGCCCTAGGGGCTATGCTCGAGAAAGATGTGTGAGACTATCCTCAAAGTCTCTCAAAAGGGATGTCAAAAAGCCCTCTTGTCATGTGTGCCCATACTCGTTCCCCCAATCAAGGATGGACCTTTCTCGCAATCAATGATGGCACTCTAGGGGCTACGGTCAAGTCTTAAAGGCTCCCTCGGCAAGAAGCAATTCACTTCAATGTCCCCAGCAACATTTCAAGCTTTATACCGAAAGGTCTCAAGGGGCTTCGCAATCTACAATCTTTTGGGCTACTGCATTACAGTGATACAAACAAAGGGCAATATTGGGGCTTCGTAATTAACAAGCTTTTGGGCAGTGGTACCCGAGCAATGCAATTTGGGAGTAGTCTTATGGCTCCATGAAAGGGATCAAACTTCAATGGTCCCTCAACACTTCCAGTCAAAAGGCCTCTTGGTTTTAAATGAAGGCTCCGATGATATGAATGAATTTGATGATTCTTGTTAGAACTCACAGCGAGATTCTGAAGGAATTCTTAGAGAAAAGGAAAAAGAATCAATATGCTAGACTCACCCGGCTGAGTTATAGCGGGCAATGCCAATATGTTAGCTCTAGAGACAGAGTTACAGCCAATCCCAATGTTTCTGCAATACAGCACCCCCTTCTCCAAGATCAAAAGCACAGGCTGCATCCGAAGATCCGCCGTCGGTTCAACTCAAGAAGACTCGAGCAAACATATCGTTCGAGACTTTATCACACCAAGACCTTATCATCTGCAACAACATCACCATCTCCCACGAGACGTCTCCCGAAGACCGTACTACACTTCCAACATGGGCCTTCTGCCATTTGGGTATCAACCACAAAAAGGGCCATTCATCTCCCCTGCAAGAGTAAGAACGAGATCACTTTCAAGAGTTCTATCCAATGGTGCATCCGCTCTCAATACAATGCCAAGATAAGTTGGGGCTTCACACCGAAAGGTCCTCGCATCCCGCCCTCTACAAACTTGATAAGCCCATGACATTTGGGCTTAGCAATCTCTCAAAGCTTGGTATCAATGATCTTCTCTTGGGGCTTGCCCACGTCGACAACAAAGACAGTTTATTTGAATGGGCTAAGAGTTGATTCATCTTGGGGCTTCATAAGCCACTGAAAGTTCAGCATTCGAAGGGCTTTACAATCAGCAACCCTTGGCATCTCGGCATCAATAGTCCTTTTGAAGCCCCATAAACGACAAATCTCTTGGGGCTAGACATCAATTTTTGTTGGACACCACAGCGACAACATTCAAGCGAGGCAATCCGGACTTCGATCGAACATGACTTGATCTTGGGTTGGCTTTACAAACACACAATGGTTAAAATGGTTCACCCACGAACTAAAAAAAAACAATTTTTTTCTCACATGTGTGCATATTCTTTCCATTCTAATCTAAAAAAAAAAAAAAAAAAAGATTTTTCTTTTTCTTTTTCTCCTTCTATGTGCAAAAGTATGTGCTTTACTTTGCTTTGCTCCTAGCTTCTCCTCCAGCATTCTTCATCATCCTTGAACTACGTTGGTCTGATTCCTTCCAAGGGATACGTAGGCAGCCTTTTGACACGACCAACCCATCACCCAGAATACTGTCCCACCGACACTCCATCAAAAAGAATTTGTCATCAAAGGCAGCGACACTCTCCGCCAAAGCATCTACCACAACATCACGAATCCATCCAACGGCAATGGTTGTAGACACCCCCCCCCCCGCCTTGGACCTCTCACCCCGATTGCATACAAAGTATTTTTTTTTAACTTATTTTTGTTGATTTCTGTTACTTCGGTTAAGTTCCTAACTGATTCCGTTAGTTTTGGACTAAACTGCATAACAGAGTTAACTTTTATGGTCTTTTTGTCATTCTGTCCTTTTATGCCGCGGGCGCTTCCAGAACTGTTAACGGGCTGCGCACGCGTCTCGCCCCAAAAGAGGGACTCGAGCGCTTCCCACTTTGGCAGTAACGGATTGCACCTTATTTCCCTCCTTTTCCTAGTTTACAAAATAACCTCTTTTTACATCCAAGTTCATCCCCCCTTTGTTCCAAAAACTCCCAATCCTTTATTCTAGCCTTTTCATTAAAAAACAAAATATTTCTTTTTATTATTATTTGATTTTCTTTTATTTATTTCATTTATTATTTTATTTATCTTATTTTCTATTGGTCAATTCCATCTCACATGGATTGACAAATTTCCCTCCAAGTTTTCCCTCCTCTTTTTACCTATAAAAACCTCTCATTTCTACCTTAGAAAAGGACCAACTTCATCTTCCCTACAAGAACTATACACAAGTTCTCTCAACACATTTTCCCTACAAACAAACACTACACAAAGTGTTGCACAACCATTTCTCTACAAACAACACCATCTTCAAGTCAAAGTCTAAAGTCCTCTTTTCTAAAGGTACTTTTATTCTTCTTCTCTTTTATTCTAGTCTTACTAGTATGCAATCCCCATCAATTGGGACATGACCAAATGACCACTTTACTACATTAAAGTTGGTTAAGGTTATCTCCCTACATTTTAATATCTACTTTAATTTCCTATACATTTCTTAATGTAATTGTTTAGCATAAATTTATAAATAAAACAATTCTCTTTTCTTCCCCTTTTTCTTTACATTATAATTGTTAGCACTATTAATAAATTGAAGGACATTTAGCATTAGAACACCAATAGTAGCAAGACCCGCATAAGCGGGGCGGAGTGGGTGTTTAAGTACTTCCCACTCCGTCACCTAACCCCCGAACCCTTTTCTCCCGAATCTCTGGTTTTGTACATAAATTAGGCTATTTCTAGGTTTTTCTTATGTTCCTTTAAAAACATAGGTGGCGACTCTAAACAATCTAAAACAAGTTAGACATCATAGGATAATTCACCGCTCTAGCCAAGTTGTGGTTTCCCGGGGTATCTACAGTGGCGACTCCGCTGGGGACGATTTAGAGGGTTAAACTTGCGTTGTTAACTTTTGGTGTTCTTATTACTGTTTTCTGGGCATTCTGGTAAAAAGGGTGGGAAGCGCGTGCCTCTGGCCTCCTTGGCCTAAAGCGCGCGCGTCCGACCCCAATTACCAGAATCGCCCGTCTTCCTTCTTGTCCTTCCATTCCATATTTCTGTGCTAACAAATTCTGCAGGGGAAATCATTTTTATTTAGGGTCAAGGCAATCCCTTGAACTCGCTGATTTACAGGTTGTTACCCAGATGCGGGCGCCTCTGCCCCTCTTTGTCTAACGCGCGCGCCTCCCGAGTAGGCATCCTAATGCGCGCGCTTCTGGGCATTTTCCAGAAACAGAACAGTGCACAGAACAAAGTGGTTTTGACAGTGTGTGGGCACCGGGCCTGCACAAAACAGTTTTTTACTTTCTGTTTATTTTTATATATTATATATATTTTTATATATATTATTGAATATATATATATATATATATATATATTGTCACTTGTTAGACCTCACACTACATGCACATATTCTTATCAATTGCTCACTATCGAGTCGCACAAGTCCAACCCCAAACCCGTCGAGGCCCGTCCTAGAAGTTTCAAGCTCCACCCGACCTTGACTCTTTCGAAGCGGTCAACCTCAGCCCGTGGCGTAGTTCAAGACTACATGCCGGGGGTGATCTTTAAGCCTCTCTTTAGCCGAGCACAAGCCAACAATTCTAGTCTAGGGTCTAACACTCTGTGACCAAGTCGGTTTTTCATGTGCCGAGATTTCCCTAAACTAATGTCTTCAAATCATACATGCCAACTTGTTGCAATGGACAAAATAAAACTCCGTCCCCAAAAGTGGTTATTTTGGACGAAAATAAAAATCTGTCCCCGCATGTATGATTTACTACATTAATTTAGTTTAATTCCCGACACATGTAGGTCTCACAAGCGTGGTGGAATCCGATGAGTATATGGGACCACGAGAAGGTCTCTATACTAGTGTGACGATTCCACTATTTTTTCTAGAAACCCCAAAAAGGACTCCGTCCTTCCGACTTTTGTAAATAAAAAAAAAACAAAAAAGAGTCATTTTCTTTATATGGTTGAGTCTTTTTCGTGTTTGTGGGTTAAATTTATTTTACTCAAAAGGTATTTGTGGGGCCAACCTAAGATCAACCGTGTTCTTTCAATAGGTCCAATGGCTTCCAACGGCAACAACAACAATGGTGGGTACTTCTCCGTGTCCAACGAAAGACTCTTCAACATAATAAGAGCCATGGGGGAACAAATGGATAGACTTTCCGAGGATGCCCGCCGAAAAGAGATTTGTGGCAAGCCCGTTTTGATCTCGAGAGGAAGATTCACAAGGAAGAGGTTTCCGAGTTCAAAGCCCGTTTGCAAGAGCTCACCAACAACAAGACAAAGTTTAAGGGTAAATCATGCTCAAGTGGCCCGTCCCTCAAAAGCTACAAAGGTACCGCCAACAACCGAGTTTTCACTCCTCTCCTAGGAGTAACCCAAGCAGAAGCATTTGAAACTTTAGTGGCAAGTGGAAAGGTCAAGCCTTTGGAGGGGTACAAGCCGAAGACGATACCGAAGAATCATGCACATGGTAAATGGTGCGGCTACCACAAGCATAGTGTCCATACTACCGAAGGGTGCTTCCTTCTCCGAAACATCATCCAAGATTTGTTCGATAACGGCGAATTTACTGTGGGTGAAGAGCAACCTTTAGAGAGTGCCAACATGCAAGAACTCATCAAAGAAGAATGATTTGGTTTCGAAATGGGGCTTCTACAAGAAGTCATGCCACAAGGAGACTACAACGACAATGGGACTACAACAACAATCTCCGTTTCTCTTTCTCTATCTAGTAATAGGAATTAAAAAAAAAAAAAAAAAGAGTCAAAGTCCTCTTAAGTGTGCATTAAGTTTTCTTTGTCCAATTAATGTGAAATTTTGAGTCAAGTCTCATCATCAAATAAAAAGTCTTTCTTGTCCTCATATACTCTTCCAAGTTGTTCAATCTAATTCTTGGCAAAATGATGAAAAGATGTCTAAACGAGTTTTGGAATGAAAGCCATCACTTGAACGCCTAGGGGCTAAACATTGTGACAAAGGCAACATCATCAACGACGAAGACAAAGCCAAGGCATCAAGGGTGAAGCAACAACCATGGAGAAAAATCAAGATGTTTCAAAGGGGGATTAAAAAAAAAAAAAAAAAAAATGCTCGCTAGGTTGAACTCTTCAAATCAACCTAGGCAAAAGTAAGAGCAAAAAAAAAAAAAAAAAAAAAAAATCCCCCTCATCAAAGAAGTTTACATCAAGATCAACATCATTCCATCCACCAAAGGAGGACGAAGCTACACGACGAAGCAACAATTCCATCCCGAAGAATGGAGAATTCACAAGAACTACGGTGACCTGAGCCTCTACACTGAGGAACGTAGGCAACCTGCGGGTCGGTCTCACGCAAGAAAGAAGATATGTTTAGCCCTAGCGCGTTATGGTGATCGCCTTCATCTCGAACTTGTCAAGACATCTTTGTACGATTCATTTGCCAATGAATTAATCACCAAAAAGATTGAACAACCTTCTTAGATTTGGAATCATTTCGCGTTCCTTGTCGAGTCTAGGGACTTCTATTCTTTCTGCATACTCCCAATTTCTTGCAATCAAAT
Source organism: Campanula takesimana (assembly GCA_026119855.1). Classification (NCBI taxonomy): domain Eukaryota; kingdom Viridiplantae; phylum Streptophyta; class Magnoliopsida; order Asterales; family Campanulaceae; genus Campanula; species Campanula takesimana. Next base: position 240,316 of record JAOWBW010001301.1, on the reverse strand, counting down.
TGGGACTTTCCTTCTCTTCTCTCTTAATGACTTACTTGCCTTCATGAGTCATTCAAAAAACGGTCAAATACATGAAGTCAATACTAGGGACACTTCCCTAGTCGAGTCAATGTCACTCATCTTTAGTGACAAAAGGTTTTCACCGCAAAATCACATGTCTCTCATCCTCAGCTAGAGTCAATGCACACTTCTCATTAATCGAGTAAAAAATGAAGACGCAAAAGAGATGCCCGCTAGATTGAAAACCCGGAAGGGCGGTCTAGGCAAAAAACAGGGTGCGTCATAAAAAAAAAATGAGAGAGTGAGAGAGAAGGGAAAGAGAAATTGAGATCTCTGGCCTCTAAGAAGACAACTACACGAGCTCTACATTGGATCTCCTCAGCAAGTCAATTCCCCACCGAGCCAACTTTGGGATTGCAAAAAGCTCGACAAGATATGGCACCATCAAAGGTTGTCTTGGGTTATTGGTATCATTCTCCAGCAGTGTGCATTCTTGGGTTCATGAAAAGAAGGCCCGTGGTAACCAAGACCCATCCGAGAACGAGCCCATCACAAAAGGGCACGAGGTTGCACAAATAACGCATAGCTAGTCAATTAGCTTGGGCAGCAAATAGCGACAACATGTGTCTCAGTTTTCAAAGCTTCTTCAAGTATGTGCTTCTAAAGTACGCCGAAAGGCTCCTGAGAAATGGAGTAGCTCTTGCCATGTCCTCTCATGTTTTTTCCCTCGCACGAGGATGGGTCACTCTTGCTTTGCTCAACAAACGGTGACGCCCTAGGGGCTATATGATCTGAGAACAAGGGCTTCTTTTGACAATCAACAAGCCCTAGGGGCTATGCTTGAAAAAGATGTGTGAGACTATCCTCAAAGTCTCTCAAAAGGGATGTCAAAAAGCCCTCTTGTCACGTGTGCCCCTGCTTGTTCCCCCAATCAAGGATGGACCTTTCTCGCAATCAATGATGGCACTCTAAGGGCTACGGTCAAGTCTTAAAGGCTCCCTCGGCAAAGAGCAATTAACTCCCCAGCAGTATCCCCAGCCAAGTCATGTGCAACATTGGAAGCTTCCTCAATTCGGCACCGAAGGTCTCCAAGGGCTTCGAAATCTACAATCTTTTGGGCTACGGCATTACAGTAATTCAAGCAAAGGGCAGTATTAGGGCTTCGTGACCGACAGTCTTTTGGGCAACAATACTCGAGCAAGTGCAATGTGGAATAGTCTTATGGCTCCATGAAAGGGATCAAGCTTCAAGAGTCTCTCAACACTTCCAGTCAAAAGGCCCCTTGGTTTTAAATGAAGGCTCCAATGATATGAATGAATTTGATAATTCTTGTTAGAACTTACAACGAGATTATGAAGGAAGTCTTAGGGAAAAGGAAAAGATTCAATATGCTAAACTCTAATCAAAACAGGGTTATAGCGGGAAATGCCACGGCCAATCCCAATGTTTCTGCAATTCAGCACCCCTTCTCCAAGATCAAAAGCACAAGGTGCAGCTCAGATAAAGTTGGGCCACAGCACTAGTCGCATCCGAAGATCCGTCATTAGTTCAACTCAAGAAGAGTCAAGCAAGCATACTCATTTGGGACTTTATCACACCAAGACCTTATCCGCGACCTCGACGGCACCGCAAGACATTACTGCATCTTTTGACATAAGCCCTCCGCCATTTGGGTATCAACCACAATGAGGCCATTCATATCCCCAGTAAGAGAAAGAAGGGGATCTCTATCAAGAATTCTACCCGACGGTACATCCGCGCTCAATGCCGAGCCGATCACAAGATAATTTGGGAACTTTACAATGAAAGGTCTTCACATTTCACCATCTCCAAGCCCGCAAGCAACAAGTCTATGACATTTGGGGCTTAGCAATCTCTCGAAGCTTGGAGCTTGCTCACATCAACAACAAAAGATGATTCATTTGAGTGGACCAAAGAGATGATTTATCTTGGGGCTATGCAAGTCACTCCAAATTTAGCATCAAAGGCGATCTAGGGGCTTCACAATCAGCGACCCCTTATCTCGGCATCAAAAGTCTTTTCAAGCCCCATAATCGACAAATCTCTTGGGGCTAGACATCAATCTTCGTCAGACACACCGGCGGGGTCAGACATCAATCTTCGTTGGGCACACCGGTAGGGTTAGACATCAATCTTCGTTGGGCACGACGACGACAACGACAGAATTCAAGCAAGGCAATCCGGACTTCGATCGCACATGACTTGATCTTGGGTTGGCTTTACAAACACACAATGGCTAAAATGGTTCACCCACGAACTAAAAATCCTTTTCTCGCATGTGTACATATTCTTTTCCTTCTAAAAAAAAAAAAAAAAAAAAAAAAAGATTTTCTCTTTTTCTTTTTCTTTTTCGTTACTTGCGTATAAGTATGTGCTCCATAGCTTCTTCCCCAGCGTTCTTCGTCATCCTTGATACATAGGTAGCCTTTGGCACGACCAACCCATCATTCAGAATGTCATCGCACCAACATTCCATCGAAAGCAGCAGCAGTTCATCATCTTCATCAAAGCCACAACATCTCCATCCCGAATCAAGCGGCCATGGTAAGTGAAGGTATGAACATCATTCATTAATACTTTCCTCAAAATCACACAGCACACAAAAGCAATTTCTTCATTCTTGCAAATCTCTCTCTCATGCAAAACTGCTTTCAAATCACATTGCACCACGAGCACAATTTTTCTCTTCATTTCACACTTCATGCATCTTCTTGCACTAGCACATATACCTGCAAAGCACATAACAGGTACCACCGCGAAGTTAAACAGCATCTGCAACTCGAGGCACTTCATCCCCAGCATAAAATGGTCCACAGTCAACCATGCCCGCATCCCCGCAAAAGTCAACTGCAACGCCAAACAGCACACGGCTTCAAAGCAGCAATTCGTCAAAGGTTCACTAATGGCCTCATCAACGGATTTCACTAACGGATTCGTCAACAAAGGTTCACTAACGGCCTCGAAGGTTCACTAACGGCCTCACCAACGGATTTCACTAACGGATTCGACAACAAAGGTTCATTAACGGCCTCGAAGGTTCACTAACGGCCTCATCAACGGATTTCACTAACGGATTCGTCAACAATGGTTCACTAACGGCCTCCTTAAAGGTTCACTAACGGCCTCATCAACGGATTTCACTAACGGCCTCCTCAACAAAGGTTCACTAACGGCCTCATTCAAGGGTTCACTAACGGCCTCCTCAAAGGTTCACTAACGGCCTCATTCAAGGGTTCACCAACGGCCTCCTCAAAGGTTCACTAACGGCCTCCTCAAAGGTTCACTAACGGCCTCCTCAAAGGTTCACTAACGGCCTCATTCGAAGGTTCACTAACGGCCTCATTCAAGGGTTCACTAACGGCCTCACTTAACGGATTCAGCCGGCAGGTTTACCAACGGATCATGCCACCCCCTCTACCAATAAAAGATGCTCACACAGGGAGCGCACCCCTATCTTTAGCAATTTCAAATTACTGCTTTCATCGAGTCTTTGCTTTCTTTTCTTTCTTTTTCTTTGTCGATGTCCTCGGCGGGTGTTTTTACTTTCGTCGACGCGTTTTGCTTTGCAATCCACGTCGCCGAGGGGTTCTGTAGACACCCCACCTTGAACCTCTCAACCCGATTGCATACAAAGTATTTTTATTTAACTTATTTTGTTGATTTCAGTTACTTCGATTAAGTTCCTAACTGATTCCGTTAGTTTTGGACTAAACTGCATAACAGAGTTAACTTTTAGGGTCATTCTGTCATTCTGTCCTTTTCTGTCGCGGGCGCTTCCGGAACTGTTAACGGGCTGCGCGCGCGTCTCGCCCCAAAAGCGGGACTCGCGCGCTTCCCACTTTGGCAGTAACGGATTGCACCTTATTTCCCTCCTTTTCCTAGTTTACAAAATAACCTCTTTTTACATCCAAGTTCATCCCCCCTTTGTTCCAAAAACTCCCAATCCTTTATTCTAGCCTTTTCATTAAAAAACAAAATATTTCTTTTTATTATTATTTGATTTTCTTTTATTTATTTCATTTATTATTTTATTTATCTTATTTTCTATTGGTCAATTCCATCTCACATGGATTGACCAATTTCCCTCCAAGTTTTCCTTCCTCTTTTTACCTATAAAAACCTCTCATTTCTACCTTAGAAAAGGACCAACTTCATCTTCCCTACAAGAACTATACACAAGTTCTCTCAACACATTTTCCCTACAAACAAACAGTACACAAAGTGTTGCACAACCATTTCTCTACAAACAACACCATCTTCAAGTCAAAGTCTAAGGTCCTCTTTTCTAAAGGTACTTTTATTCTTCTTCTCTTTTATTCTAGTCTTACTAGTATGCAATCCCCATCAATTGGGACATGACCAAATGACCACTTTACTACATTAAAGTTGGTTAAGGTTATCTCCCTACATTTTAATCTCTACTTTAATTTCCTATACATTTCTTAATGTAATTGTTTAGCATAAATTTATAAATAAAACAATTCTCTTTTCTTCCCCTTTTTCTTTACATTATAATTGTTAGCACTGTTAATAAATTGAAGGACATTTAGCATTAGAACACCAATAGTAGCAAGACCCGCATAAGCGGGGCGGAGTGGGTGTTTAAGTACTTCCCACTCCGTCACCTAACCCCCGAACCCTTCTCTCCCGAATCTCTGGTTTTGTACATAAATTAGGCTATTTCTAGGTTTTTCTTATGTTCCTTTAAAAACATAGGTGGCGACTCTAAACAATCTAAAACAAGTTAGACATCCTAGGATAATTCACCGCTCTAGCCAAGTTGTGGTTTCCCGGGGTATCTACAATGGTAAGTGAAGGTATGAAGATCATTCATCTCAAGCAATCTCTGCTTTCAAAAATCACTTCACACACAGAATCACTTTACTTCTCTCTCATATAAACTGCTTTCAAATCACATTGCACCACGAGCACAATTTCTCTCTTCATTTCACACTTCATGCATCTTCTTGCACAAACACATATACCTGCCAAGCACACACATAGCAGGTACCACCACGAAGTCAACAGCATTCGCTACTCAAAGCACTTCATCCCCAGCAGAAAATGGTCCACAGTCAACCATGCCCGCAACCCGCACAACCAAACGGATCCCGCCGTCAGCAAACGGATACCGCTTCAGCAAATGGATCCCGCACCAGTAAACGGATCCCGCCATCAGCAAACCGATCCCGCATCAGCAAACGGATCCCGCATCAGCACACGGATCCCGCATCAGCAGACGGATCCCGCAGCAGCAAAACGGATCCCACATTCAGCAAACGGATCCCGCATCAGCAAATGGATCCCGCACCAGCAAACAGATCCCGCCACCAGCAAACGGATCCCGCCATCAGCAAACGGATCCCGCTTCAGCAAATGGATCCCGCACCAGCAAATGGATCCCGCACCAGCAAACGGATCCCGCCATCATCAAACGGATCCCGCACCAGCAAACGGATCCCGCCTTCAGCAAACGGATCCCGCCTCAGCAAACGGATCCCGCTTTAGCAAACGGATCCCACTTTCAGCAAACGGATCCCGCATCAGCAAACGGATCCCGCACCAGCAAACGGATCCCACACCAGCAAACGAATCCCGCCTCAGGAAACGGATCCCGCATCAGCAAACGGATCCCGCACCAGCAAACGGATCCCGCACCAGCAAACGGATCCCGCACCAGCAAACGGATCCCGCTTCAGCAAACGAATCCCGTATCAGCAAACGGGTCCCGTATCAACAAACGGATCCCGCTTCAACAAACGGATCCCGCTTCAGCAAAACGGATCCCGCCATATCCTTTCTATATCAATAAAGCCGCTCACACAGGGAGCGCACCCCTATCCTTTATAAATTTCAAATTCATGTTTTATCAAGTCTTTGTTTTCTCTTGTCGATGTCCTCGGCGGTTGTCTTTCTTTCGTCGACGCGCTTTGCTTTGCAATCCACGTCGCCGAGGGGCTTTGTAGACACCCCTCTTTGGACCTCTCACCCCGATTGCATACATAGTATTTTTATTTAACTTATTTTTGTTAATTTGTGTTACTTCAGTTAAGTTCCTAACTGATTCCGTTAGTTTTGGACTAAACTGCATAACAGAATTAACTTTTAGAGTCTTTCCGTCATTCTGTCATTTTTACCCGCGGGCGCCTTCGACATTGTCAACGGGCCGCGCGCGCGTCTCGCCCCTAAATTGGGACCCGCGCGCTTCCCACTTTGGCAGTAACGGATTGCACCTTATTTCCCTCCCTTTTCTTATTTACAAACATCTTCTTTAGTCACAAATAACCTCTTTTTTACATCCAAGTTCATCCCCCCTTATTTCATTAACTACCAAATCCTTTATTCTAGCCTTTTCCCCAAAAACAAATGATTTTATCTTTATTTCTTTTATTATCTTTTATTTATTATTTTATTTATCTTATTTTTTATTGGTCAATTCCATTTCACATGGATTGACCAATTTCCCTCCAATCTTTCCCTCCTAATTTTACCTATAAAAACCATCATCTCCTACCTTGGAAAGGGACCTCATTTTTAGACCTTGACCTCATTTTTTAGACTTGAATTTTCTCTATACACACACTATACACAATTCTCTACACAAATTCTCCCAACAAGAGTTCTTAACAACAAGACTCTAATTGTTCTACAACAATTTCCTTACAACAACACCATCTTCAAGTCAAGGTTTAAAGTCCTTCTTCTTAAGGTACAACTTCCCTTTTTCTTCTTTTTATTTTATTCATGTCTAGTCAATGAATGCAATCTCCATAAAAAGGGATACAACCAAAAGGCCACTTCACTATTGAAGTTTGGTCAAGGTGACATCCCAACATTTTAATTCCACTTTAATTTACATTCTCATTTCTTAATGTAATTATCTAGCAATAATTCGACATGTAATATTTAGTATAAATCAATAAATAAGCAATTCTCCTTTATTTTTCCTCTATAAATTTCCTCTTTCTTTTCATTATAATTGTTAGCACATTTCTCTTATCATTAAATTGAAGGACATTTAGCATTAGAACACCAAAAGTAGCATGACCCGCGTAAGCGGGGCGGAGTGGGTGTTTAAGTACTTCCCACTCCGTCACCTAACCCCCGAACCCTTTCTCTCCCGAATCTCTGGTTTTCGTACAAAAATTGGCTTTCTTTAGGTTTTTCTTATGTTCCTCTAAAATATAGGTGGCGACTCAGAAAATCAAGTAGACATCCTAGGTTAATTCACGCGCTCTAGCCAAGCCGTGGTCCCCCGGGGTATCTACACGGGGTACTTACACATTCCTCAGCCAGGCGATCCCCTACGCACAGGTCCCCTCCTGCAGATCCCATCTCCACAACCTCTCCTCCAAAAATGACAGAACTTCCTCCTGCATCAACAGTTCCTGCGTTCTCTACCTCTTCTCTCTCCTCCTTGAATGAGCTACGCCAAATCTTACAGGCCTTGAATACTATTCAAGTAAATCAAGTTGCAGCGCAGTCTCAAATGGCCTAGCTCCTCACTGCGCAAACAGCTATTCAAGATCAACTTGATTCACAGCGAGTGGAGATTGCTGCCATTAAGGCGGAGAATGAATCAAAGGAAAGTTCATCCCCCGTGTTGGTCCCAAAGGGGTAACAAGGGTATGAAAAATGCTAGAGGGAGGGTGAATAGCGTTTCTAAATTCTTTTCAAACCCTTTTGCAAATCAATGGCTTATGCGCACAGTTCTCAAATAAGCTAAGTATAGCGCGCAGTGAGAGTGTGAAATGCACAGCGGAAGTTTAAGCAGCTACTGCGCAGGAAAAGGCTGCGCAGAGATAAAACGTACGCGCAAAGTTTTGGCTTAAAGTGTTGGATAAAAAGGATTCTAAGGCAATAAGCAATAAGAAACACTGCAGCAATAATAGCAATCTGATAAGATCAAACAAAGCAGTAATTCAGAAATGATTAAGGAGTAAATAAATAGCGAGAATAAAGAACAAGCTATTTGGAGAGGTTCGATCGATGAAAGATCTACATCCTCTACCAAGATGGTTAATCTTGGATTTTCTAATGGAGAGATTTATATTGATGTGAGGAGCTTTTACAAGATTACAATGAATCAAAACTCAAATCAAAATCTATTCTATGAAGAACAAATCCTAGACTAAACCGGTGTATCTCAAAAAGTTGGATCTAAATGATCGAAGCTTCAAGAGGTGTGTGTGTGACAGAAATTCTGGGCTCTATGAATCTATGAGATGAAGAGCACGAAGAATTCTGGTGATACAAGGCTTTAGGATCTGGGCAGGAGTTTGAAGGTATGAAGGTTTGAAGGTTGATCATGAATGTCACGACCCGAAAACTAGACTCTATTTTATTAGTAATAAATAATTATTATTTATTTATTTGCTTATTTATTTATTTAAATTATTATTTATTTAAATAATTATGTGTGCAATTTATGTGTTATAATAATTTATGCCTAGCATCGTAATTGAGTCAATTGGGTTAGTGTGGTATTGTTGGGTCTTAATTGTTAGCAGGGAGTGTAGTATTGTGTTAGTAGATGGGGAAGGGGCCTAAGTGTAACTTCGATTTTAACTTCACCTCCTTCCTTCTTCTCCTTCTACCTCACCAATTCATTCTCAGTATTCTCTCTCCCCTCAAGAAAAAAGGTAAACATTTCTCTCTTCCTTCTCTCTTCATTTAAACCTCCTTCCTCTCATCTTCTCTCATTTCTCTCTATACGAAATGTGTTTAGATCGTCGATAGGATCGCGTAGAATCAAGAATATTCGAATTCCGTCAACTTTCATTATTTTCAAGTAAGTTGCTTTTCCCCTATTTTTATGCTAAAATGCTCATAACATGTTTCTACAATGCTTTAATTGTTATATTTGAAGTTTGGTTGAGTTTGGAATTGATTTGGAATTTATTTGAGTTTTTGGCTAAAATGGTGATTTGATGAATGTCATGATTCAATCTTGGTTTTGGGTTGATAAATGGTGTTAGTTAGGTTCCCTTAAACTTAAATGTTGTTTGGGTACCTTAGCAAACTTGTTGGTTGTGTTTGATTTTGAGTATTGTGTGAATTGGGTAAGAAAATGAAGAACCCAGTTCTTCCCTCCCGAATTCCGGCAGTCCAGAAGGTTGGGCGACCGCCCAAAAATGTCTGGGCGACCGGACATCTATCTGAAAGGTTTTGTTCTTGTTTGAGGGCTTTTTGGGCGACCGCACAGTCCCTTGTGGGCGGCCGCACAGAACCTCTGAAAGTTTTCATTTGTTATTTTGTGTGATTGGAGAATGCATTTTGGTCTAAGTCTTGGGTGTCCTTCTAGTCGACCCTAGTGAACATTGTAGTACACTTTAGTGATAGAATTGGGTCCTTTGTGATCAAGTTTGTGTTTGAAATTTATTAATTGTTAATTGGGATTTTGGAACACCTTTATTGTGTATTGTTGGTTCATTTCATCTTCTTGGTGATTATTTGGCATGATTCCCTACTTTGGAATCCATGGCTATTTATTGCGCTAGTATTTTATTACTTGGCCTACGTTTGAAAGTCCAGCTGGTTATTTGTGTTTGTTTCGGGCGATGCGAAATATTATAATGGCACGGCCAAGTCCATTATGATGTTGACCATTGTTTTTCCCCATTATTACCCTCCTCCAGATTGGCCTTGGATGTGAGAAGAGCTAGCTCCTTTGTGTGCATTTTAGCTTTACTTGGAGCATGACTTTGTGGCATGTCTCCCGTCCCTTGTGACACTTCATTTGGTTATTGGTTCCGGTACCGGAGATTTCTCTTCAGCTTTCATGCTATTATGAAGATGATGATTTGTTGATTATTGAAGCTGCGCAGCGATCCTTTATTTGGATGCATTGGTTTGGAAACCTTGGCTAATATCCTTTGTTATGTGTTTATTTCCGCTGCTATCTGTTATGTGATAAATGCTATGTGCTAGCTATGATTTATTATTGAATATTGCATCTTAGCATGTCATGTAGTTGCATTAGTAACTTATTGAGATTTATCTCACCCCCTTTCTTTTATCTTTGTTTTTCCTTAACACCCCCCCAGGTGCTAAGGATTAGTCTCGCTGATCACGAGAAAGAGGACGTCGAGTGTGGATACATTCTTTTGGGGAAAGTTGTTATAGGTTGGTTTACATTATATCAATGTGTAACCTTTTGGGGATATTTGTACCAAACATTGACGTCACTAGGATTTGTGTATTTTTTAACTTTGGTGTATAAGCTTATGGAGTTTATACTAGTTTTACGTTGTTGTTCAAGTTGATTTACAAAACCTTGTGTTATCATCTTTTGGGTATAAAAGGAAATTTTTATCTCCACTATTTTAGAGTTTATTGTTTAAGTCGACGTCCAGCTCGCGATCTCGGGTCCGCGGGGTTCGGGGCCGCGACAGTTGGCATCAGAGCCATGGTTCAGCTCTAAGTATAAGTCTAGGTGGACTAGTATGACCTAGGTGGGTAGTTGTGTTCGGAGTGAGTAACGGTTGATGTCTTATGCAGGTAATTGTTCTCAATGGCTAGAAGAAGAATGGGTGAAGGTTCTAGTGGAGCACAGAATCAGAATGACACAAGGGAAGAGGCACGTGCTATGTTTCAAGGCATGTTCGAGGCGGCCATGAAGGCCATACATGATCAAGGTCCGAGGGTAGAGCAAGCACCACCCCGTTATGGTTTGGAGCAATTCTTGAAACTGAAACCGGCAGAGTTCGACGGTGAGCCCGATGTGAAGAAGGCTGAGATGTGGATCGAGTCTATGGAGAAAATTTATGATGTATTTGGGTGTTCTGATGAGGACAAGGTCCGGTTCGCGGCTTATAAGCTTGTGGGAGCCGCCGAGCATTGGTGGAAGGGTGTTAAAGCTAGTTGGGATGACACTCACACGGTTTATGCGTGGGAGTTGTTTGTGCGCAAATTCAAGGAACATTTCATTCCGGTTGTTGATCAAAACCGAAAGGAGATCGAGCTGCTCAACCTGGAGCAAGGTTTGTTGTCTATAGCTCAATACTCGGCTAAGTTCACAGAATTAGCCCGGTATTGTGACTATTTGGTGAGGACCGAGGAACAAAAAGCTATGAGATTCATTCGGGGATTGAAGACCTCCATCTGTACTCAACTTATAGCCCAGAGGATTGTGACATTTCAGGATGCGGTAGACCGTGCCTATCTTATAAAGCAAGATATTGGGGAACATAAGAGGAAGACCGAGGTGGCCAACCCGAGTAAGCAAGGAGCGCAGGGCAAGTCATAACCAAGGATTGATAATCGAGGTAACTTTGGGGGACAATCTCAGTCCCGAGGGCAACCGATCCCAAGGAACCTGGGTACCACTTCCGGGAACCAAGGGAACCAAATTAGGAGGCTTTGTTCGTATTGTCAAAAGGAAGGCCATTCAGAGGACCGGTGTTGGAAGAAACAGGGAAGGTGTACCAATTGTGGTCAAATGGGTCATTTTGCAAGGGATTGTACTAGAGGCAGAGGTCAGTCATCCGGGTCAGGGGTTGGTACTAATCAGGGTCAGAAATGGGATACCGCTGGGAAGCCCAAAGTTCAAGGAAAGATATATGCCATGAATCAACAACAGGCGACCGATGATCCTTCGGTTATTGGAGGTATTGTCTCTGTGTCTAATGTGAGCGCACGAGCGTTAGTAGATCCAGGAGCATCTCATTCATACATTTCTGTGCAATTTCCTTCCATGTTAAATGCTGCATTCGAGTCTTTACCGTACGTGCTAGAGGTGTCGACCCCTATAGGAGAATGCTTGATTTCTGATCGAGTCTTTCGTGCTTGTGATGTGGTTATTTGTGGTCGTGTCCTTTGTGCGGATTTGGTAGTTCTTCCTATCCAAGACTTTGATGTCATTTTGGGCATGGATTGGTTGAGCAAGTTTCATGCTTCCGTTGATTGCCGTAAGAAAACTGTTACTTTTTCTATTCCCGATATGCCTAAATTTGTGTTTGAGGCTAGTCCTCTGAGTAGAAAGGTTCGCTTAATTTCTTATTTGAAAGCGAGAAAATTATTGCATAGTGGTTGTGAGGGGTATTTGGCTAGTGTTCTCGATACTAGGAAAGAATCCCCTAGTTTGGATAGTGTTCGGGTAGTTCGGGAATTTCCCGATGTTTTCTCTACCGAGTATGATATGCCTCCCGATCGTGAGATAGAGTTTTGTATAGACCTTTTGCCGGGTACGGCTCCAATTTCGAAAGCACCTTATAGGTTGGCTCCCGCAGAGTTGAAGGAATTAAAGGTTCAATTGCAAGAGTTGCTTGATCTAGGGTTTATACGCCCTAGTGTTTCCCCGTGGGGAGCACCGGTTTTGTTCGTGCGGAAGAAAGATGGTTCGTTGAGATTGTGTATAGATTACCGGAAGTTGAATCAGGTTACAGTGAAGAACAAGTATCCTCTACCTCATATTGACGATTTATTTGATCAGCTTCAAGGGTCCATGGTTTTCTATAAACTTGATTTGAGAAGTGGGTACCATCAGTTGAAGGTTCGATCGGAGGATATTCCGAAGACTGCCTTTCGCACTCGGTATGGTCATTACGAGTTCTTGGTTATGCCGTTTGGGTTGACGAACGCGCCGGCCGTGTTTATGGATTTGATGAACCGGGTTTTCCATCCTTATCTTGATTCTTTCGTGGTGGTTTTTATTGATGATATACTCGTCTACTCTAAATCCCGAGAGGAGCACGAGCAGCATTTGAGATCAGTGTTATCCGTTCTTGCGAGGGAGCAGTTGTTTGAGAAGTTTAGTAAATGCGAATTTTGGCTCGAGAAGGTGTCATTTCTGGGTCATGTTATTTCTAAAGAGGGGATTTCGGTGGATCCTTCAAAGATTGAAGCCATAGTAGATTGGAAGAGACCCTAATCAGTGACAGAGATCAGAAGCTTTCTGGGTTTAGCCGGGTATTACCGAAGATTTATAGAAGGGTTTTCGAGGATCGCTACTCCGATGACTCAGTTGACCTGGAAGAATGTCCCGTTTGTATGGACCGAGAAATGTGACAAGAGTTTCGAGGAATTGAAGAAGAGGTTGACTACCGCACCGATCTTGACTTTGCCTAATGGGAGCGATGGCCTAGTGATTTATAGCGATGCTTCGAAAGAGGGTTTGGGTTGTGTTTTGATGCAGAACGGGAAGGTGATTGCCTATGCTTCGAGGAAGTTGACCCCTAGTGAACAGAATTACCCGACTCATGATATGGAGTTGGCGGCGATAGTCTTTGCGTTGCACAAGTGGAAGCATTACCTTTATGGAGCGAAGTTTGAAATTTTTACCGATCACAAGAGTTTGAAATACCTCTTATCTCAAAAGGAACTGAACAACCGGCAGCGTAGGTGGATGGAGCTTTTAAAGGATTACGATTGTACGATTTCTTATCACCCGGGAAAGGTGAATGTGGTAGCCGATGCGATTAGTAGAAAATCTTATGTGGCTTCGATGATGGTCCGTGAGTGGAAAATGCTTGAGGATGTTCGAGATTGGTCTCCTCGTGAATCGAGACATGGGGCTATTTTTGCGAATATTAGGGTATCTCCGACCCTAATTCAGAGGATTAAAGAAGCTCAAAAGGAAGATCCCGAGTTAGTGAAGGTAATGGGTAAAATGAAGGAAAAGAATTTCGAGGATTTTTCTATGAGTTCGAATGGGGTGTTGACTTTCCGTGGTCGTTTGTGCGTACCCGATGTTGGTGGGATAAAGAGGCAAGTGTTAGATGAGGGTCACAAATCGAGATATACTATTCATCCAGGTAGTACGAAGATGTATCAGAATCTGAAGCAACATTTTTTGTGGAATAATATGAAGAGGGAAATAGCCGATTATGTTTCGAAGTGTTTAACTTGTCAGCAGGTCAAAGCCGAGCATCAGAGACCCGCGGGACTACTTTAGCCGTTAGAGATTCCCGAGTGGAAATGAGAGCATGTGACTATGGATTTCGTTACGGGACTACCTCGTACCCGTAGGAAGTATGACAGTGTTTGGGTAATAGTGGATAGATTGACTAAGAGTGCCCATTTCTTGCCTATTGACATCAGATACTCGATGGAAAAACTTGCGACCCTTTACATTGAAGAGATTGTGAGATTTCATGGGGTTCCGGTTAGCATTGTGTCAGATCGAGACCCGAGGTTTACTTCTAGATTTTGGAGGGCGTTTCAGGAAGCTTTGGGTTCAGATTTGCGTTTTAGTACAACTTTTCACCCTCAGACCGACGGTCAATCCGAGAGGACCATTCAGATTTTGGAGGATATGTTGCGAGCTTGTGCGATAGACTTCTCTGATTCTTGGGACTCGCACCTACCGTTAGTGGAATTCTCTTACAACAACAGTTATCAGTCTAGTATCGAGATGGCACCGTATGAGGCTTTCTATGGGAGGAAATGTAGATCGCCTATTTGTTGGGATGAGGTTGGTGAAGCGAAGATCGTGGGTATTGATTTGCTTCAGGGTTCAGTTGAAAAGGTTAGAGTTATCCAGGATCGAATGAAAATAGCCCAGAGTCGACATAAGAGCTATGCAGATAACCGAAGACGAGATCTTAGTTTTCAGACCGGTGATTTTTTGTTCTTGAAAGTATCTCCGAAGGTGGGTATCCGAAGGTTTGGGAAGAAGGGTAAATTGGCTCCGAGGTTTATTGGCCCGTTTGAGATTTTGGGAAAGGTTGGACTTTTAGCGTATCGCCTTGCGTTACCGCCATCTTTGGACCGGTTACATATTGTCTTTCACGTTTCTATGCTTCGTAAGTATGCTCATGATCCATCTCACGTGTTACCGAGGGTACCGGAGGATATTGAGCCCGATATGACTTACGAGGAACGACCGGTTCGGATTTTAGATTCTAAAGTCCAAGAGTTGAGGAGCAAAAGCATTGCGTTGGTTAGAGTTCTCTGGAGGAATCATAATATCGAGGAGTCGACGTGGGAGCTCCAAGATGAGATCGAGAGGAAATATCGGTGGCTTTTTAATTCGGGTAAGTCTCGTTAAAATTCGGGTCGAATTTTCTTTAAGGGGGAGTGAATGTCACGACCCGAAAACTAGACTCTATTTTATTAGTAATAAATAATTATTATTTATTTATTTGCTTATTTATTTATTTAAATTATTATTTATTTAAATAATTATGTGTGCAATTTATGTGTTATAATAATTTATGCCTAGCATCGTAATTGAGTCAATTGGGTTAGTGTGGTATTGTTGGGTCTTAATTGTTAGCAGGGAGTGTAGTATTGTGTTAGTAGATGGGGAAGGGGCCTAAGTGTAACTTCGATTTTAACTTCACCTCCTTCCTTCTTCTCCTTCTCCCTCACCAATTCATTCTCAGTATTCTCTCTCTCCCCTCAAGAAAAAAGGTAAACATTTCTCTCTTCCTTCTCTCTTCATTTAAACCTCCTTCCTCTCATCTTCTCTCATTTCTCTCTATACGAAATGTGTTTAGATCGTCGATAGGATCGCGTAGAATCAAGAATATTCGAATTCCGTCAACTTTCATTATTTTCAAGTAAGTTGTTTCTCCCCTATTTTTATTCTAAAATGATCATAACATGTTTCTACAATGCTTTAATTGTTATATTTGAAGTTTGGTTGAGTTTGTAATTGATTTGGAATTTATTTGAGTTTTTGGCTAAAATGGTGATTTGATGAATGTCATGATTCAATCTTGGTTTTGGGTTGATAAATGGTGTTAGTTAGGTTCCCTTAAACTTAAATGTTGTTTGGGTACCTGAGCAAACTTGTTGGTGTTAGTACCCGACCTGAAAATGAGTTTATTAGGACTTTCCAAAAAATACAAGGACTTTATAGGAATTAGAAACCTTGCAAAGACTTGTCCCGGATTCCCAAAATATCTCATTTATGACAAAATCTATCAAAATAGGTAACAAATGGTTTCCTTAAAACCATGCAGAAACCCTAGCTTAAGAATCAAGTCAGCTAGCAGGATTGGCCACGCGGCCAACATTGTTACGCGTTGATCTTGGCCACGCGGCCACGATTGTCACCGTCTTCAACCATGGCCAGGCGGCCAACCTTGCGCTGGATGATCTGGACCGTCAGATCCTCCCCTCAGTTTACTATATAAACCAATCCCTTGCTATTGGTTTAGGGTCCGATTTTGAGAGTTCTAAAGTACGAATTTTGGAGTTCTTAAACACTATTTTGCTCTCTAATTAGCATTCAAACACTCAAGAAGATCCAAGGTTTATTTCTTGCCAACATAGGTAAGTTTTCTAACTTTTTCTTCGTGTTCTTGCATTATTTTTAATGTAGATCTTTTATATTCATGTTCTTACATGGTTATTCATAGTTTCTTCATATTCTTTTCATGCTCATTCATATGTTCATAATATGTTCTTCGCATGTTCTTCGTGTTCATAGATTAAAACCTTATTTATGCTATATTTAGGGTTGCGATCTTCATAATTACATGTTATTTCATAGCCGATGATGATCGAGGGTTCATCAACCCGAGGATGATCTAGGAACTACTCCTAAACCCTAATCATTAGGTAATTCCCCCCTCATTATGCATGATCCCGATTCTTCTGCCTATTCTAATTCTCTGCGAACTACGCTGACCTGAGCTTCTCACATTGAGAGGAACGTAGGCAATCTTCGGATCCGGTCTAAATCACTAACACACTACTAACACATTCATCATGATAGAAAGACCGATCAATTCGGGCAATAGGAGTGATAACGTCCAATATTCTTCTCTTGTTGTAATTTGACCCCCGAACCCACTAAAAATGCTTTTTTCAATGTTTTGGCTTTAATTAAAACAGCGTGGCGACTCTCATAATTTTAATGTCGTTAAGAATATTCCCTTTGTAAATAAAAATAATCACAAGATACTTCCCATGAGTCGCTTCATCGGAAAGGGGTATTCACAGTGGCGACTCTGCTGGGGACCGCTTTGAAACTTTTTCAAACTTAGTGGGTCGAACTTTCGTTCACATCATGATGTCTGCCATGTTCTCACATGCACCTTACACTTTGCCATGTTCTCACATGCACCTCACACTTCGCCATGTTTACACATGCACACACTTGCCATGTTTACACATGCACACACTTGCCATGTTTACACGTGCACCTCACACACACTTGCCATGATTACACATGCACCTCGCATACTTGCCATGTTTACACATGCACCCGTGCACCCCACAATGTTAATACTTGTACTCTGTTGATACTTGTACTTTGTATGTGCCTTGTATCCTTGTACCCCTGCTGTCTTCGCTTTAGTATTAGGGTCAAACAAAACTCTGCTATGCTCCCTTGTACGTGGCTCTCTCTCCCTCTCTCATGCATTGCATTGCATCATCCTAACATCAAAAACTTCTCTCTTTTCTCCTTAAAAAGAATTAGTTTCTTACCACACACTACCACAGTCCGTGTCAGCACTGCACAGGTCCCCATTACCCGGAGTATTCGATGTGCAGGAATTTGTGTGCTACTGCCGCACTCTTTTCGAGTCACTCGTCTATTCCACTCATCGTATACGGTGGGAACCTTTTACCTAACCCGTGTCAACCCACACTAGTATAGGTAACACACCTAGGTTTTGACCGGTTGGTTTGGCTAGCTTTTTCTTAATAGTCAATTAACGTGCTGTCTATGTCGAGTCATCCCCAAGTCAATGATGAATCGAGATCTTTGAGAGAAAGTGCACAAAAAAGTGATTTCCCTACAAGGGACGTGCCATGGTGAGATGAGTGTTTGTTGTTAAGATCTCCGCTCATCATTAACTTGCGTAGGATGTAACATAGACGTCACGTTAAATGCCTTTAAGGAAGGGTTAGTCGTAGGATCCGATGGTTGGTGGAAGCCGCTTGCCCTATAGGACCCTCGCCCAAATTGTCCGTTTGGGGGTATACAATACAGGTGAAAAACGAGGGGTCTATAGACGTAATGATGGCCTCCACTGATCGTAGTATTCTAACTAGTTGCGAAAAAGGGGTACCCCTTCCAACCAATTAGGATGTAAATAATGTATGTTTTTGTAAATTAAAATATACTTTGCATGAGCCTTCCCCCTATCCTAAAGCTTCATTACCCTTCAACCTTTCAGCCAAGATCAAGAATCTCGAGGAAAGCAACAAGATGTTGGAAGACCAGAACCAACAGTTGAAGGGTCACATTCAACAAAAGGGGACTAAACTGGTGCCCGATGGGAAGAATTTCATTTATGTCGAGGATGAAGAGGTCAATACCAACTGTCCCCCCAACACCAATGCTACTGCCTTCCCATTCCCAAGCTACCGCAATGTTCCACCTCCTTCTCTCTACACCCAACAAGGTTTCACTACCATGAGCAAGAACAAGGCTGTCTATGAACCTTCCCCTGAACTGCTTGGTGGCTACCTCTCCGCTAGCAAACTACCCGCACCCTCGTTGCCCCTGAGTATTGGGATGGCCGCTGCTACTGCTTCCACTACTCCTCCCGTCATTCTGTCAGAAACTATCCCCGACATCTCCAATCACCCTGTGGTTATGGCCATGCAAGAGCAAATGCGAAAGTTGATCGAGACCGTGGATAAGCAAAGTGCACCGACTACCAAGACAATCAACCCTAGCCAAGTGGGGGCTCTCCCCAATGATTTCAAGATGCCTAAGGTGGCAATGTTTCATGGTGACTTGTGTCCTAAGACTCATATGGATAGTTATGTGTTGGCCATGAGGGCTCGTGACTGCACCAACGAACAAATGGCTCGCGTATTCCATAGTACTTTGGATGGTATAGCTCTGCGTTGGTTCTTGGGGCTAGAACCAAGCAAGAGGCAAACGTGGGATCAAATCAGCGCCATTTTCTGTGAGAAGTATCAAGCTAACTTGGATTGGCATGTGAATCGAACGGATCTTGAGAACACTATGCAAAAGCCCGGCGAGGCTATTTATGATTTTTACAAGAGGTGGAATCATCGGTTGTGCGAGGTCCAATACCCACCAAAAGCGAAGGAACAGAAACAGATTTTCTACAAGTGCTTGCTACCGGAGATGAAAGCAGCTATAGGTAATGGTTACTTCCCTGATTTGCGGGAGATGGTTGACGCCGGAGTAAGGTACGAAGCAGGGTTCACTGGGATTGTGCCGCCAAAGGAAAGTCCAAAGACCAACAACAACAACTCCTTCCGCTACAAGGCTCCTACTGCGCCTGCGCCTCCTAGGGGTGGAAAGGAGGCCGTCGGCCAAGTGAATATGGTCCAAAAAGAGGTCCCGCTAGATGTCCAATCCGTAACAAGGAACGGGGCTCCGCCGCAAAGAGAGAGGGAACACTTTGACGATTTTGGAATGCCTATGGGGAAAGTCTTTGACGTGTTAGTCAAGAGAGGTCTTATCAAGCCTTTGGAGAATTACCAGACCCGCCTACCCAAGAACTGATTTGGACGCCTCCAAGTTCTGCAAGTATCATAAGCACATCGGGCACACAACGGATGGTTGTATTCAATTGAAGCGCGTAGTACAAGGGTTGATCAATGACAAGAAAATTGAGAAGCCGAAGGGTCCTAATGTGGTGAATAACCCTCTTCCTAACAATGGGGGTGGGGTGAATATGGTGCAAACATGCGAGATTAGTATCCTCGAGCTCATGGATGCCTTCAACAAGATAGGGCTCACGATGGTTGATATCTTCATGGCATTAGTGACGTTAGAAATACTCGAACCATTAGAAGGACATCTCCCCCGTCTTGGTTGCGATTTGTCAAAGTTTTGCCACTACCACAAGTGCACCGGTCACACTACCGAAGAATGTTTTGAACTCAAGAAAGCCGTGCAAGAGCTCATCCACAAGGGAGTAGTCGAAGACCCTAGAGATTATGTAGCTAACAATGTACTCATAGTAGAACTTAGTGAGATCACCGATCCGGCCAAGCCTGTTGTGGCGGACTGTGATGAGATGGGTTGTATTCCAATGACTAATAATAAAGAATCTTCTTGCTACTTGTTGTCTTTAGAAGAACTAGTGAGTGAAGAGAGCCCCAAGCCCTCTCAACCTCTTTCTTGGGCCGAAATCTTCGAGGAGGCCGAAAAGACCGAAGTTTCGCCCCCTTATCATGACTCGCCATTGTCTTTGGAGGAGCTACGTGCAGAAGTTTGTCTCCTTACAAGATCCGGTCAAGTGTACCAATCCGACCCGAAGGGCGCAAAGAAAGTCTTTGGGAAGGAACCCGAGCAAGCCGACCTAGACAAAGAAGACCCTATCCTCACTCAACTCAAACAAACCCAAGCCCATATTTCACTATGGTCCCTACTCACCTCCTCCCTAGCCCATCGCCTCATGCTCGAGCAAAACCTCGCTGCCACCATGGTACCATCCACTATTACCCCGGAGGACGTCACCCACATGATTGGTAATATCCACTATGGAAACATCATCACTTTCTCGGAGCTAGACAAGCCAGTGTTCGGAGTTGATCATAATGAACCTTTATACATCACTGTCGAGGTAAATGGCAAGAAAATCCCCCGTGTATTCATTGATAATGGTTCCTATCTTACAGATTCAGCATGGGGAAGAGAGCCGACTCTTCAATGGCTTCGAAATAGTCGCTCAAGCACAGATCTGCACCATCGACCTCACCAAAACAACGAACAAAGTGGCACCTGTTGTCAAGATACTGCGTAACATGGGTTTTATACCGGGGCTGGGGCTAGGTAAGAACTTGCAAGGCCCCACAGAATTGGTTGAAGAGGTTAATCATCGAGGGTTGTTCGGTCTAGGATACACCCTTAATCCTGAAGACAAGATGGAGCAACAAAGGATAGAATTGCTTAAAAAGATGAAGCTTCTCTGCAAAAAGCCTGAAATGCGGCCATATCGCCTGTCCCTGAATAGCTACTTTGTCAGGGAAGGCGAGGAGTTTTCGTGTTTTGAGTTCGCCGAGCCATGGATTGACCACACCAGGAAATTGCAGAAAGGGTTCGAGATTTTCAGAGATGTGGAATTCGATCGGTCCAACATGAAGCTGACTTACATGGAATATGACAAAGCCACGGGCAGAGTTAGAACCATCAGGCATGAGTACTCCACCAAGGTTGCAGATGACTTGGCAGATCAACTTGAAGCCGCAACCCTTGACAAGCCCGCAATAGAAGCCGCAGAAACTCCAAGTTTGACTGAGACGTGGGACGGCCAATATCTGCTTCAACATCTGGGTAATCTGGGGCTGCACGAAGACATGGTTGCCGTCGTCGGGGACGATTCTGAAGATAAGGTGGACCCAAGGACATTGGTGGTACCCATGGGGGACAAGCTCAAGAATTGGTGCATCATTGGGGGACCTATAGCTACTCCGGAATTTATGATGGGAACACTGGGGCTTACTCCTTCTCTTGTCGCCACTCCTGCAGCATCTCCTGTCACTCACCCAAAATCCCCGTCCCCAGAGTCTAGTGTTTTACATTTTGAATTTGAGTCTTCCTCTAAGTCTGACGACCTTACGTCTGAAGACTATGATCTTGTTGCAAACGCTATTTTCCCTTTTGCCATGAATGAAACCCTCGACCTTTCCGAGTATCCCTCCATAGTCACTCTTTTAACTGATAAATTGGCTAATAATCAAACTAATGATATACACTTAGTTAATAATGATTCATTAGAAGAGGCAGACACAGACACATTAAATGATGAATACATTAAAGAAATCTCAGAACAGGTTATTAATCAAAAAGAATCTCGAGCCCAAGCTGCCGATGAGGTGTTAACATGCGTGAATTTGGGAACCGAAGCTGAGCCTAAGGAAACGCAGATTGGGAGTTTCTTCAGCGGAGCCGAAAGGGAAGCACTGATTGAGCTACTCAAAGAATATGTGGATGTGTTTGCATGGTCTTATAAGGACATGCCGGGGCTCGACAACTCGATCGTAGAGCACAGAATCCCGACAGCACCAGACGCTAAGCCAGTCAAGCAGAAGCTGCGCCGCATTAAGCCGGAATGGTCTTTGCAAGTGAAGGAAGAGATTGAGAAGCTACTCCGTGTGGGTTTCATCAGGGTGATCGAGTATCCAACTTGGTTATCAAATCTGGTGACTGTCAAGAAATCCAACGGTAAAGTCAGAGTATGTGTGGATTTTCGGGATCTCAACAAAGCTATGCCAAAGGATGACTTCCCCTTGCCAAATATCGACATGTTGGTGGATGCGACCGCCCACTATGAGGCCAAGTCGTTTGTGGATGGGTTTGCCGGCTATAACCAAATCAAGATGGCCGAGGAGGACCAAGAAAAAACAGCTTTCACCACCCCATGGGGGACTTTTTGCTATACTGTCATGCCATTTGGGCTGAGGAACGCTGGGGCTACCTACCAACGGGCAGTAACGACTTTATTCCACGATATGATCCATAAAGAGATTGAGGTGTACGTGGATGACATGATTATACATTCAAAAGGGTCTGGGGGCCAACACTTGATAGATCTCAGAAAATTCTTCAACAGGTTGAGAGAGCACGCCATGCGTTTGAACCCGGCGAAATGCACCTTTGGAGTTCGTAGAAGGAAAGTATTAGGTTACATGGTCACCGAGAATGGGATCGAAGCCGACCCAAGGAAGATTCAAGCCATCCTGGAGATGAAGTCACCCCGTACCGAGACGGAGATAAAAGGATTCATGGGACGCCTGCAATACATCAGTCGGTTTATCAATCAGCTGACCACCATCTGCGAACCAATTTTCAAGTTAATGAAGAAAACAGCCAGTGTGGAGTGGGATCATGACTGCCAGATAGCCTTCGAAAGGATCAAACAATATTTGGTGAATACCCCAATCCTGCGCCCGCCGCATAAGGAGAAGCCGTTGCTACTATACTTAACTGTGACAGATACCGCCGTCGGAGCCATGTTAGCGCAAGAAGCCAAAGATTCCCGGATTGAGAATGCAGTGTACTTTGTCAGTCGAAAGTTACAAGGTAGCGAGCTCAATTACTCCGCGCTCGAGAAGACCTGCGTAGGCCTAGTATGGGTGGTGACGAAGCTCAAGCACTACATGGTATCCCATCCGATCTTACTAGTCTCGAAAATGGATCCTATCAAGTACATGTTCGATAAACCATCCCTTTCTATGAGACTCGCTAAATGGTCAGTATTCTTGGGAGAGTTCGACATTACTTATGTACCGAGGAAGGCAATCAAGGGGAGGGCAATGGCCGATCAGCTCGCAGACGCTCCGAGCACTGAGACAAGAGGACCCGACCCCGAGTTCCCGGATGATGACATTTTCGCAATTGAGGTCGCAGAAAGGTGGCAATTATTCTTTGACGGAGCTGCAAACAAACGAGGGAATGGAGTCGGACTCCTACTTATTGAACCCAAAGATGAGCACACTCCCATAGCCATCAAGCTAAACTTTTCAGCAACCAACAACGCCGCCGAGTATGAGGCGTGTATAGCCGGATTAGAGGCCGCCCTAGAACGCAACGTGAAAGAGTTAGAAGTGTATGGAGACTCTGCTTTGATTATTAACCAAACGGCGAAGAAATGGAAAACTATCGATCCTTGCCTGCAGCGGTACCAAGGTTACATGGATGAGTTGATAGCACAGTTCAAAGAAGTTACCTTCCATTTCCTGCCGCGAGACAGAAATAGGTTCGCGGATGATCTAGCTACATTGGCCTCCTTAGTTGAAATTCCAGAAGGAAGGTCCGTGAAACCATTCAGGGTTGGACGAAGGGAGAACCCCGCCTATTGCTGTGAAATCCAGATCGATGCAGAGGTAAACGGAGATCAATGGTACGCCCAAATCTACAAGTTCCTTAAGCACGGAGAGATGTCCTTTGACGGAGATGTGAAGGCCGAGAGTCTGCAAGCACTCAAAAGATTGGCGGGGCAGTTTGTGCTGTTAGACGATATTTTTACAAGAGGCATTACGACGGTCTGTTGCTCTTATGTGTCGACAACAAGAAAGCTGAAGCAATAATGGAAGAAGTACACAACGGGTTGTGCGGACCCCACATGAATGCAAGGATGCTTAGACAGAAGATCACTCGGCTGGGCTATTATTGGATTACCATGGAGACAGACTGTATTCAATGGGTTCGACGGTGTCACAAGTGCCAAGTATGCTCCAACCTCAACCACATCCCCCCACACGAATTGTATAGTTCCACCACACCTTGGCCATTCGCCATGTGGGGTATAGACATTATTGGGAAGATCTCGCCGGCCGGTAGTAATAGTCATGAATTCGTCCTCGTCGCGGTCGACTACTTCACAAAGTGGGTCGAAGCTCAGTCTCACAAGGCGCTGAATTCCAAGAAGGTAGCGCGGTTTATCAAAGAGAACATTATGTGTCGGTATGGGGCTCCTAACCTCATTATATCAGATAATGGCAGTCATTTCGAAGTCGAGTGTGCTCGCTTGCTTGTAGAATTCAAGATCGAACGAAAGAAATCTTCCCCATACTATCCACAGACTAACGGCGCGGTTGAGGCGGCCAACAAGACGATAGAGCAGATAATTCGCAAGATGGCTTCGCAAGGACGGGATTGGCCCGAGAAGTTACCATTAGCACTTTGGGGGTACTGAACGTCAGTCCACACCGCTACTGGAGAGACCCCTTACGCTTTGACATACGGCATGGAGGCAGTGCTCCCTATTGAGTTGGAGGTGCCATCTTTGAGGATCTTGCTCGAGAACCAAGTGAATGAGGTAGAATGGCTTCGTAGTCACTATGATCAGTTGGAAACGCTCGACGAACGCAGATTGAAGGACATGGAACACATCCGGGCCTATCAAAGGAGAACGACAAAAGCCTTCAATAAAAAGGTCAAGCCTGTTGACATAAAGGAAGGAGACTTGGTGCTCAAAGCACGCTTGCCCAACAAATTCAACCCCCTCGGGAAATGGGCCCCCACTTGGGTAGGGCCGTTTGTAGTACAGAAGATCTTCTCCGGAGGAGCGGTCAGAATGGCAGATTTAGATGGCAACCCGTTCAAGGAACCAGTCAACCTCAGCAAGCTCAGACGCTACTACGACTAGCACAACCCCCCTCTCAAAAAAAAAAAAATGTCTACTATGCAAAAAGAAGCCCGATAGACTGAAAACCCATAAAGGGCGGTCTATGCAAAATAAGGGTGCGTACAAAGCTCACTAGACTGAAAGCCCGCAAGGGCGGTCTAGGCAAAAGTTAGAGCATTCCCCCTTCTATCTTCCCTTTCTCTAAAATCATTCTAGTCCGACTGGAGTGAACTACGGTGACCTGAGCCCCTTAGTCCTATTTGTAAAAGGGGAACGCAGGCAGCCTTTTAAAAGGTGCGGTCTAAAAAAAAAACAAATAAACATCCAAATCTTGTCAAAGCAATAAAGATAGAAGTTGTATTTTTCTGAAAGCAAAAACTTTTATTTCCATAGTCATCGCATGTTAACACTTATTTGATGAGTCTAAGCCTGACATACTTTTTGAATGAATAACCTATTCTGAAATTGAAACTAAAACAAAAGTAAACTAAATTAAATCAATGTGTTTGCAACGACTATGGAAGGATCCTCGGAACTACTCTTTAGTGCCACTCGTGCCTTCGGTCCATTTCTTCTTGCTTTGACCACGGCGAACCTTCTTCTTGTTAGGGTTCTCACAAAACCTCCTCTCAAATTCACTAACCCCTTTTGCTTTGACACTAGGAGTTTCTCCATCCTTTCTCTTCCTTGAAGTCCCCGCTCCATCTCCATTAGCCATGCTCTGACTCCTCTTTCTCTCATAAGCCATCGCCTCCTTCATCCTCAATGAACAACTAGGAGCACAGGATGCCAAAATAGTGCCCCTTAGGGTCTCTAGAGTCTGCTCCATTTGCCCAAGTCTCTCCATAAACCAACCCAAATACTCTCGTGATAGGTAGGTGTTGTTGGAGCGTGTGATGAGAGTCCTATGGCAAAAACCGGCCTCGCTCCACATTTGAGAAAAGAGAACCGAAGCGCTATTGTCCAAATGAAGTATGCCAAAAGGAAAACGGGTCCTCTCCTCATCCCAACCCTCGGGGATGGTTTGCACTAGACCGTACTGACGGAGTACTCTAGCGGGGTAGTAGAAAGTGGTCCCAGAAAATGACGGAACTTTAATCATGTACAGTCCCACTTGCTTCTCCTTCACGGAATTAATGTGCCAATGGGGCACCACCCACTTGATGTCATCAGTCACCATCTCCGCCAAGTACCTCTCCCAACCCTTGAGAGTCATTCCCTCGAACCTCTCCTCCATACCTCTAATACGATGCATCCATGGGGACACCGCCGAAGAAACCGCTGGCTTGTTTACTCGGAACCTTTCTTGCAACCATATGGTCAAAAGTCTATCACTGCCGCACGGCATCCCGCCATAAACCCCAAGGTGAGGAATCCCACAAATGATCTCCCCAAGGATGGCCGGTACAATGTCATGTCCCGAACGAGCCGCATTCACCATAGTCAAACATCCCGCACTAGCACATCCGACTTCGGAAGGAAAAAGAACGGAAGCAAATAAGCACAAGGCAAGATGGTCCAAAGAACGGTCCGAGGTCACATCCGCATGCATGAAGTGCCTTGGAATCCAAGAAAGGTCGACGTAGCCACCCCTGGCATACTTGCCAATGTCATCCGCAGGCACACCAAAGGTTATCAACTTGTCATGCAAAGAAATAAGATCAAAGGGCAACGCAAGTGTACCCTTCCCTTCACAACCGCAAAGCGCCTTAATGTCTTCATAAGTCGGTACCATCTCATTAAAAGAAAAGTTGAAAACATGAAGAGTGTCGTTCCAAAACTTCCCGCAAGCTTGCAAGAGGTTAGTGTTGGAGTTCATGTGCAAGAATGACCAAAGACACTTAATCCCATAGCGCTTCTCAAATTTCCTACGACAAGGACCGGATATCTTGGCAACCCACTTCTCCAAAGATGTTATGAAAGCTCCTTTTTCAAGTCTAGAAAGCCTTGCATTGTTATCCATGACAAAAGAAGAGCAAGTTGATGATTGGAACTCAAAATTGATCAAAAGAGCTGCTGGTACGAAGTTGAATAGGACACAAACTCCCATTAAATACTACACAACTCCCGATTCTTGCCAGGAAAAGGAAAACCGGAGGTGGCGCAGGATTTGGCCACGCGGCCACATATGCCCTTGGCCCCGCGGCCGATATTGTCCTTGGCCAGGCGGCCAACTTCGTCCTAAGCCACGCGGCCAACATTGCTCCGGATCTTGCCATGGCCAGGCGGCCAACATTGTTCTGGGCCTCGCCATGGCCATGCGGCCAACATCGCCCCATGCAGAAATCCAGTTTGTTTCTTCCCACTCCGTGACGGATCCATGCAACTACGTACCTGCCCCCTTCCGTGGCTCATGCATTGTATAAAATTAGGAACATTTGTAAAATAACTAGTTTGCACAAGTAGGCTCCTACAATAAATTTGCATTTTAGAAACATGATATACATACATGCATTTTATACATTGGTTCTATACATACATATCCCTCTGCTCTCTACTAGCTAACAGTGTAGGAAATCAAGATGGACCCCGCCTAATCAGAATCTTCCTCCGTGGTGTCTCCACGCCGCGCTAAAGCCCGAGAGCTACCGGCACCCGAACTCCGTCCCCGGACCGCTCGACCACCAAGGTGAGAAGATCCCGCACCGTTCGGAGACCGCTCACGACGCTGGGGTGATGCAACGTCGTCCCTCTGACAAGTACATGAATGGTACGCCTTCCTCAGTAAGCGTATCAACACGTTCTCCCACCGAGCTGAACGGATATATGCCTCCCGAGTCACCTGAAAGGGAAGCCAAGGAAAATGATTACAATGCAGAAAGAAATAGGTGTGTGCAAACATGACTAATATAAAGCACAAAGCCGTACCCCAGCGTCGGGCAGAGGAATGAATGTCTCCTCAACGAGATCTGCATCAGTCGGCTCCAAGCTAAGCTCCACCTCCCGACCGCCCCTCATCACTCTCACGCTACTCGAGCGAAGGAGCATATCAACCAAAGGTCTACTCCTACCTACATAACGGGCCGAGCTCGATCCATCTCCCGATAACATCCTAGCCCGAACCTGAGGGCTGATCAGCCGTGTCCGCACGTAGCCGGCATAGTCATCACTCCCTCTGTAATGCTCTGCCGAAGTAGGAGCCAAGAAAGTCGCCAACCTCGCAGGACAGAGCATATCCCGAGGAGGGTCATAAGGAGCCCACGGTAACGCACCAGCCCTGTGCTGACGAACCACCCTCTCTCCAAGATACATGGCCTCCCCGGTGAGACCCACAAGCAGAACCCTAGAAGCGGTCAAATCCACTACATAGGGACCCACCGAAGCCTCATTGGCCGGGCTCCATGGGTAAAATCTAACCCCAACAGGCTCAGACATCGCGAACACCCTCCTCAGATCAGCAGCATCCACCGTCTTCCTATCCCGGTTTCGGCGGGGAGGAGCCCTGTTGCCCTTGCACCAGTACGACATGATGGGAACAACCTTGTTAGCACACATCACCAACTGAAAATGGGAGACACCGAAGACCTCGTACACCCAAGCCTGTGCATATAATGAGAGAGACATTTCAGACCAAAGCGTGGAGCAGAAATCTCAACAAGTGAAAAGAAGAGTAGTCAAGAGCGTACCTCAAAGGGGAACTAGAACCCGTCAAAGGCCGACGAGCTAGCCCTCGAGCAATGGTCCAAAGCCTGGTAAATCTCAGCCAAACCAGCTCCACCCCAAGAAATCCCACCGACTAAGTCCAAGTCCACAAGAGCCCCTAGCAGTGAGTACCGGCAGACAGTAGCCCCACTGGGAAACAAAATCTCTGAAAAGCTGTACCATAAGAACAGCCGGACCAAGCAATCCAAATCATATTCCCCCCTACTAAAGGCCTCAATAGCCACCTCCACCAAGCAATTCACCTTCCCGGCCTCCACTCCATAACCCTTGACACCTCCTCCCAGGTCGGTGTCGACTCCCAGCAGAGCCCGTCTATAGTCCCGCCGCTCCGCCAAGCTCTCATCAAAAGGCAAAGGGGTACCAGTAAACCTCAACCCTGTGATGGCCGCGAAATCCGTCGGCGTGATGGTAATCTCTCCCCAACTGAAGTGGAAGGTATGGGTGGTATCCCACCAGAACTCCCGGCACACCTCTATCTCCGCTGCCACCTTGAGGGTAGCCCCGACCATGCAGACACTGTCAAAGAATGGGCCAAAGCCCATAGCCTCGATCCGAGCACGCAAACCGCCCAGTCCCTCCGGCAGGGACGCCCACAGTTTGGCCACAGTCACTGTGGACCCACGAGCCTTGATCCTCTGCAGGTAAACACAGCACAGAGTTTATTAACTCATACAAAATCGTCCTTACCAAAATATAAAAGGACACTAACTTCGAACAAGAATATCCTGCTGAGTAAGTTCCCAGCTAAGTCGAGCCTCACTGTGTACTATCCCCTGCTTTCCTGGGGGGGGGGGGGAAACAATTAAACAAATAAAGGGTGAGATAAATCTCAGTAAGCTATTAACATGCAACTATATGTCATGTTATCATGCAATACAAGTAGATACTCAAGTAATCATATATCAAGTATCATCAAATAACAAGTATATGAGAGGCTAAGCCAACTCAACAAGTAATCAAGCTCAAGATATGATCAGGTAACAAGTAGTCAAGTAGTGTGAGAGGCTAGACCAGCTTACCAAGATGCACATAGGCCTATCACGCATTTTTACCTGAATCCTTCCTTATTCCTCCCAATAATACCATTTGTTGTCGATGCTTTTCTAGCTGAGGACAACCAAGAACAAGAACAAGAAACTGCTGTGCAGTATATAAGAAGACCTGGTAACCAGTGTCATCCACAAGAACAAGATCCACGAGGTGTTCAAGACAAGAGTTTAGCATTCACTTAAGTCAGGCTTATTGCTCCAACCAAGGAAGCTATGCCCTTACTATGGCCGGTAGTAAGGGGTCAAGCGGAAATACATAGGGACCCGATTGTCACTTAAGCCCCAGCTCTCGCGACAAGCGTGAACCTATATATTTTCGAACAAGCAAGGAGAACCAGCTGGACTCACACAAGAATGCACAAGTAGATGTTTACTTGAACTACGAGAATAGAACTAAGTCCCATATTAGTGGACCAGTCTTTATGCACCATGTAATCATGTATCAAGTGCTAACGAGAATATGCACCATGTAATTATATATCATGTGCTCACAAGATTATGCACCATGTAATCATATATCATGTGCTCACGAGAATACAAGTACACGTACGCAATTATTGCGAATACAAACCAAGATAACAATGGCACATAAGGTGTCCATGTAACACGATCAATCCAAATAAGAGTCCATTAATAACAGACTTCAGTCAAGTAGTAGGGTATATCACTTTGTCACATACCAAGTTTGCACGTACATATTCATATCACGTTTAACACATTAAAGTGTCTATCACGATACCCTTACTATCAAGTAGAGCCCAACACCTTAGACTCTAAACACGTAGTAGAATAAGTCACATTGTACCTAGACACAGTCATACTTCACGTATATGTATCGTTAATAATCGAATACATTTTCTAACACATATTGTGTTCTATAACCATTCTTATTAATTTAAATCGAAGTATTCACGATTATATGAATGATCTTCATATTACACTAGTCCTTATTTTCTTTAGGAACTCATTTCAAGACAAGATATCTTCTTTATATTTTATATACTTCATTGAGTATATACACGATTAAAAACATAATCATTTACACTTTAGTGCTTATTTATAGCACTTCCAATATACACGTATCAAGTTCAAGTATGTAGTAGAGTTAATCATTCTCTATCTAGTTCCATAACCCAATTCTTTGGTTATTCATACCATGTACCAATCAATCAAGAAGCCACATTCTATCAAGTAAATATATGCAAGATTTGCATATACACATCAAGACTCTTTCAAGTTTATTACCGTACACATATATTGGTGTCAAGGCACGTACAAGATTTTATAATCTTATATTCAAGTCTTAATCCAATTATTTGGATGTTCAAGTCATGTACACGATTTTATTGTCTTATATTTCAAGTTACTGTCTCATCTTAAGACATTCAAGACATTCAGGACATTCAGGACATATACAAGACATTCAAGACATTCAGGACATTCAAGACATTCAGGACATATACAAGATTTTATCATCTTATATCCAAGTTCTCAATCCATTTCTTTGGATGGTTAAACATGTACAAGAGTTAATTATCTTATACTTCAAGTTCAAGCTAGGTAGATAAATTATACATCTTTCACGTACTATTTTTCAAATCCTTTTCTTAGGACATTCAAGACATTTGTTGGTGCCCCTAAGGTGCACAATCATTAACTTCAAGACACATAAAAGAGTTACTACTCTTATACTCAAGTTATTATTTAATTATGATTCAAGTCCACATTTCATTTGATCACGAAGGGACTATTTTTCAATACTAGAGTGTTCTACAACACTCATCTAAGCTATCTAGGGTAGTACCCTAAACCTAGACCAGGAATACTTCGAGTTCAAATTAAGTAAATGAGCTATACAACTCATACTTACAAGTTCATAATCCCCTACATAGGATATTCAAGCTCAAGACACTAATTTGGCGCTCTCAAAGTGCACAACCATTAGTTCCAAGACAAGCATAACACATAAGTGCTTGTTCATAGCACTTCCAAGACATAAAGAAGAGTTCTTCCTTTTATACTCAAGTTTTCATTTTAATTGAATGAGTAATCATGTTCAAGACTCACTTCTGATATCTCTAAGGTGTCACAACACTTGCTAGGACATCTTATCTTAAGGCTATATGCCTTAACAAGGGATAAGCTTTCAATTTTGTTTAGATTTAAAACACTTTGGTTGAGACAGAGGACTGGGCGGGCGCTCATTGAAATACTTTTGAAACCCAAACTTTCTGGTGAAACAGGCGGGCGCTCAAGGTACCACCAGGCGGGCGCCTGGTACAATTTTTAGCAAATACCAAATTTCTTTCCAGGCTTAGAAATCTCCGTCCCAAGCGTAGGAGTATACTTTTACTAACCCTTAGGCAATACCCAAGACACTATTTCAAGCTCAATTCATTTCTTTTACCGTCCCATAAATAATAGGATAATTTCCTTTTATTCCAATTTAATATTTCACCGTCCCCAAACACAAAATTGACAAGCACAAGTATCAAAAATAACATATATGAATGTTATTACAAGCAAGGGGGAGCCAATAACTTACCTAGTCCGAAATCAAGTTGACCCAAATTAATTTCTGATCGGCCTGGAACGCTCTATTCAACGCCACGAATATTTATCCGGGACCGGAATCACGAACAAAGGACTAATTAATCGCGAGGAGTCGAGAATAGGGTGGAGATTTTACCCTAGCCTTACACAGAGGGAGTACGAGAAGAAAATTTGGGGGAAAATGATTGTCAGAGAAGAAGCAAACGTATTTATTCTTAACAAGTTTCCCAAAATTGCAATTATGCCCCTCAAGTTTCATAAATTGCAAAAAGGCCCCTAAACTTTCAACTTTGACATTTAACTACCTTAACTTTCTAAAGTAGTTAAATAAATTAACTCAAATAAAATAGCATCTAAATATGCTAGCCAAGAATTTAACAAGCACGTTAAATATTTAACAAGAATAAAGATGGACGTTACACTGTTGGCACTCATCACCAACTGAAAAGGGGCGACACCGAAGATCTCGTACACCCAAGCCTGTGCATACAATGAGAGAGACATTTCAGACCAAAAGATAGAGCAGAAATCTCGACAATGTGAAAAATAAGGGTAGTCAGGAGCATACCTCAAAGGCGAACTGAAACCCGTCAAAGGCCGACGAGCTAGCCCTCGAGCAATGGTCCAAAGCCCGGTAAATCTCAGCCAAACCGGCTCCACCCCAAGAAATCCCACCGACTAGGTCCAAGTCCACAAGAGCCCCTAGCAGTGAGTACCGGCAGACAGTAGCCCCACTGGGAAACAAGATCTCTGAAAAGTTGTACCACAAGAACAGCCGGACCAAACAATCCAAATCATACTCCCCCCTACCAAAGGCTTCAATAGCCACCTCCACCAAGCGGTTCACCTTCCCGGCCTCCACTCCATAACCCTTGACACCTCCTCCCAGGTTAGTGTCGACTCCCAGCAGAACCTGTCTATAGTCCCGCCGCTCCGCCAAGCTCTCATCAAAAGGCAAGGGGGTACCAGTAAACCTCAACCCTGTGATAGCCGCGAAATCCGTCGGCGTGATGGTAATCTCTCCCCAACTAAAGTGGAAGGTATGGGTGGTATCCCACCAGAACTCCCGACACACCTCTATCACCGCTGCCACCTTCAAGGTGCCCCCAACCATGCGGACTTTGTCAAAGAATGGGCCAAATCCCATAGCCTCGATCCGAGCACGCAAACCGCCTGATCCCTCCGGCAGGGATGCCCACAGTTTGTCCACAGTCACTGTGGACCCACGAGCCTTGATCCTCTGCAGGTAAACACAGCACAGGTATGTTACCATTCTAGCAATTTACAATTCTAGCAATTTAAATTCTAGCATTCCATTATTCTAGCATTCCATATTATGTGCATAAAACATACAAATATGCGAGAAGGAGAGGAATGAAAATTCGAAATTTACCTCTCGCGTCTCCGGAAGCCCCATCGACCAATGACGCTCAGAGTCGATGTAAAAATCGTAATCTTGGTCGAACGTAGACTGCAGCAGATTATCGCGATAATTCCGAGTCGCGGCTTGTGGTCTCAAACCGCCCTGTGGAATCAAGGGCGCCGCTTCAAAGCCAGCTCCTGGGTCAGGCCTTACATTTCCTCCGCCCTGAGCATTACCGTGCCCCTCTGCTTGTTGCTCTTGTTATGGAAGCATATACCCACCTTGGCCCGGGAAATCCCTAAATAACGCCTCATTGATCCAATCTGCCATAGCTTCAAGAGATATGTGAAATGAAGTCTCCAAGATTATCAAAATCCAAACTTTCTCTCTCTAAAAACCCAATTTTCTCTCTCTAACTCGTTAACAATGGAGGAAGGGAGAAGAAGAAAGAAGAAAAGAAGAAGAAGAGGGAAGGTGTCTGGTGATGTGACCAAGGATTCAGCCCGTCGGCATCCTTGGCCACGCGGCCACTTTTGCCCTTGCAACCCCAGCCGTCAGGTCAGCGATCCGCGTAAAAGAGATCTGACCACTCAGCGGTCTTGGCCACGCGGCCACTATTGCAATTTAGTGTGTTTGGCCACGCAGCCAACCTTGTCCCTTCAGATAAAATTCCACTTTTGTCCCTGATCTTTTCCCTTTAATTCATCTTAAATGCCCTTAGCACAATTTTGACTGATATTCGTTACCTTTGGGTGCGGAAAGCCCCTTAAAATTTCCATTCTTCACCGAATATTTTCTTAGGATTCGTATGGTTGTAGAGACTTCGGCACCTCTATGACATACCATCCTAGATCAATCGTAATTGGCAGAAGCCTCGGCGTTTCTGTTTGCGAGCGATCCAACATCTATTTTAGGATTCGTATGGTTGCAGAGACCTCGGTGCCTCTATGACATACCATCCGAGATCAATCATAATTGGCAGAAGCCTCGGCATTTCTGTTTGCGAGAGATCCAGCATTTATTATTAGGATTTGCATGATCGTAGAGACTTCGGCGCCTCTATGACATACCATCCTAGATCAATCGTAATTGGCAGAAGCCTCGGCGTTTCTGTTAGCGAGATCATAGAGACTTCGGCACCTCTATGACATACGTATCCTTGATCGATCGTGGTTGGCAGAAGCCTCGGCGTTTCTGTTTGCGAGAGATCCAGCATCTATTATTAGGATTCGTATGGTTATAGAGACTTCGGCGCCTCTATGACATACGCATCCTAGATCAATCGTGGTTGGCAGAAACCTCGGCGTTTCTGTTCGCGAGAGATCCGACATCTATTACTTTAGCACAATCGGCAGGAGCCCTGGCGATCCTAATTGCGTTTACCATTCCATCTTGGGATTATTTAGACAACGTAGTCTTTAATTTTCCCAAATAACTTCATTGCTTACGAATGTTCGTTCTTCATACAAGATAGTATCCGTAGGTTTATTATCCGCAGTAGAAGTTCGATGTCTCGTCTTTCCCCAATATCTCTGAACTACGACCGGCTTGATTCCTCGGAGGATACGTAGGAAACCTGAAAAGATTCAGCCACCCGACCGACGCGGTCATCTCTCATCCCCAGCAGGTGCATTTTCCCCAGCAGAAGACGTTGCTCCCCATCAGAGGACCAGTCATTCCCAATTTCCATCAGATTTGAACTACGTTTGGCTTAATTCCCCGCGGATACGTAGGTCGCCTGTCAAGGTTCAGCCGTTCCCTTACCTTTCATCTGTTTTGAAACTCATGTTTCAGACGGATCCTTCTTTTATCGTCGACCCCACATTGCCTTGCAAGAAGCGTCACCGAGGGGCTACTGTTAGTACCCGACCTGAAAATAAGTTTATTAGGACTTTCCCAAAAATACAAGGACTTTATAGGAATTAGAAACCTTGCAAAGACTTGTCCCGGATTCCCAAAATATCTCATTTATGACAAAATCTATCAAAATAGGTAACAAATGGTTTCCTTAAAACCATGCAGAAACCCTAGCTTAAGAATCAAGTCAGCTAGCAGGATTGGCCACGCGGCCAACATTGTTACGCGTTGATCTTGGCCACGCGGCCACTATTGTCACCGGCTTCAACCATGGCCAGGCGGCCAACCTTGCGCTGGATGATCTGGACCGTCAGATCCTCCCCTCAGTTTACTATATAAACCAATCCCATGCTATTGGTTTAGGGTCCGATTTTGAGAGTTCTAAAGTACGAATTTTGGAGTTCTTAAACACTATTTTGCTCTCTAATTAGCATTCAAACACTCAAGAAGATCCAAGGTTTATTTCTTGCCAACATAGGTAAGTTTTCTAACTTTTTCTTCGTGTTCTTGCATTATTTTTAATGTAGATCTTTTATATTCATGTTCTTAAATGTTTATTCATAGTTTCTTCATATTCTTTGCATGCTCATTCATATGTTCATAATATGTTCTTCGCATGTTCTTCGTGTTCATAGATTAAAACCTTATTTATGCTATATTTAGGGTTGCGATCTTCATAATTACATGTTATTTCATAGCCGATGATGATCGAGGGTTCATCAACCCGAGGATGATCTAGGAACTACTCCTAAACCCTAATCTTTAGGTAATTCCCCCCTCATTATGCATGATCCCGATTCTTCTGCCTATTCTAATTCTCTGCGAACTACGCTGACCTGAGCTTCTCACATTGAGAGGAACGTAGGAAATCTTTGGATCCGGTCTAAATCACTAACACACTACTAACACATTCATCATGATAGAAAGACCGATCAATTCGGGCAATAGGAGTGATAACGTCCAATATTCTTCTCTTGTTGTAATTTGACCCCCGAACCCACTAAAAATGCTTTTTTCAATGTTTTGGCTTTAATTAAAACGGCATGGCGACTCTCATAATTTTAATGTCGTTAAGAATATTCCCTTTGTAAATAAAAATAATCACAAGATACTTCCCATGCGTCGCTTCATCGGAAAGGGGTATTCACAGTTGGTTGTGTTTGATTTTGAGTATTGTGTGAATTGGGTAAGAAAATGAAGAACCCAGTTCTTCCCTCCCGAATTCCGACAGTCCAGAAGGTTGGGCGACCGCCCAAAAATGTCTGGGCGACCGCACATCTATCTGAAAGGTTTTGTTCTTGTTTGAGGGCTTTTTGGGCGACCGCACAGTCCCTTGTGGGCGGCCGCACAGAACCTCTGAAAGTTTTCATTTGTTATTTTGTGTGATTGGAGAATGCGTTTTGGTCTAAGTCTTGGGTGTCCTTCTAGTCGACCCTAGTGAACATTGTAGTACACTTTAGTGATAGAATTGGGTCCTTTGTGATCAAGTTTGTGTTTGAAATTTATTAATTGTTAATTGGGATTTTGGAACACCGTTATTGTGTATTGTTGGTTCATTTCATCTTCTTGGTGATTATTTGGCATGATTCCCTACTTTGGAATCCATGGCTATTTATTGCGCTAGTATTTTATTACTTGGCCTACGTTTGAAAGTCCAGCTGGTTATTTGTGTTTGTTTCGGGCGATGCGAAATATTATAATGGCACGGCCAAGTCCATTATGATGTTGACCATTGTTTTGCCCCATTATTACCCTCCTCCAGATTGGCCTTGGATGTGAGAAGAGCTAGCTCCTTTGTGTGCATTTTAGCTTTACTTGGAGCATGACTTTGTGGCATGTCTCCCGTCCCTTGTGACACTTCATTTGGTTATTGGTTCCGGTACCGGGGATTTCTCTTCAGCTTTCATGCTATTATGAAGATGATGATTTGTTGATTATTGAAGCTGCGCAGCGATCCTTTATTTGGATGCATCGGTTTGGAAACCTTGGCTAATATCCTTTGTTATGTGTTTATTTCCGCTGCTATCTGTTATGTGATAAATGCTATGTGCTAGCTATGATTTATTATTGTATATTGCATCTTAGCATGTCATGTAGTTGCATTAGTAACTTATTGAGATTTATCTCACCCCCTTTCTTTTATCTTTGTTTTTCCTTAACCCCCCCCCCCCCAGGTGCTAAGGATTAGTCTCGCTGATCACGAGAAAGAGGACGTCGAGTGTGGATAAATTCTTTTGGGGAAAGTTGTTATAGGTTGGTTTACATTATATCAATATGTAACCTTTTGGGGATATTTGTACCAAACATTGACGTCACTAGGATTTGTGTATTTTGTAACTTTGGTGTATAAGCTTATGGAGTTTATACTAGTTTTACTTTGTTGTTCAAGTTGATTTACAAAACCTTGTGTTATCATTTTTTGGGTATAAAAGGAAATTTTTATCTCCACTATTTTAGAGTTTATTGTTTAAGTCGACGTCCAGCTCGCGATCTCGGGCCCGCGGGGTTCGGGGCCGCGACATTGAATCTGGGAATATAAGCAGCATTCTTCAGAACTTCAAAGATATTAGTAAGCACAAACTCTAGCAACTTGGAAATGAAGATGAGCAGGCTATTTATAGTAGAGAGCTTAAAACTAGCCGTTGGAGCTTCGAGCAAAGACGATGAGCTGGCACAATATGATTGGTGAGCAGATGTCCTTTATAGCCGTTGGTGCTCTAATCAAGTTTGATGACCTGGCACAATATGATTGGTGCGCAGGTGATATAGATCCATTGTAGACTGAGTATGAAGACCAATTTCAAAAGCTTCTTCTAGAAGGTTGACAGCTGTCTTTGTTTGAAATATTTCTCTTGAGCGCATCTCCACCATTGGATCTGCTGAGTGTGCTTGCTTTGTCGTTTCTGCACACCTCAGCACTTTAATAAGCGTACATCTTCAAAGCGTTTTCCAAGTAAGGTGATCTGAATGCATCGAAAACTGAGCAAGATAGAATGCTGCGCAGGAGAGACCTGCGCAGTGGAGTACTGCGCAGAGTAGTCCTGCGCAGAGACCACAGACTTGCTTAGATCTTCATTCCTTTTCGCTCCGAGTCCTATATTCTAAGCCTATCGAATAAAATGGACTAAGCTAAAAATTGAAGTTATAAAACTTCTTACATAGGGTCCTAAAGTCCATAAAATATTAATAGGTGATGGTATCAATCAATTCTAACATAAGTAGGAGGGTTAATAAATAAGCATACCCAACAATATCCCCTTAAATGATTGATGCCATTACCTACTATAGCAAAGGCAATTCATTGTACTTGATAATAACATGTACATAAAGATGAAAATGGTAACTCATGCCTCAAGTCAATACACATACTAGCCAATGCCATAGATTTCTAGTCTATCCAAAAGATTAACTTACAAAGAGGGAAAGACAGAAATATCATTCAGCGCATACAAATAATATGAGTTTTAGTTTAAGTATGCGTTTAAACTGAATGTTTAAACTTCATGCGTAGAAAATATGAGCAGTTAAGATTATGCGCATGAGGTGAAATAATGCAATCATTGTTCCACAAACGAAGAGTTTGAAATGAACAAGGTTTTGGAAACTAATGATGTTATTTTTCTCATTAAAACTTGAAATGTAAAGAGTTGCAGATTACAAGTTTGAATAAGAAAAACAAAATGCGCACAAAAAGAAATACCTTGCGCAAAAACAAAAATTACATAGAACCTAGTCTATGTTGATCCGGTGTAGGGCTTCGCGCAGCTCATTCTGCAGACTGTTGAACTTATTCATAAGTTCAATCTTCAGTTCTTGAAACCTTTCTCTGAACGCCACAGCCTCACCAATATAGGTAGAAACTCCTCTGCGCATATCTATGTTGTTCTCTCGCAGCTCTTGGAAGTTGGCTCTGTACTGCACTTGATGTCCAGTCATCTGGTTGAAATATGACTGCTCCGCAGCTTCAATGGTGTTGATGACGGTGGCCTGCGTTGCTTTGAGTCTTTGGTCAGTGTGGAGGCACTGAGTGTTCACGCTGGCTTGAATATCGAACATAGCTTGATCCATCCTAGCGTTGAACCCATCAGCGAAATCAGTCATCGCTTGAGTTATGCACTCCCTGACATTTTCCATATTAAGCGCATTGGCATGCGCAGGACCACCTTGTTCCAATTTCTCCAACATCATTGCTTCCAACCCGGCAAACCCTTTATGCAACCCATCGGCCAAGCTCTTGCGCAGATGCTTAAGCAGTCCTATAAACCCATCGTTGATAGCGGTATAGGTGCAAACATTTTCAAGCCTCCCAGCTATTGACTTCAGAGAGGCCAGAACCATTTGATCTAAAGCGTCAGGGACGCGTTGCGCAGAGGGGCCGGACGGACCTGCGGAGGTACTTGCCTTTGATACATTCTCCCCCTTAATGGCAGAAATCTCTATACGCTCT
Source organism: Campanula takesimana (assembly GCA_026119855.1). Classification (NCBI taxonomy): domain Eukaryota; kingdom Viridiplantae; phylum Streptophyta; class Magnoliopsida; order Asterales; family Campanulaceae; genus Campanula; species Campanula takesimana. Next base: position 200,404 of record JAOWBW010001301.1, on the reverse strand, counting down.
GCATCAAGTTACTCCTGAATGGCTGACTGCGCAGCAATAAGTTGAGCCATTTGGGACTGCGCAGCTACCTGATTTACTTGGATAGTATTCAGAGCTTGGAGAATTTGGCGTAGGTCTGTAGAGGAAGAGAGAGAGGAGGTAGATACGGTGGGAAAAGCAGGAAAAACGGAAGGAGCAACTTGTTCTGAGGTAGGAGGAGGAGTCTCTTTGGGAGGAAAGTGTTTAGGTGAGGGTAGTTTGGGAGAGAGATGAATAGGATCAGCAGCAAGAGACCTATGTGTAGATGAGTGCGTGCTGCTGCTATCTGTATCAGTTGTACGCACATCCCCTTCCTTTTCACCTTCAGGAGGATCAACAGCAGTTCGCTGCGCAGCATCATCGGCCTGCGCAGATTTGGTAATTTCCTCATCCTCATCTTCCAAGTCCAATCCATCATGGAGGACAGAGGTGCCAAGTTGAGTATTTCCAACCGGAATATTTAGGCGTTGGAAGGCACTTGTTGATGGTTCAGGGGAAGGTGGATCCGCAGCTTTTGGCTGTCCCTTCATAGTGCTGTGCACAACTTGTTTCTTGCGCGGGGATCGAAGAGGAACGTCCTTAGCAGGTGCAGCAGGAGGGGCCTTGGTAGGTGTACCGTAGTTGGGAAAAGCTTCATCCATCAAGTCATCACTATCTCCTTTACCCTGAGCAGGAGGCTCTTCAGCAGCCTTCGGATCTTGCTCCCCCTGCGCGGTATCATCCGCAGCATCAGCATCAGCAGCAGTCTCATCCATTCGAGACTCGCTGTCTTCTTCAACCATAGCCGCCGCAGGGGGAAGTATGGTAAATGCAGACTTTTTCTTGGTTTTTTGCAGGAGAGGGAGCAGGCGCAGGAGGATCTTTGCGTTTCTTTGAAGGCTTGGGAGCTGGAGGTGGTATGTCAGATCCTATTTTAATGCCAGCAGTTGACCTGACATTAGGAATTTCCTTCACCTTTTCTGGCACAGGATCTTCTATACCTTTGCCTTTGCGCTTTGCCTGCGCAGCCGCCGTTTCAGGTTCAGCAGGCGCAGTGGCCTTTGAAGGCTGCACGGCAGATTTCTTTGCCTTGGGTTGAGGGGCTTCATCATCATCATTTTCACTGTAAACCCAATCTTCCTTGTTTGGGCTGGTGTCCTTGTTCCAGATCTTGCGATAGTCACCGCGACCAATTTCATTGCGCAGTGAGTAGAGGTGAGAGATGGAATAGGTCTTGGAGCACGGAACTTTGAGTTCATGACGCTTCTGCACGAAGGTGTGCAGCTCAGAGACTTTCATTAGATACTTAGATAATAGCCTACAGTGAGTTCTGTACTTGGCTACTTTCTTGTCCATGTGCTTGTCATAACTCTCTGACGCATCCCATAGCTCATCAAATAGAACAGAGGACCAGTCTAGAGCATCGCCATTATAAACCGCAGCGCAATAAGCCTACTGCTTGGAAATGAACTTGCCCTTATTTCCATTTTTGCAGTTTACTGAGTCACCAATAATGGTGCACAGGTGATACATCACCTCACCAAATTCCTTGCGATCATGAACGCTCCATTTCTTTACAAGAGTGGGTTCCCCAACCAGTTTTTGTGCAAGTTTGTTTTGATTAGCTTCAGAATAGACTTCTGGCGCATCATCAACATTAAACCCGCAAAGCTTCTTAAGTGACGCAGGAACAATGCGCACTGAATAATTCTGAACAACTGAGCGGATAACATCAATTTTTGCTCGAGTTTGCTTGTGCGTCATGGTGACTCTCTCTGCGTTTTCAAAGAACTCATCTACAAGAGAGGGGACATAGAAGTCCTGATCCAGTGTAAAGAGAGGTAAGATGCCGGAGGAATCCATAAGATGAACAATCCTGCGTCTGACAGCGTCTTTGTGTAGCGCAGCAAGATCTAATTCCCAGCCTTGTAGGAAATAAAAAGAGTTCTGCGCAAAACAAGAAATAGTTTAGAAAAGAATCACGCATGGAGCGAAGCGCATGCGCAGATGCACGAATGCGCAGCATCTCCAAACAAACGAAATGTTAAAGTAATGCGCAAAAACAAGTGACTATGCGCAAAAGCTCAAACACTAAGAAATTCTTATGCGACCCAAATCATAAGAGAAAAATAAGAACTTGATGAACACGGAATAATAGAACATGAACACCAAGAACACCAAGAACACCAAAAATTAATGATTGACCAAAATGGATAAAAAAACATATCGAAATAACCGCATTCCAGAGACGAAAACGACTTAAGAAAACAAGATTTCCAAAAATATGACATTGAGCCCAGAAATCGAGAATAACTGTTCGACTGCCTTGGTGGTTTTCGAACGAAAAATTTTGCAGAAAACATATGAAAACAATACTGATCGTAAAATAAAGTAGATATAAATGTAGATCAGAGAGAGAAGAACCCAAAACAACAAACGATTTTGAAAATGATTAAACAATGAGAGAAAAAATCGAAAAGGGGAGTTTTAAGAACTCGAGAATGGCAGATTGACAGAAAATAAGTTCAATGGTCAGAAATTGTTACAATGTCGTCGACGGTCTTAGCTTCTGGTGGAGGAACCTCTTCAACTGGTTCATGGACCTCAACAACTACCTTAGCTTTTGATTTTCGGGGAGCCATTTAAATGGTACTAGGGTTTTTGAAATGAGGAAGAAAGAGAAGATATTTGAAGAGATTGAAAGGAAAGTCAAAGAGAAAGAAAGAGGAAATGATTGGGAGTTGGAGAGTAGGTTGCAGAGGAGAGAAAGTGATGAATTTGTGAAAGAGGAGAGTGAGCAGGGGAGAGAGAAAAAGAAGAGTCAAAAAGGTTTTATACCAAAAAGGGAAAAGGCGTATGACGTTAGCGAGGCGGTTTGGTGAAAGGCGGCGAATTTGGTGAAAAACGCAGAGGCGCACGATAGCGAAGCGACGTGGCCGAATAGGGAACGCGCGTGCGCAGACCTGATGTGCGCGTGTGTCAGCAGGTCTAGGCAGGTCACAGTCATATCAACTCCCTCATAAATGTTGCTCAGGGATCCTAACAGGCGCTATCATCAATGGCCGTAGGCATTAATGATAATGGGACATGCGCAGGGGCAAAAGCGTAATTTCCCAAGAAAATTCAAAAATTAAGGCGAGGTAAAAATTTAATTGCATAAGTACCCTTGTGAACTAAGCGTTGACTTTTTAGTCAGGGACCTATGTGTAATTTCTAATAAATAGAAGACTTACCTGCGATCCACGAAGTGTGCGCATGTTAAAATCATGCGCAGAGCTTTAAATAGCGCAATAGATTCTTAAAAAAATAACATTAGTATCATGCGCAAATGAAGTACTGTGCAGGGGTTGCGCAGAAGCATGGATATTGACCTATGATGAACACTATCAAGCAAACACAAGATTATTAGTATTAACAGATCATATGGACAAGTTATCTAAGTTCAAGCATACCCATTTCTCCTCTCAAGAATACAAATCTCTTTGCGTCAGAGCCTTTGTTAGGATATCAGCAATTTGATTATCTGTTCCCACGTGCTTTAAATGAATGTTTCATTTTTCCACGTGATCCTTGAGAAAATGATATTTGATGTCGATGTGCTTTGTCTTTGAATGCATGACAGGATTGTTGGAGACTGCTATGGTGGACATATTGTCGCAGAAAATTGGGCAGTTTCTTTCATGAATTCCATAGTCCACCAATTGTTGCTTCATCTATAGGATTTGGCAGCAGCAGCTTCCAGCAGCAATGTATTAAGCTTCTGTAGTGGAGATGGACACAGTAGCTTGCTTCTTGGTTGCCCACGCAACAAGTCGATTTCCAAGGAAATGACAAGTTCCACTTGTGCTCTTTCCGTCAATTGTGCATGCTGCGTAGTCTGCATCTGAATAACCTAGCAAATCGAAATTTGAATCTTTAGTGTACCAAAGTTCAAGGTTAGCAGTTCCAGAAAGATAACGAATAATGCGTTTAACAGCAGTCAAGTACGCTTCTCTAGGGTCCGCTTGATAGCACGCACAGACACAAACACTAAACATGATATATGGCCTACTAGCAGTAAGATAAAGGAGAGAGCCAATCATACCTCGATATAAAGTTTGATCAACTTTCTTACCTTTTAAGTCTTTGTCAAGCCTATTGCCCGTGGCCATTGGAGTGTTGTATGCTTTAGCATTTTCAAGTCCAAATTTCTTGATTAGGTCTCTTGTGTACTTGGCTTAATTTATGAAGATGCCATCATTCAATTGCTTGATTTGAAGTCCGAGGAAGAATGTGAGTTCTCCCATCATGCTCATTTCAAACTTTCTTTTCATGAGCTTCTCAAAGCGCTTACAAAGTAACTCATTAGTAGAACCAAATATAATATCATCGACATAAATTTGAACAAGTAGAGAATGATCATTATACTTAGAAATAAAAAGAGTTGTATCGATTTTACCGCGCTTGAAGCCTTTCTCTAGCAGGAATTTTGATAGAGTATCGTACCATGCTCTTGGAGCTTGCTTAAGTCCATACAAAGCTTTCTGAAGCTTGAAGACGTGATTTGGAAATCTGCTATCTTCAAATCCAGGCGGTTCAGCTACGTAGACCGTCTCTTGGAGTTCTGCGTTGAGAAATGCGCTCTTCACATCCATTTGATAAAGCTTGAATTTCTTGTGAGCGCATAAGCTAAGAAAATTCTGATAGCTTCTAGTCTTGCTACAGGCGCAAAAGTTTCATCATAGTCGATTCCTTCCTCTTGCATATAGCCTTGCGCAACCAACCTTGCTTTGTTTCTGGTGATGCTTCCATTCTCATCCATCTTGTTTCTGAATACCCATTTTGTACCAATAACTCCTTGGTCATGAGGTCTGGGTACTAAGGTCCAAACCTTGCAGCGCTCAAATTGGTTAAGCTCTTCTTGCATAGCAGTAACCCAGCTTGAATCTTGGAGTGCTTCATTAGTCTTCTTTGGTTCGATTTGAGAGATAAAGGAGTGATATTCATCGTCAAAGTTTGATGCTCTCCTAGTACGAACCCCTACATTGAGATCACCAATGATGTTTGAAGATGGGTGATCTCTAACTTCACGAACCTCAGGAGATAAGTTAGGTTGAGTAATAGGAATACAAAGATCTTCAATGGGTATTTAATTGGCTCCAGCATCAAGATCATCAAAGGTGATTTGCTGAAGTGGAGAAAATATCATACGCAGGAGGGGGTGTCTGCGCATCAGGAGTCGCCACTTCTGGCGCAGCATCCGGAGTTGACGCATGGGATAGACTTGCTTAATTCTGATTTTGATCAACTTGATTATCATTCTGCGCAGGTGCAGTTTGTGGCTGCGTACCTGCCTTAACATTCTCATCAGAATCATTTGGAGCCAAATGTGGCTCAAGGAGAGAATGTTCATCAAAAGTGACATGTACAGATTCAACAATTACTAGAGTAGTTCTATTAAAAACACGAAAAGCTTTAGAATATTTGGCATACCCAACAAAAATACCTTCATCTGCTTTGGCATCAAATTTACCTCTATGATCTTTGCCGTTGTAGAGGATATAGCATTTGCAGCCAAAAATCTTGAAGAAAGCAATGTTGGGCGCTGTTCCTCTCCATAGTTCATATGGAGTTTTGTTGTAGGCTTTGTTGATGAGGGATCTATTCTGAGTAAAGCAAGCAGTGTTGACAGCTTCTCCCCAGAAATACTTTGGAAGCTTAGCTTCTGCTAACATAGTCTTTCCAGCCTCAATCAACGTGCGATTTTTTCTTTCCACAACGGCATTTTGTTGAGGAACTCCAGCAGTAGAGAAATTGTGATCAATTCCATGGCCATCGCAGTATTGAGCAACACCGTTATTCTTGAATTCAGTTCTATTGTCTGCTCTCACGCTCACGATGTCGTCTTCCTTTTGAGTTTGGAGCTTTCGAAAGAGAGCAGTCAAGATATCATAGCAGTCTTCTTTGGATATCATCATTTCGACCCATGTATATCTTGAGTAGTCATCCACCACAACTAAAGTATATTTGTTTCCTCCAATGCTCGCGGTGGTGACCGGTCTAAACAAGTCCATGTGAAGCAGTTGTAAACATTTGGAAGTTGAGGAGGCAATCTTGCTGGAGAAAGACTGCTTAGGTTGTTTACCGAGCTGGCATGCTGCGCATTTTCTGTCATGATGGTCAGCTACTTTGGGAAGTCCTTTGACAAGATTTTCCCTTCCTAGCTTAGCCAAATACTTGAAGTTCAAATGACTTAAGTGTTTATGCCATAGCCAGCTGCTTTCACTTACATTCTTTGCTACAAAATAGAGATTAGTGATAGAATTTATAGTGGTAAGATCAATAATGTAAACATTAGTCTTATGAGTCCTTGTGAGCAAAGTTAGTCCGGATATGCCATCTTTGATATAGCAGTGCGTTGCAGTGAAGTGACATTCTAAACCTTTATCGTAGAATTGTGATATGGAGAGCAGGTTGTGCTTGAGACCTTCTACGAGCGCAACTTTCTCAATGCACACTTTATCTTTTCTGATTCTTCCATATCCAACTATGTTCCCTTTGTTGTTATCTCCAAAAGTTACAGAGGGACCTCTTCCTTCATGCACATCTTCAAGAGCGGTGACATCTCCAGTCATGTGTCTAGAACATCCACTGTCGAGGTACCATATATGCGCTTTAGCTTATGAAGAGTGCGCAGTGAAGCAGGAGGCCTGAAAAGTAGACATTAAAAACGCAGGTCCCCTTTATTCTTGGGTCCTAGAGTTAGCAACTTTTGACAACCCACTCCTGTCTGACCTTAGGATTTTTACGTCCCTTGGCATTAGGAGTAAATCGCAAAAGGCATTCTGCAGCCTTGTGACCTAACCCATCACACAAAACACAATGATGTAAGCCACTTATAGATTGGGTTTTTACAAACTCTTTATTTTTCTTTGGCTTAACATTCTGAACTGGAGCAGTTGAACTAGCTTTGACAAATATCATTTTCTGAGGTTTGGGTGAGTTTTTCTTAAGAATACGTATCTGGCGTTAGGGCGCATGGCTTTCATGCGCATGACCCTTTTGCGCAGATTGGACATTCGAAGTTGAAGCGCAACCATAGTCAGAATATGAGAAATCATGGGCAGATTCAACTTTAGCCTTACCCTTGGCTTTACCAGTTTGCTTCTTTGGGTAGACATAATGGAAATTTTGTCTCTGGACTTTCTCCTGTCCTTTACCCATTGAAGCAGAATGCTTTGCTTTAGGAATTTCAATAGTTTGCTGTGGTGTAAAATCCTTTTCTCTTTCAGAGCAAACGGCGCATTTAAAGTTGTCACTAGTTGAGAACCCCAAGCCTTCCTTATCTCCACTGGCTTTTTGGGATTCTAGAATTTGATCCATAGTGACACGAGATTTGGTCCACTCATCAGTGATCTTTGTGAGATCATCTACTTGAGCAGCCAACTCTTCGTTTCTTACTTTAAATAACGCATTTTGATATGTCAAGAAACGGATCTTTTTAGTAAGAGGAGTCATGCTCTTAATCTACTCCTTAAGGAGGGCGTTTTCAGATTTTAAAAGAGTTTTCTCCGTCTTAAGCTGTGAAATTTCTCCAATTGATAAGTCCACTGCTTCTTTCATAGAATTAAATCTTTTGATTACCTTTTCAGCTTGTTGAAATACAGACTCGCGTTCAGCAGCAGAGTCATTCTCTTTTACAATTTCAGCAGGAATTTCAAGAGATTCTTTATGCTGAGGTGCAGCTACAAATTTCTTTGATAGGTCTGCTCTGGCAAATAAGTACTTGCCATTCTGTCTGCTTGGAGTCAGATGTCCCATTTCCACCAGTTCTGTGATGGTGGGACCTTTCTTCTGAATTGTACTTGGCGCAGCCTTTGTGTCCGTATCGGGATCATTGTCTGAATCTCTATCAGCATCAGCATTGGCCACCAAGCAGAGCAGTCCATCCTCAAAGTCATCATCACTGTCTTCAGTGTCAGTCTCTATCCAAGTCTTCAGTTCCTTTTCTGCGCAGTCTTCTTCAGCAATCATTCCGCGCTGCTTTGATGATCTCTGCGCAGTATTTCTCTTCATGTACTCAAATTTTGGAGTAGGGAATTTTAAAGCAAAATGACTGGGCTTTCTGCAGTTGTAGCAGACCAACTCTTCATCTTTCTTTGAGTCTCTTCCACGAGAGAATTTAGCTGGAGCTTTACTTGAGCATCTTGGCTTGGAGAATTTCCTGAACTTTTGAAATCGTTTTACGAACATGGCGAAATCATCATCATCCATTTCAAGTAGAGAGGAAGTAGAGACTTTGTCTGAGGTTTGAGCAGGCGCAGGTTCCTTTTTCGCAACATAAGAAACAAGTTTTCCTTTGCCTTCAGTTTCGTCAATTCGATCAAGTTTTAGCTGTATAAGCTGCGCAGTGGCCAAGTATATAGAAATCCAGAATCTTCCAGATGACTTGCCTTGTGCACATATCTGGAACCTAGCGCATCTAAGAATTGAGAATTGACTTCTTTATTAGTGAATATGGTTCCAAGAGATTTACAAGAGTTTACAACAGCACAGAAGCGATCATAGGTTTGTCTCAAGGTTTCACCATCCTTTCTCATGAAGAAGTTGAATTTTCTTTGCACCATAAATCTTTTGTTTTCCTTGCTTACTTTGTCTCCATTCACATATCCTTCAATAGCATCCCATAGTTCCTTTGCAGTTCCACCGCTCACAATTTGATTATGCGTGGAGAGGTCTAGAGTGCTAAGAATGATGTTTCTAGCTCTTCCATCGTAGCCAACCCATTTATTTTCTTCATCGGTCCATTCCCCTTTGGCCTTCTTGATTGTAAGATTATCCTTGTTGGTAGCAGCATCTGGATTGGCCTTCATTGGAATGTAGGGTCCTTCAAGAACGATGTCGTGGAGGATCTCGTCGATAGAAGAAAAATGAGTGAGCATGCAGTGCTTCCAAATTTTGAAGTGATCTTCATTCAGCACTGGAACATGTGAATAGTTAGCCATTGCCCAAGATTTTGAAGCCATCTTGAATCGGCACCCAAGCTGTTAAGCTTGAAAAACAAAACAAGTTTTATGAAGGTGTTTGCTTTGATACCACTTGTTGGTCCTAAAGGGGCAACAAAGGTATGAAAAATGCTAGAGGGGGGAGTGAATAGTGTTTTTAAATTCTTTTCAAACCCTTTTGCAAATCAATGGCTTATGCGCACAGTTCTCAAATAAGCTAAGTATAGCGCGCAGTGAGAGTGTGAAATGCACAGCGGAAGTTTAAGCAGCTACTGCGCAGGAAAAGGCTGCGCAGAGATAAAAACGCACGCGCAAAGTTTTGGCTTAAAGTGTTGGATAAAAAGGATTCTAAGGCAATAAGCAATAACAAACACTACAGCAATAATAGCAATCTTATAAGATCAAACAAAGCAGTAATTCAGAAATGATTAAGCAGTAAATAAATAGCGAGAATAAAGAACAAGCTATTTGGAGAGGTTCGATCGATGAAAGATCTACGTCCTCTACCAAGATGGTTAATCTTGGATTTTCTAATGGAGAGATTTATATTGATGTGAGGAGATTTTACAAGATTACAATGAATCAAAACTCAAAACTCAAATCAAAATCTATTCTATGAAGAACAAATCCTAGACTAAACTGGTGTATATCAAGAAGTTGGATCTAAATGATCAAAGCTTCAAGAGGTGTGTGTGTGATAGAAATTATGGGCTCTATGAATCTATGAGATAAAGAGCACGAAGAATTATGGTGATAAAAGGCTTTAGGATCTGGGCAGGGGTCTGAAGGTATGAAGGTTTGAAGGTTGATCTTGAATCTGGGAATATAAGCAGCAATCTTCAGAACTTCAAAGATATTAGTAAGCACAAACTCTAGCAACTTGGAAATGAAGATGAACAAGCTATTTATAGCAGAGAGCTTAAAACTAGCCGTTGGAGCTCTGAGCAAAGACGATAAGCTGGCACAATATGATTGGTGAGCAGATGTTCTTTATAGCCGTTGGGGCTCTAATCAAGTTTGATGACCTGGCACAATATGATTGGTGCGCAGGTGATATAGAGCCATTGTAGACTGAGCATGAAGACCAATTTCAAAAGCTTCTTCTAGAAGGTTGACAGCTGTCTTTGTTTGAAATATTTCTCTTGAGCGCATCTCCACCGTTGGATCTGCTGAGTGTGCTTGCTTTATCGTTTCTGCACACCTCAGCACTTTAATAAGCGTACATCTTCAAAGCGTTTTCCAAGTAAGGTGATCTGAATGCATCGAAAACTGAGCAAGATAGAATGTTGCGCATGAGAGACCTACGCAGTGGTGTACTGCGCAGAGTAGTCCTGCGCAGAGACCACAGACTTGCTTAGATCTTCATTCCTTTTCGCTCCGAGTCCTATATTCTAAGCCTATCGAATAAAATGGACTAAGATAAAAATTGAAGTTATAAAACTTCTTACATAGGGTCCTAAAGTCCATAAAATATTAATAGGTGATGGTATCAATCAATTCTAACATAAGTAAGAGGATTAATAAATAAGCATACCCAACACCCCGGCCCTTCTGCGCAGCGAATCCCAGACCTTATTGACCAAATGGTCCTGGACTCACTGAAGTCAATTAGCGGGCTGCTTGAAAATTTTTGCACCCATGAAGCTATTGACCATGGGTTCAAGGAAATTCTAAGGCGTCTACGCAAGAATTTAACTGATGGCCTTTATGAGGGTTTTGCCAGGCTGGAAACTCAGACGCTAGAGAAGTTTGGCCAAGGTGGTCCTGCGCAAGCCAGTGCGCTGAATATGGATAGTGTCGTGCATTACTCAAGCGATGACCGATTTCGCTGATGGGTTCAACGCTAGAATGGATCAAGCCATGTTCAATATTCAAGCAAGCGTGAACACTCAACGCCTCCACACTGACACTCACCTTGAAGCTACGCAGGCCTCCATTTTGAATTCTATTGAAGCTGCGGAGCAATCATACTTTAACCAGATGACTGGCCATCAAATGGCTTACTCAGCCAACTTCAGAGATCTGCAAGAAGACAACAGAGATATGCGCAGAGGGATGACGACGTATGTTGGTGAAGCAGTGGCTTTCCGAGAAAAATTCCTAGCTTTAAATATTGAACTTATGAACAAGTTCAATAGCCTGCAGAACGAGCTGCGTGAAGCTTTCCCCGGATCAACGTAGACTAGGTCTATGTAATTTTTGTTTTTGCGCAAGGTATTCCTTTTTGTGAGCATTTTTTTATCTTCTTTTTCAAACTTGTAATTTGTAAAGGTTATCATTTTAAGTTTGAATGAGAAGATCGCATCACGTTGTTTCAAAACCTTGTTCAATTCAAACTTTTCGTTTGTGTAACAATGAAGGCATTATTTCACCTTATGCGCATAATCATTAACTGCTCATATTTCTACGCATGATGTTTAAACATTTAGTTTAAACGCATACTTAAACTTAAACTCATATTATTTGTATGTGTTGAATGATATTTCTGTCTTTCCCATATTGTAAGTCAATCTTTTGGATAGACTAAAAATCTATAGCATTGGCTAGTGTGTGCATTGACTTGAGGCATGATTTACCATTTTCATTTCTATGGACATGTTATTATCAAGTACAATGAATTGCCTTTGTTATAGTAAGTAATGGCATCAATCATTTAGGGGGAGATTGTTGGGTATGCTTATCTCTTTACCCTCCTAAGTATGTTAGAATTAATTGATACCATCACCTATTAGTATTTTATGGACTTTAGGACCCTATGTAAGAAGTTTAATAACTTCAATTTTTAGCTTAGTCCATTTTATAGTATAGGCTTAGTTTATAGGTATTGGAGCGAAAAGGAATGAAGATCTAAGCAAGACTTTGGTCTCTGCGCAGGACATCACTGCGCAGGTCTTCGCTGCGCAGCATTCAACCTTGCTCAGTTGTCAATGTTCAGATTACCAAACTTGGAAAGCGATCAGAAGAGGTACGCTTATTAAATTTCTGAGGTGTGCAGAAACGACAAAACATGCACACTCAGCAAATCCAACGATGGAGATGCGCTCAGATGAAATATTTCAAATGAAGATAACTATCAACCTTCTAGAAGAAGATTTGAATTTTGTCTTTATGCTCTGTCTTCAACGGCTATAAAGGACACCTGCGCACCAATCATATTGTGCCAGCTCATCGTCCTTGATCAGAGCTCCAACGTCTATAAAGGACACCTGCGCGCCAATTATATTGTGCCAACTCATCGCCCTTGCTCAGAGCTCCAACGGCTAGTTTTAAAGCTCTTAGATATAAATAGTCTGCTCATCTTCATTTCCAAGTAGCTAGAGTTTGTGCTTACTAAGTATCTCTGAAGTTCTGAAGATTGCTGCTTAAAATCCCAGATTCATAAGAACAACCTTCATACTTTCAAACTCCTTCCCAGATCCTAAGCCTTACATCACCAGAATTCTTCGTGCTCTTCATCTCATAGATTCTTAGAGCCCAGAATTTCTGACACACACACACCTCTTGAAGCTTCAATCACTAAGATCTTACTTCTCGAGAAACACCAGTTTAGTCTAGGATTTGCTCTTCATAGAATAGATTTTGATTTGAGTTTTGATTCTTTGTAATCTTGTAAAAACTCCTCACATCAATATAAATCTCATTAGAAAATTCAAGACTAACCATCTTGGTAGAGGACGTAGATCTTTCATCGATCGAACCTCTCCAAATAGCTTGTTCTTTATACTTGCTACTTATTTCCTGCTTATTTATTTCTGAATTATTATTTTGTTTGATCTTATCAGATTGCTTTTATTGCTGCTGTGATTGTTATTTCTTATTGCCTTAGAACAATTTTAACCAACTCTTTAGCCAAAACTTAGTGCGTACGTTTTAGTCTCTGCGGAGTATACCCTGTGCAGTAGCTGCTTAAATTTCGCTGTGCATTTCACACTCTCTATGCGCGCTATACTTAGCTTATTTGAGAACTGTGCGCATAAGCCATTGATTTGCAAAAGGTTTGAATAGAATTTTAAAATGCTATTCACCCCCCCCCTAGCAATTTTCATACCCTTGTTACCCCTTTGGGACCAACAGGTAGTCATAATGGCTTGCTAGAGTCCGCTTATGACTTACAAGGTTTGAATGGTTTGGACTCGTTGCCAACTTAGTATAATCCTATTGGGTCACACATGCAGAATGGATATTTAAAAGGAGCAAATAACAAGAAAAACTGGATCCTACTGGAGGATCTGTACGGATGGTTTGGGAGCCACCAAACTAATCCATACGGATGGTTTGTCCCGGCATAAACAGTTTTAGGTAACTTCTTGTTGGACAAGAAAACCTAATTCCTAAAGGGTTTTTGAAACCTCTTGTATATAATGTGTACAGATGGGAATTGTTCCCTATGCATTGATTTTGGAAATCACAAACTCTTTATTGGAGAGAGAGAGAATACACATTATCTACTTGAGTTATTAAGTTTGATTAATCCCAATTATCAAACTTTAATAATCAAATGAGAGATTGAAGAATCGTTCTTCACCATATTTTTTCAAACCGAAGACCTAGCAGTCAAGTTCAAGAAGGTGTTCTTAAATCCGTTCGAAGTGTGGATCACCGGTAGAGGGCGTTTCTCTTAGCGTCTTAATCCAAGTTTTCACATATCGATCTACAAGGATTAGTTTCTTTCATCTTCATATTATGAATTATTGAACATAACGGATCTAGGCTTTTGGGTTTCTCGTATTGTTCTTCCGCTGCGCATGATTGCACGAAACCCAACAGTTTGTAGCCGTACGGTTGTTGTTTTCAGATTCTGTTTTTCTTATTCAGCAGACTTTCTGCAGAATTCTCATCAAGTCCATGGTTCAAATATTTATTACTTTGATCAGATCAGAGTACATCAATACTTTTGCCATGAGATATCGAAGTCCTCTCTAGCATTGTTACTTTAATGAACTACATACATCAATATGTATTAGTTCAAAAGAGTATTTACCTTTTACTACTTATTAGTATGAGGTGTCTTAATCAATTTTCAAGATTCACATATATCACATGATTCGAAATAATGTGAACTTAAAAGTCCATCACATGGAATTTTATATATGTGTTTCTTATCATTGATAAAGACATCACTACTTTAAGAATGTAACGCTTACATCCTTAGATTTAGATTTCCATTATTTATGTTATTCTTATTATTTTGTTCTTCCAAAGATAAGGATATAAAGTTCCATTGTATGATTATCAATACAATAAAGCAAATCATATTTAATGGAATACTTTCTTATTCGAAATAAGAAATATCCGTAATCTTTTAATGAAGAAACAAAATAATATTTCTACTTAAAGCAGGAACATCACAACATTGTTCAAAACAAATATTAATCCACTAGGTAAAGACACTTCGCAAGTTCCTATGATTAATGTTGCAACCTTTGCATCATTATCAACACATAGATTAATATTTACCCTTTTAAGTAGTCTTTATATTTCTCAAGTCTCACACATTTATACAAATGTGGGTTCCATATCCGTTATCCAATACCTATGATCTTAGAAGTAGAATTTTAACATAAATACTTGAAGTGGTAGTCCTACTACCCTTCCTTTTGATCTTTTAATTCAAATTGTAATTTCTCCTATGGTCAATCACATTGCCATGGTATCAATTACATCCTCAAGATTTTAGGTTTAGCCACAAATATTTCTTTTAGGCTTGACAACTCTTTTCTTGCCTTTATCTTAAATCCTTTTCTTTATACACCTTCAAATACAACTCTTGTATAATATAATTTAAATGGGCTAAGATCCATATTTCACTTGATTTGAGAGTCTGCTTTGGCATGAACCTCAAAACCAAGCTATTTAGGTAGACAACTCCTTATCAATTACATCACATGTGATTATTAGATCCTTTATGGGATTTGGACATCTTATGTTTTACATGTTTTAATCTCATCTTATGCCTTAGGACCATAACCGTTATGTTGGTCCCAAAGGGCAACAAGGGTATGGAAAATAGCTAGAGGGGGTGAATAGTTGTTTTAAAATTCTTTTCGTGCCCTTGAAAATTCAATGGCAAATGCGCACTTAATCAAACAAGCGTTATGAAATGCGCATAAGTGAGTGAGTGAAATGCACAGCGGAATAGTTAAGTAAATTAGACGCAAATGATTAAAAGGGGCGCAACACACACTCTAAGTATTTTGGCTCAAAGTGGGTGAAATAAGGAACTTAGGCAAATGATATAACCAACACAACACAATTCAGATCAATCAATCTACAATGATTAAACAAGCAAATAGTGAGATAAGATAATAACTTGAAAGTAAATGACAAGAAATTAATACGTGCTATTTGGAGAGGTTCGATCGGAAAATGATCTACGTCCTCTACCAAGATGGTTAGTCTTGGATTTCTAATGGAGATCTTATATAATGAGTGAGTGTTACAAATTACAATCGCTTGAGCTTATACACTAACTCAAGATCTAATATTCTATGAAAGAACAAATCCTAGACAATAACCGGTGTATCTCTAAAAGAAAGATCTAAGTGATCAAACTTAAAGAGGTGCGTGTGTGATTTTAGATTTAAGGCTCTTTAGATCTTTGAGATTGAGAGCACAAGAAAACTAAAGTGTTTTTGCTTGAGGATCTGGGCTAAGGATGAAGGTATGAAGATGTTCTTGAGAATTCTGGAAAATCAAAGGCAATCTTCAAATCTTCAACAAATGCTTGAGAGAGAAATTCTGAGATTCTTAGCAACTTCAAAACGTTTGAAGTTATGGGGTATTTATAGTAGAGCCCAAAAAACTAGCCGTTGGAAATCCCTTGTGGATAAGGTTAAAGGAGAGATGTGCTTTCGCTCATTGAGTGGAGCACGTGTCCTTTTATAGCCGTTAGACACATAACACAAATATGATCGTTATGGACAGGTGTCCTTAGATGCGGGTGCATACGTGTTATTTAACCACCGTTGGATCATTAGCGTAGTTTGAATCTCTTCAAGTCTTCATGTCTTCAACAAATCACCAAGTGTTGATTTAATATCAAAGAGGCGCGTTGAGCTTTTGGGGCGCGTAGCATATCTAGGCGCATCACCTTATGCGCGCGCGCTGGATAGGCGCATGGAGCAAAGGTGAAGGCTACGCATGGCGCGTAGCTCAAATCAACTTGTGATAATTCTTCAATCTTGACATTCTCGCCCTATTCCCAAGCCTATTACAATGGACTACCTAAAAAATGAACTATAAATACTTCTTAAATGTGGGTCTAAAGTCCATGAAATAAAACTTAGGTGATGGATCAATCAAATCTAATCAATCCTATTACATTGAAACTGAGATATAAGTGGGCATACCCAACAATCTCCCCCTATTTGATTGATGCCATTACCTACTATATCAGGAACAAACATTATACTTGATAATAACATGTCCAAATAAATGAAATTGGTAAATCATGTCTCAAGTTAATGCACACACTAGTCCAAGATATAGATTTCTAATCTATTCCTATAAAGATAAACATTACAAATGGAAAAATAGAAACATAGTTTAACACATTCAAAGTGATATATGAGTTTTGGTTTGAAATGTGTTTAAATAAAGTTTAAACTCAATGCATGAAAATATAAAACAATTCAAATATGATGCATATGATTTTAAACAATTCAATGTTCTACAAACAAGAAGTTTGAGTGAACAGGGTTTGAGAGAAATAGTGATGCTTTGTTCTCATTAAAACTCGAAATATAAGAGTTGAGATTACAAGTTTTCAACATAACAAAATCAAAAGATGTGCTAAAACATTTAAGCACTAAATCACTAACAATGAGTTCTAACAAACAAAAAGTTCCAACAACTTACAAACATAATAAAAACTAAGGGTTAGGAGGCGCGTCATCGTCCTTCAATCCTTCTTCAATTTCTGAAACTGAGCGCTGAATTTGTTTGGAAAGTTGGTGACAACGGTTTACAACACCATGAGTGTCAGTGACACCATCTCTAATGTAGCGCAGATGATCAACATTGATGTTTTGATACTCATCAATGGTGCGTTGAGAAATGTCTTGCTGTTGAGAGAGATTTTCTGCAACAATTTGAAAGTTAGCTTCAACAGCAGCTTGCGCGGTGACAATATCAGCAGAGGTTCTTTCTATGCGCCTATCTGCGCTGGAGTGCGTAGCATTAAAGTGAGTAACAATCAGCTCCTTCAAAACATCTAACTTTGAAAGCAAGGAACGAGAGTTAAATGGCGCGGCGCTAGAGGAGGGCGCAGAGTTCATTTGCGCGCTCGGAGCATTCTCAAGCTTATCCTTGATTTCCTTCAATTTTTCCATCACACAAACTAACTTATCACTTTCACCAGTGACTAAGTTGAGAAGCTTCTGAATGTCAGCAGCAATACTGGTTTCTACTTGTTTAATAGCATCTATAAATGCTTAACCATCAGTGAGCTTAATTCCTCCTGCAATTCTTTCATGAAGCTCAGCAAGTGTGTCTTTGAATAAATCATTCATTTGCGCGATAGCATCACTCCATTGCTGAGGAGTTAGAAAATGCTTATCCCTGATATCAGCGCTAATGCGCATTATCTCCCCCTTAATGGCAGAAATCTCATCTGCCTGATTTGTCAACATAGATGTATAAAGCTCAAATTGAGATTCAATGCATTCTTGACCCTGTTGAAGTTTCTGAGGCAAGGAGATTACCGTACTCATATCTGAACTGGGAGGAGTAGGTTGAGGCGCAGGTGAGTTCTGAGGCGCAGGAGTAGGAGAGCGCCTAACTGGAGATGGAGTTGGAGCGCGGGGAGGAGAAGGAATGTATTCAGCACTTGAACTGGGATCTTCTGTAGTAAGTAGAGGCGCAGGAACCACACGCGCATGAGTAGATTTGCGCGTGATTAAAGGTTCTGTCTCCCCCTCAACTCGATCCTCACTTAAGTCTCCAAATAACTCAGTAGATATTTGATCTCTGAGTTTCTGTTGATTAGCAGTGAGTGAGACAGAAGTTGGTTTAATAACTGGAGCAGGCGCATAAGATGTTTTCTTGGTAAGCGCAGGAGCAACTGGTGTAGTTGAAGGTTTTGTTGGAGGCGCGCGGGGAGGAAGAGGTGCAGTAGGTGCAGGCGCGCGGCAACGAATGAGGTGCGAGAATGCCCTAGGCGCGCTATAAGAGTAAGGCGCGCAAAAATACCTGGGCGCGGAGTTTCCTTGAAACTTTTAAAAATGATTTAACTTTTGTACCTAGTATACTCATAACTCAACAAAACATAAAATCATTAGTAATAACAAAACTATATGGAATTAGTTGAGTTCAAGCATACCCATTTCACCTCTCAAAAAGATAAACCGTTTCACGTCAAGTGCTTTCGTTAGAATGTCGGCGATTTGATAGTCGGTTCCCACGTGTTCTAAATGAATATTTCCTTTCTCCACGTGGTCTTTGAGGAAGTGATATTTGATGTCAATGGGCTTGGTCTTTGAGTGCAAGACAAGATTTTCAGAAACCGCAATGGTTGATGTATTGTCGCAGTAGATGGGACAATTTTCTTTGATGATATCATAGTCCACCAATTGCTGCTTCATCCATAGAATCTGACAGCAACAACTTCCCGCAGCGATATATTCTGCTTCCGTTGTTGATACAGATACTGAAGCTTGTTTCTTACTTGCCCATGACACAAGTCGATATCCGAGGAAATAACAAGTGCCACTTATGCTTTTCCTATCAATTGTGCACGCTGCATAATCCGCATCTGAATAACCTACAAGTTTAAAATTCAAATCTTTGGTATACCAAAGTCCAAGGTTAACAGTACCAGAGAGATATCGTATAATACGTTTCACAGCAATTAAGTGCGCTTTTTTAGGGTCAGATTGATAACGAGCGCAAACACAAACACTAAACATAATATCGGGCCTACTAGCAGTAAGGTATAGGAGTGGGCAAATCATACCTCGATAGAGCGTTTGATCAACACGTTTACCTTTTAAATCTTTGTCGAGTTTGTTGCCGGTGGCCATTGGAATGTCGTATGATTTAGCATTCTCAAGTCCAAACTTCTTGATTAAGTCCTTTGTGTATTTGGCTTGATTGATAAATATGCCTTCATTCATTTGCTTGATTTGAAGCCCGAGGAAGAATGTGAGTTCTGCCATCATGCTCGTTTCAAACTTGCTCTTCATTAGTTTCTCAAAGCGCTTGGACAACAATTCATTAGTAGAACCAAATATAATATCATCAACATAAATTTGAACAAGTAATTTATGACCATTATGTTTGGCAATGAAAAGAGTAGTATCGATTTTACCGCGAGTGAAGCCTTTTTCAATGAGAAACTTTGATAGTGTATCGTACCATTCTCTTGGTGCTTGCTTGAGCCCATACAAAGCTTTCTGGAGTTTGTACACATGATTTGGAAATTGTGAATCTTCAAACCCAGGTGGTTGAGCTACGTAGACTAGTTCTTGGAGTTTACCATTTAGAAATGCGCTCTTCACATCCATTTGATATAACTTGAAGTTCTTGTGAGCGGCGTAAGCTAGAAATAATCTGATAGCTTCAAGTCTTGCTACGTGCGCAAAAGTTTCATCGCAATCAATGCCTTCTTCTTGCCTATAGCCTTGTGCAACCAATCTTTCTTTGTTTCTCGTGATGGTTCTATTCTCATCCATCTTGTTTCTGAACACCCATTTCGTACCAATCACTCCTTGATCGTTTGGTCTTGGAACAAGAGTCCAAACCTTACATCGTTCAAATTGACTGAGTTCTTCTTGCATTGCAACATCCCAATTAGGATCTTGGAGCGCTTCATCAGCCTTCTTCGGTTTAATTTGAGAGATAAATGCAGTGTAAGCATCAAAGTTTGTAGCTCTCCTTATACGAACACCAACACTTAGATCACCAATGATATTATTGATTGGGTGACCTCTAACTTCACAAATTTTAGGAGGTAAGTTAGGTTGAGTCGTAGTAACTTGAATGTCTTCAATTGGTACATCTTCACCAGATTCAAAATCATCAAAATTTGGGGGATGAACTGGTTCAGAATTGAAACAAGGGTTAACACCAGATGCAGCAGTATATATAGGCGCGTGAGAAGAATCAAGAGGTGCATCATTAGAAGGAGGCGCAGCAGATGATTCATTTGGCGCGCCATATGAGGAATTAGGCGCATTTGATGTAGATGGATTTCCTTGAGTTGATAGATTCTGTTCAAGTGTAGGCGCATCATAAATAGGAGCACCTGTTTCATTTAGCTCAGCAGAATCATCAGCAACATTTGGAGCCAAATGTGGCTCAAAAAGAGAATGTTCATCAAATGTAGCATGTACATATTCAACTATCACTAATGTAGATCTATTAAAAACGTGAAAAGCTTTAGAATGTTTGGCATACCCAACAAAAATACCTTCGTCGGCTTTGGAATCAAATTTACCTCTATGTTCGTTTCCGTTGTAGAGGATATAACACTTGCAACCAAAGATCTTGAAGAATGCAATGTTGGGAGTTCTAGCACGCCAAAGTTCATACGGAGTCTTGTTGTGAAGTTTGTTGATGAGGGAACGATTTTGAGTAAAACATGCTGTGTTGATAGCTTCTTCCCAAAATTACTTAGGCAATTTAGCTTCAGCTATCATCGTCTTTCTCGCTTCAATCAACGTCCTATTCTTTCTTTCTACAACACCATTTTGTTGAGGAAAACTAGCGGTTGAGAAGTTGTGATCTATCCCATGATCGTCGCTATATCGAACACTAACGATTTCATCTTCTTTATGGGTTTGGAGCAGTCTGAATAAGGTGGTCAAAATGTCATAACAATCGTTTTTTGAGATCATCATTTCCACCCATGTATATCTTGAATAATCATCCACCACAACTAGAGTATACTTGTTTCTTCTAATACTTGCAGTGGTGACTGGTCTAAATAGATCAATGTGCAGCAGTTGCAAACATCTAGTAGTTGAGGGATTGGTGTTGCTGGAGAAAGACTTTTTCGGTTGTTTGCCAAGTTGACACGCGACGCATTTCTTGTCATGATGAACAGCAACCTTGGGAAGTCCTTTTACAAGATTATTCCTGTTGAGTTTAGATAGATACTTGAAGTTCAAGTGACTTAAGCGCTTGTGCCACAGCCAACTATTTTCGCTCACACTTTTAGCTACAAAACAAAGATTAGTACTAGAGTTCATACTATGAAAATCAATGATGTAAATATTTGTCTTACGATATCCCGTGAGTAATGTAGCTCCAGTTTTTCCATTCTTTATAAGACATTGAGTTGAGGTAAAATGGCATTCTAATCCTTTGTCGCAGAATTGAGATATGGATAATAAATTGTGCTTGAGCCCTTCGACGAGAGAGACTCTTTCAATGCACACTTTGTCTTTCTTGAGCATCCATATGCTACAATTTGACCTTTGTTATTATCACCAAATGTTACGGAGGGACCTCTTTCTTCATGAACATCTTCAAGTAAGGATTCATCTCCAGTCATGTGTCTTGAACACCCACAATCGAGGATCCATTCATACGTTTTAGCTTTTGAAGATCCAGCCATGAAGCAAAGAACCTGAAATATAAACATTTAAAGCAGGTCCCCTTTATTCCTTTTCGGGTCCTAGAGTTAGAAACTTTTGACGACCCACTCTTGCTTGACCTTAGGATTCTTACGTCCTTTGGCATTGGGAGTGAATCACAAAAGGCATTCCACGGCCTTATGTCCCGAACAATCACAAATTGAACAATGATGAAAGCCACCAATCACATGAGTTTTTACAAACTCTTTACTTTTCTTTGGGATAGCATTCTTTTTTGGGTCAGATGAGCCAGCCTTACAAAAATCCTTCTTTTGAAATTTTGGGGCGCTAGTTCTTGAAGGGCGCATAGGGCTAGGAGGCGCACGGAGGTGAGGCGCGTGGCTCCTAGGCGCATAATGTGCACTCGGAGAAGGAGCGCGCCTTGTTTCAAGAATTATTTTGCTAGAAGATGATTCATCTGTAGCTACTTCCTTCTCTTTAGCTTTCCCAAATTGTTTCGTTGGGTAGACATAATAGAATGATTGTCTCTTGACTCTTTCCTGTCCTTTACCCATTGAATTAGAATGTTTTTCCTTGGGAATTTCAATAGTTTGCTGATTTGTAAATTCACTATCTCTTTCAGCACAGACATCACATTTAAAGTTGTCACTAGTTGATGAGAATCCCAAGCCACTTTTATCACCACTGACTTTTTGGGACTCAAATTTATTCCTATAGTGACACGAGAATTGCACCACTCGTTTGTAATCTTTTTAAGATCAGTAATTTGAGCACCCAATTCATCGTTTTGAACTTTAAGAAGTGAGTTTTGTTCTGTTAGAAAAGTGTTTTTAACAGTAAGAGGAGTCATGCTCTTTATCTGATCCTTAAGGAGGGTGAGTTCAGATTTAAGTAGAGATTTCTCGGTCTTAAGCTGGGAAATTTCATCACATGATAGTGCTAAAGCTTCCTTCATTTTTCCAAATTTACTAATTACCTTTTCAGCTTCTAAGAATAACTTTTCTTGTTTGGCAATGTCCTCATCGTGATTGATTGTAGGAATAGGTGCAACTTGAGGTCTAACATATTCACTCTTTCTGATCTTGCTTCTAGCACTCAGATCACATCTAGAAAATAACAATCCACCATCGCTTTGAGCCGAAGTGAGAAATCCTTGTTCAACGAGCTCGCTGATGGTTAGTCCTTTCTTCTTCTTCACTTCTTGAAAACCTGAAGATTTCTTGATAGGTTTATTCAAGGCATTCATATTAGGAACATCTTTGGAGTAGTCATCATCAGAATCATAAGTATCAACTTCATCATCATTTACCACCAAACAAATGAGTCCATCATCAGAATCTTCATCGCTCTCATCTGAGTCTGTTTCAATCCAAGTGTTCTGCTCATTTGCTGGTGATTCTTCTTCAGCAACCTGTTAGGCCCAATTGGTAGGAAAATAGGCTAGAGGGGGGGGTGAATAGCCTTTTTAAACTTTTTCAAAGAAACACTTATAAATGCAAAGTCACTTATCAGTTTGCAAACTATTATCAGTAAGCGCAGCGGGTAAAATATGACTTAGTTTTAACTCACACAAAATCAGTGTGTAAAAGATTTTCAGAGCTTAGTTTAAACACAAAGTTGTTTCATAAAGTTCAATGCAGTTTCAAGAGATTGGTCAAAGGAAATAATGATGAATCAGCAAGAACAATAATGATTTGCCGGTGATAGAGTTCCAACCGGCAAGGACAGTAAGTAACAGAAGACACAGAGATTTGGAGAGGTTCACAGTGTAAATACTGCTACGTCCTCTACCAAGTTTGGTCAGAACTTGGATTTGGGTTAAGAGCACTATTAAATATCCCTAGTCTATTACAAGCACGGCTTTGTCGGATACAAAGACTAAATTCTAGAGATAGTTAATGAATCATAAAACAAATATCTGACCAAGTGTATTTGAGCAGCAAGTTCTAAAGAACTTGTGTCACTCAGGTGGGTGTGTGAAATACTCAAACAACGTATTCCTTAAAATGATCTAGTTCGGGAATACTAACAATGTTGTTGAGTTTGTGCACAGGTGTATATCCTATTAAATGATCTAATGATTATCTGGACACGGAATGTTTGAGCTTCAATGAATGCTGGAAACAACCAACTCTCTTCAATGCACTAAAATCACCAACCTTCTTCAATGCACTGATTCCTCTATTTATAGGAGGAGTTAATGTCTTAGCTTGTTGAAGAAGGATAACATTTGAATTTCCAGCTGGGTAGGTGAGGAGCATTTAATGCAGTATCCTTGGCATTAATGGCGAAGATACGCGTGCCTTAAAAGTCTGATGGGTAAAGACCCCTTTTTCTCAACCGGTTACCTGCGAAAGCAAGTAGAGACAGAGTATAGCTAAAAGTAGCTATGTGTCAGACGGCGTAGAAATCATTACAGAGCAGGTAAACTACTTTATGATAAAACAGTATAGAGACAATCAGCAAGGTTGACTTTAATGAAATGATGTCACCTGACTGACAGTGCAAACTGTCTTTTATATCGGCATGTTAAGAATGAAGTTGATCGGCAACTTCTTTAATAAGTTGATCGGCAACTTGTGTAGCAAGTTGATCGGCAACTTGTCACATGTTAAGAGTAGAGTTGATCGGCAACTTGTTTACTGGTCTGCTGATTTGCTTCCTCTGCTGGTTTGTCTTGTTTTGAAGAGTTGTAATACACCTGTGCTGGTCACAAAGAATCCTAAAGGTGCCTAAAAGGTTCTAATAAAATTGGGGGATCCTAAGTGTAAACATGATTGGGATTAAGTAATTCTAAGATCTAGGAATCTATTTGAACAACAATCTCCTCCTAATTACTTAAGTCCAATCACCCTTAATACTAAGGACATCTCTTAACTTAGGGAAAGTTTCCTATGAATATCTAGGTAAAATAATTTCCTAAGGTAAGTCACACTAAATGTCTAAAGTAAAGGTGGATTCACCAAAATAAATGGTGAAGCCGGTTCAATGAATCGGCAGAATGTTAATCTGCAAAGAGGATTAGCACAGAATAAAGCAGATAACATATATATAAGAAAGAAAACATTTTAGCACAAACAAAATATCATTGAGCAAAGAGATTTGTCTATGAGTGTCTTCATAAGATATCTACATCATTGCTATGTCGACTCAAGGATCAGCAGCTGGATCAGAAGTCTTGGGATCTGCTGGAGTCGAGTCCTTTGTAGATTCAGACTTTCTTGCTTTCTTCTTCGCACTTTCTTCTTCGCTCTTTCTTCTTTCTTTTCCGCTTTCCTTTTTGCCTTGCTCTGCCTTCTCTGAGCACTCTCTAATCAATCAGATAACATCTTGTTGTTTGCCTCAAGAGCAGCAATCTTCAATTTGGCTTCAAGAAGTTCATTCTGAATATCAGCAAGTTTCTCTTCAGAGGCTTCAAGTTTGCTGCGGGTGTCATTGTGCTCGGCAAGTAAAATTTTCTGTTGAGTGACAAGAGAGTCATTTAACTCAGACAGATTAAAAACGCGTTCAGTTCTTTCTTGCAGCAGATTTTTCATGTCATTGTAAACAGATGTCCTGATTCTGATCACATCCTCCTCCTGATTGGACTTATGAATCTGCTTAGAGAGCTCATTCGTGGATTGTTTGAACAGGTCCGCAATGGAGTGGGAGAAGTCAACCAAATCACCACGAGTAGGAGGTGCATTCTGATTAAAATCATCTCCTTCTTCAAAGCAAAGAAAATCATAGAGGCTGTTGAAGACAATGGGTCTATCAACATAGATCGGTGCAGCAAAAGAATTTGGATTTCTGAGAACCAGAGAGGGGAAAAACTCCTCATTATCCAGGTCAGCATCCTCGATCTGAACCTCATCGGCAACAATTTGCGTATCATCGTCAGAAATCACAATCGGCAGAGGAGAAGAAGGAACAGGAACAGGAGGTGGAGGCAAAGATAGAATTATTTGAAGCATAGGATCTTCATCATCGGCAAGATCTAAGTCAGCAGCACAACCATCATTAGCAGAAACAAAATCGGCATCATCAGCAGGAGCAGCAACAATCTCAGTAGCAGAAAGAACATCAACAGGAATGAAGGTGGAGACTATATCATCGGCAGGTCTTGAATAAGCAATCTCCAGAGGAAAGTCTGGATGGACAATAATGTCTCTATCCCCTGAAAGATGCCGTTGTCTTCCATGGAGAGCAGCAAAGCCAGCTGAAACTTCAAACAAGCAATGCCTTCCAATATCATGATTACCAATCTGGCATTCAGAAGCCTAGATGTGTAAACCATGTGATCGGCACGCTGACGAGGATGGAACATCGGCAGAGTAATGGCAAGTGCAGCTGATTTGACTAAGTGCACAAGACCACGAGCGTTGAGATGCTGATACTCCAGAATCTCTTTAAGCTCACATAGAGCATCTCCTCATCCAACCATTTGAAGTGATGAGAACTTCTTTAGGAGATAGACCAGGGAGAACGACCTTACCACCTATCTTCAGTTTGCCAGGTAGTAGACATCTAGGTTCATAGACAATCTTTCGCTTCAGTCTAGAAATCCGAGGAGTCTTTCCCTTTGTACGAATACGATCATCTTTGATCCATGGAAGGAATATTGGCCTGTCACTGGTTGAAGCACCAGAAGAGAATGGATGCTTTGTGACATGAGGGTGATCTCTGCCAAACGGAAGTGAACACCTTTGGAGGGTATACTTGAATGATAGCCTCGGATGAACATTAAAGAGAGGCTGTCCAAAGCTATTGGAAGGGATAGAAACATTGGTAGTGTACCAGTTTGAGCACATCATATCCTTCCCATTCTGAAAGTAATCATAGCTGGGAGGTGGAGCAGTATCAACAGCATCAGGATCAACAAAAGCTTGTTCTCCAACCTCCAAGTAATCAGCAGGATCAGCTTCATCAACATGATTTCCATCGGCATGAACATCAGTTGGAGCAGGAAGAGGAAGGGGTGTAACAACCGTCGGTAAGCTGAATAAAGGTTGTAGAAGAATTTCTTCGAATTGCAAGCTAGCAGCAATGTCAGCATCCAAATTAGGAGTACTTCCTTCAGTACCTCCTCCTAATTCCACAACCTCCTTAATACCAGTAGGTGGGACAATCTGTATTTCAGGAGTAACTGTCACTAACTGAGTGTCTGAAGTTTGCTCAGCAAGATGAGTGTCGGCAGTTTTCTCATCAGACTCTCCTCCTGAAACAGATACATCCACCTGTTGAGTGTCTATAGTTGTCTCAACTGGGGCAGGTTGATCAGCATATAGTTCAATCAGAGGTTGAGTGTCAGTAGTTGTCTCAACTTGAAATTCCACTATCTCCTTAAAATGTTCATCAGCATGACTTCCTTCAACACTATTAGCATCCTTCAATACAGACTCTGCAAAGACTTCAGCAGAGGGAGCTTTAGTCATAACAGTTCTGATTGGCATCTTGTCACTATCTGTTGTAAGTGAAGTGGAAGGAGAGTCAGCAGCAATTTTGTGAGCACAAACCAAATCACCAAATAAATCATCAGCATCACTATCAGTAGAATCATTATCTTCATCAGCATCATCACGTCCATCGGCAACAAACTCTTTATTAGCAGTATCTGCATTGTCGGCAGAGTGAACATCGGCATCTGTCTCAGTCTTGCTGCTGCTGGGCGAAGGAACATGAGCATCTTTATCGGCAAGGTCTTCAGCAGCATGGCGATCGGCATCTTGCTTCAACAGAAATTCATTAGACTTTTCAATCAAGTCCATAGTGACCTTCTTTACTGATCTATGAAAGTGAGCATTGAGAGGGCTGACAGCAGGAGCCTCATCATCGTTGTATGGCAGCAAATCTTCATCATTTTCAAGTCTTCCAATCTGATACGGATCAAACTCTGTGAATTGAGAGAGCTGATTAAATGTCCTGGCATAGATGAGCCACACGTCCTGAACCATCAAGTCTTGTCTAATTCTATCTTGAAAACGATAGACTTGGTTCCAGTGTAGTGGTAGAAACTCAAAGTAGCGGCCAAAATTGAGCTTCAGTTCAGCCTCTTTCAACTGCTTGAACTTAGAGAGAGGGAAGAACTTCTCATTCCACATATCAGTGCGAATGTTCAAACTCCGGTAATCAACATAGTCAGAAGTTTTCCCAGATGGCACGGTATCCTTCATTTCTTCATGAAACTGAAGAAGACGACGAATGAAGGGAGGCAAATGATCAATCGGAAAGACCCACTTCTTGTTCAAGACCTTGTTGGTGAAGGACCAAGGATTCTTGTAGAAGGTATGGAAGGTGGGATTCCTGATCGGTGCACATTTCCTTTGAGTCTGAGACTTGAGCTTTTCAATAACATCTTCAATACTTTTGCCATCAGCAAAGTCATCAGTGAATTCTTCAGAAGGAACTTCAACTTTGACAATAGGATCGGCAGTAAGAGAAGCGCCGGCAAGATGAGAAGGCGCAAATCTAATCAGCTTGGCTCTATGATCAGCAGAATCAATCGGAGCAGAAGGAACTTCAGTGGCAGCAAGCTTCTCCATCGGCAAGATCATCTTATCAACAACTTGAGAAGACTTCTTCATCGGCAAGTCTGGTTCATCGGCAACCTTTGCTTTCTTTGACACCACTTTGTCAGCAACCTTCACCAATTTTCTTTTCTTTGGAGCCCTAGGAGTAGAATCGGCAAGAATTCTATCGGTTGAAGGAGCAGGAGTAGAGACTGCTGATTGGGAAGCAACTACAGGAATTTTCTTAGCTCTCTTCTTCTTTGGAGCGACAGCAGCAGCAGGAGCATTAGCAGGAGCAATAGCACTTGAGGCATTCTTTGCTATTCTCTGCCAATCTTTAGCATTATAATACTTTAGCTTGCTGAAGGCAATGCTAGAAGGAAAACGATCTGCAGCTACTATGTTTAAATTTCTCCTTAAGATCATGCTGATTAACAAATAATGGAAACCTTTCCCAGGATTGGGTTTGTTCTTCAGCCTATCAGAAGACCATTTATCAGCAGCAGTGGCAATGATTCTGAATATGTAGGCACACCAGTTGAACTCAATCTGCAGAACAATGGCGGCCATAGCTTCAAACTGAACGTCAGTGACATTGCTATGAGATCCAGATCGGCAGATAAGACATCTATCAACTATCTCAGCCAAAGCAGAGTACCGGCGAGGATAATGAACCTTCAGATGACTGGTGCCACTGAGTCTAGGACCAGCTCCTCTCATGATAACCCAAGCCCTATCCAATTCAACATCATCAACTAAAGCACTCAACCCTTCATTCCCTAGAGAGGGAAAAACTTCAGAAATAGACGAGGGAGTAAGAGAGACTTGCACGCCCAAAACAGAGGAGTTGATGGAGACGATGACTGAAGAGTCAGCACGAGAGCGGACAACAGAGGAGTTTGAGAAGAATTCTTTGACGAGATCCAAGAATACATAATTAACTCCAGATGGAGTGATGAATGAGTCGAGCAGAGACCCAATAAGAAGATTCTTCAAGAAAACCCCGTCGGCTTCATCGTTGAAGTAGTCGGAGTCAACATAGCCTCCGTAGATATCTTTTTTGCAGGACATTTTCTGCAAGATTACTCAAACAACTCACAATGTTAGAAACAAAGACAAATCAAACCATGAATGATTAGAAATGAGCAAGGTTTAAACATTAACACTTACCAGAATTAAGAAGATATAAGCAAATACAACGATAATTCAATAAACTGATTAGAAGGGTGAGAGAGATATAGAGTAGAGAAGAAAAATGGCGAAGAAAGCTTAAGCAATTTTGAAAGGAGTTTATATATGTTATGGGGGGGAGAGAGAGAATATGAGAGGACAAGGAATAATGAGAAGTAACTGTACCTATAACCTCGGTGAACGTGCGCACGCAAAATTTAATGCGCACATAAAACGGTGAGAAATGAACAGTTAAAAGTAAGAAAGAGAAAGGGTAAATTAGTCAAGATTAATAAGAGAAGTGATGATGACCTGTTACCTTGCTGATGTATCGCATTAAATGGAATACATCTTGACACGATTTTGGGTAAGAAAGGTACACACACGTGTCAGGGAGATGGTGTGACCGATATACCTTTGATTTGATTGCTTACGTCATGTGTCAGGAATCTTATCTTTTTGCAGAGACATGCTGATTTGATAGTTTTTAAATGTCAGCAATGTAATTTGGTCGGCACGATTTTCACACTTGCTGATGAGATCGGCAAAATAATTTGGCCGGCAAGATTTTCATACTTGCTGATAAGATCGGCAAAATAATTTGGCCGGCAAGATTTTCATACTTTCTGATAAGATCGGAAAGACTAGCACAATAGGTAGAGTTAGCACAGTTTTAACCATAGAAATCAATCATACCTAGTTCACCTCTTAGGAATTTAAATCTTTTCTGGTCTAAGGGCTTTGTCAGTATGTCTGCTCTTTGGTAATCGGTATAAACTTTGAGCAGCACTACATTCCCTTTTTCAACATGTTCCTTCAGAAAGTGATAGTTGATGTCTATGTGCTTGGTTTTGGAATGCATGACCGGGTTGTTTGAACTGAGATTGCTGATTGGTTGTCACAATAAATGGGACAAATTTGAGATGGAACTTCATAGTCAACAAGCTGCTGCTTCATCCACAGGATCTGTGAACAGCAACTGCAGGCAGCTATGTACTCAGCTTCAATAGTAGAAGTGGAAATTGATGCTTGCTTCTTACAGGACCAAGACACCAGTCTATCACCAAGAAATTGGCAAGTCCCACTTGTACTCTTTCTTGTTACCCTGCAAGCTGCAAAGTCTGCATCTGAATAACCTATTAGATTAAAAGATGAATCTCTAGCATACCATAATCCAAGGTTAGCAGTGCCACAAAGATATTTAATGATACGTTTAACAGCTTGCAGATGGGATTCCCTAGGGTCAGCTTGAAACCTGGCACAAACACAAACAGCAAACATAATATCTGGTCTACTGGCAGTAAGATAGAGGAGTGAGCCGATCATACCTCGGTAGACAGTCATGTCTACTTTCTTACCAGACTCATCCTTATCTAAATGAATGTTAGTGCCCATAGGTGTGCTTTGAGAGTGAGCATTTTCAAAGCCAAACTTCTTGATTAATTCTTTTGCGTACTTGGCTTGACTGATGAATATTCCCTCACTGGATTGCTTGACTTGAAGTCCAAGGAAATATGTTAGTTCACCCATCATGCTCATCTCGAACTTGCTCTGCATTAGCTTCTCAAATCTCTTGCAAAGTGATTCATTAGTGGAACCAAAAATAATATCATCGACATATATTTGAACAAACAATGAATGACCCTTATGCTTGGCAACAAATAAAGTAGTATCGATTTTACCTTGAGTGAAGCCTAAGACATCGCTAAGTAAAAACTTAGATAGGGTTTCATACCATGCTCTTGGAGCTTGCTTTAGGCCATAGAGAGCTTTCTTCAATCGGTAGACATGATCAGGCTTCTTGGAGTCCTCAAAACCTGGTGGTTGTTCAACATAAACTAGTTCTTGGAGTTCTCCATTCAGGAAGGCACTTTTCACGTCCATTTGATATAGCTTGAATTCTTTGAAGGCAGCATAGGCTAAGAAAAGTCTTATAGCTTCCAATCTTGCAACAGGAGCAAATGTCTCATCGTAGTCGATTCCTTCTTCTTGTCGGTAGCCTTTAGCAACTAGCCTTGCTTTGTTTCTAATGATTTTCTCAGCTTCATCCAATTTATTCCTGTAAACCCACTTAGTACCAATAACTTGCTGAGAAGTTGGTCTTGGCACAAGTTCCCATACTTTGCATCTTTCAAACTGATTTAGCTCCTCCTGCATAGCCTCCACCCAGCCAGGATCAGCAAGAGCTTCTTCAGTCTTTTTTGGTTCTATATTGGAAACCATAGCAGATGAGAAGAGACTCTCGGCGAATGCTCTACAAAGGTTTCTTGTCAATCTTGGTCCAAAGACATCACCAATCACATTTTCTAATGGATGATCACGAACTGTTCTAACCTCCCTTGGCACATCTTGTCTGACTGATTCTTGTTGGAGTGATTCTAGAGGAGGATCAAGATCAGCAGATGGAGAAGGAGAATTAGAGTTTTGGGTGAGATATGGATTAGATTGAAAGCTTGTTGGGAAGGGCCTTATAACAGAAATTGGTTGAGGGCTTGATCTGTTTTCAGAATGATCAGCAGAGTTTGCATCGGCAAACGGATTATGAAATTCATCAGCAGGTTCTGGTTCTGCCGATGAAGGAAAGTACGGAGCATCTGCTGATTCTTCTACTGAAATGACTGGATCAGCAGCTGGTACTTGATCTGCAGGGTTAGTATTACTGGATTCACCTGTCTCATGAGCACTAGACACATTAGTACTATTTGGAGCCTTGTCAGACTCTAGCAAATCAAATTCATCAAAGGTTACATGAACAGATTCAACAATTTTCAAAAGTTTCTTATTGAAAACTCGAAAGGCCTTACTGTGTTTAGCGTATCCAACAAAGATTCCTTCATCAGCTTTCTCATCAAATTTACCTCTGTGCTCTTTACCGTTGTAAAGCACGTAACATTTGCAGCCGAATATTTTGAAGAATCTAATGTTGGGAATTCTGCCTCTCCAGAGTTCATAAGGAGTCTTGTTATGGAATTTGTTGATGAGAGATCTGTTCTGAGTGAAGCAGGCGGTATTGATGGCTTCAGCCCAAAAGTATTTCGGCAGCCTGGCTTCAGCAATCATGGTCTTACCAGCTTCAATGAGAGTTCTGTTCTTTCTCTCAACGACACCATTTTGTTGTGGTGTATAGGCAGCTGAGAAGTTGTGGTTTATGCCATGATCATCACAGTACTGAGCAATACCATTGTTCTTGAATTCAGTGCCGTTGTCTGATCTCATACTGATGATATCGCTCTCCTTCTGGGTTTGTAGTAGTCTGAATAACTTGGTAGCAACGGCATAAGTGTCATCTTTGTGACTGAAAGTTTCTACCCAAGTATATCTAGAGAAATCATCTACTACAACCAAGGTGTATCTACTTCCCCCAATACTTGCAGTGGTTGTGGGGCCAAATAGATCCATATGTAGCAATTGGAGGCACTAAGAAGTTGACATGCAGGGCTTGCTTCGGAAAGATGACTTATGTTGTTTTCCAAGCTGGCAGGCCTTGCATTTCTTTGCATGATCAGCAGACACTTGAGGCAGACCGGTTACCAGATTTGAACCGGTAACCTTGGATAGATACTTGAAGTTCAAGTGACTGAGTCTCTTGTGCCATAGCCATGAGTTCTCACTGATGTTCTTAGCTACAAAACAAACATTAGCAACACCAGTAATAGCACTTAAGTCTACTGCATAAATGTTACCTTTTCTTTTGGCAGTGAGAAGAGTTTCATTGGAAATAATGTCTTTCACGTAGCAACTGGAAGTAGTAAATACACATTGCATTCCTTTATCACAGAATTTTGATATTGATAGAAGGTTGTGTTTCAGACCATCCACTAGAGAGACCTTCTGTACAGTGACTGCACCTCTCTTGATGGTACCTATACCGATGATTTTTCCTTTGGCATTATCACCGAAAACCACTGGGGGACCTGATGCTTCTGAGATATCGGCAAGTAGATCAGCAAATCCTGTCATGTGTCTTGAACAGCTACTATCTAGAATCCACAAATCCTTGCTTGCACCAGTTGAGGCCATGAAGCATTCCTGAAATAAAACGGTATGCTTATGGTCCCCCTTATTCTTGGGTCCGAGGGTTAGTTCCTCTTTGGCAACCACATCTGGCCACCACTTGAGGATGTAACCTCAGTGGGTCCAGATAGGTGCTTCAAGAGGCATTCATGAGCCTTGTGACCATAATCCAAACAATTAGAACATCTTACTTGATTGATAGGCTGTGGAGTCGGTAGAACGTCATCCTGTTTAGTCAGTGCATCGGTAGAACTAGGGAATTGAGCAGGCACAAACTTAGTAGGTTTAAAGGTGCTAGTATTGCCTTTCTTTCCATTCTGTTTACCTTTGGCAGTTACCTTTTTAGGCACTTGTCCATCGGCAGCAGAGGAGGTCAGATCGGCAGCACTTGCTCTGCTGATGTATTAACCAAGAATACCGTTATCGGCAGACTCAGTATCAGCAACCTTAACATATCTTTGTTTGTGCTTATCATTCCTTTTGTTCTGGTTCTTAGGATACTTCATTGCCACAGCACTGTATATTGGCTTAGCATCCTTATGCACTGAGTTAACAGGACTACATTCAACTTTCTCATCCTTTTTCTCGGTAGCATAAGTTTCAGTAGAGCTACTACTGCTGGAATCAAATCCTAACCCAGATTGGTCCTTATATGACATTTGGGTCTGTAGGATTGTTTCAACAGCAACTCTAGATTTTGTGTAAGAATCAACAATCCTTGAGAGATGATTGTTTCTTTTCACAAGATCTTCGATCTGAGCTATCAATACTGCTACTTGGCTTTTGAGATCCAGGTTTTCTTTCTTTAGAAGAACAGACTCAAGCTCGTGTCCTTTGAGAACCTTAAGTTCAGACACAAGCAAGTCATTCTCTGCAGAAATTCTATTGAAGTCAGCAGCCATCACTTTATGAATGCTACTCAGCTTCTCATGATCAATAAAAAGTTCATCCATTGTCTCTACCATTTCAGCTTTGGATATTTCAGGAAAGGGATCAGCTGAAAATTTGGGGGCAGGGGGAATAGGTTTGGGAGAGAAGTCAGGTAGAGAAGAGATGGGTTTAGATAAGCTTTTGGCAATGCTGGGATGCTCGGTGAATGAGAATTTTCTGGTCATCGGCAAGGGTTTAGGTGTGATGGTAGTGAATTAAATAGATTTACACTAAAAATAGAGAGAGGTTCCCACTTGGTGAACTCTGTATCCATTTGGGTTCTCTGCTTTGACACTAATCTCTTTGAAGTGTGGTTGCGGTCTTCCAGTAACTTCTTCTCTGACTGGAGATCTTGGAGGAGATGGATCTCGGTAGACTGGAGTCGGCAATGTGGATATATCGGCATCTTCCATGTCTAGGGTGACAAAACTTACATCGGCATCTTCATCTTCATCGGCATCTTCATATGAGTCAGTTTCACACCAAACCGGCAAGGCCTTTTCTGTGCTTTCATCGGCAACAAAGCTTCGAGACTTGGAATGTCTCTTGTTGAATGACTTCCTCACATACTCATATTTTGGTTGAGGACATTTAGAAGCAAAGTGACCAGGTTTTCTGCAGTTGAAGCAAACAAGATCACCTTTGTTGTTCTTTCCATCGGTAGCACTTGTTGAGGGTTTGTTGTAACTTGCTGGTTTTTGAAAAGTTGGTGTGAATGATTTTGGTTGCTGGTAGTTTCCTTTCTGCATCCTTTTGAAGTCCTTGAACCTTTTGTAGTTCCTAGCGAAGGCGGCAAATTCGTCTTCTTCCATAGGCTGTTCTGATGTAATTTCAGGGGTTTTGGAACTGCAGGGTATTGGATGGGGATCTATAGGAGGGAATTTATTTGAAGGGAAGGATATCTGTGACTGAGCTGATAGAGACAAGTTTTTGAATTTTTTATCGAGAACGTTAAGTTTTTGCAGTTCTCTCTCATACAGAAATAGACTAGACACAAGATTCTGAATAGAAGTATTGTTCAAGTCTCTCACTTCTCTAACAGTGGTGACCTTGGTATGATATTCATTTCCCAAAGAACTTAGAAAATGAATATTCAGGTCTTTCATAGTATAAATCTTTCCTAATGAAGTACATAAATTACTTACCTCGAAGAATCTGTCGTAGGCACTCCTAAGTGATTCACCATCTTGTTTCTTGAAGGATTCGAACTCAGCAATACAATCGTAGAGTCTGTTGTCCTTTACCTGCTCATCACCTTCAAAGTATGCAAGGAGCTTGTTCCAGCATTCTTGAGCCGTGGAGCACAAGTCAATGAGTTTGTATTGCTTATCATCCAAACCACAAGAAATAATGTGGCATGCTTTTCCATCCAGGGCAGCTGAAAGTTTGTCGTCCTCAGTCCATTCCTCTCTTGGTTTCTCGACCAAGGTTTCTTCAATATGAACATGGGTTTCTTGTTCAGTGTCACGATCAGCATGTTGTGTCAGCGGAGTGGAGGGAATAGGTCTATAGGTGGGTGAGACTTTTAAAGGAATAATTGGACCACCTTCTATGACCTTCATCAACCGATCATCGATTGAGTTCATATACTTTATCATACGAGATTTCCAGACACCAAACTCGTTGACATTTAACAACGGTATGGTAGTGATGTTAAATGACTGCATGATTTTTCCTGCCATGGTATCGGCAATACAAGCTGCAAAGCTTGGAAATTTCTTTCAAAATTCCAAGCTCTGATACCAATTGTTAGGCCCAATTGGTAGGAAAATAGGCTAGAGGGGGGGTGAATAGCCTTTTTAAACTTTTTCAAAGAAACACTTATAAATGCAAAGTCACTTATCAGTTTGCAAACTATTATCAGTAAGCGCAGCGGGTAAAATATGACTTAGTTTTAACTCACACAAAATCAGTGTGTAAAAGATTTTCAGAGCTTAGTTTAAACACAAAGTTGTTTCTAAAAGTTCAATGCAGTTTCAAGAGATTGGTCAAAGGAAATAATGATGAATCAGCAAGAACAATAATGATTTGCCGGTGATAGAGTTCCAACCGGCAAGGACAGTAAGTAACAGAAGACACAGAGATTTGGAGAGGTTCACAGTGTAAATACTGCTACGTCCTCTACCAAGTTTGGTCAGAACTTGGATTTGGGTTAAGAGCACTATTAAATATCCCTAGTCTATTACAAGCACGGCTTTGCCGGATACAAAGACTAAATTCTAGAGATAGTTAATGAATCATAAAACAAATATCTGACCAAGTGTATTTGAGCGGCAAGTTCAAAAGAACTTGTCTCACTCAGGTGGGTGTGTGAAATACTCAAACAACGTATTCCTTAAAATGATCTAGTTCGGGAATACTAACAATGTTGTTGAGTTTGTGCACAAGTGTATATCCTATTAAATGATCTAATGATTATCTGGACACGGAATGTTTAAGCTTCAATGAATGCTGGAAACAACCAACTCTCTTCAATGCACTAAAATCACCAACCTTCTTCAATGCACTGAGTCCTCTATTTATAGGAGGAGTTAATGTCTTAGCTTGTTGAAGAAGGATAACATTTGAATTTCCAGCTGGGTAGGTGAGGAGCATTTAATGCAGTATCCTTGGCATTAATGGCGAAGATACGCGTGCCTTAAAAGTCTGATGGGTAAAGACCCCTTTGTCTCAACCGGTTACCTGCAAAAGCAAGTAGAGACAGAGTATAGCTAAAAGTAGCTATGTGTCAAACGGCGTAGAAATCATTACAGAGCAGGTAAACTACTTTATGATAAAACAGTATAGAGACAATCAGTAAGGTTGACTTTAATGAAATGATGTCACCTGACTGACAGTGCAAACTGTCTTTTATATCGGCATGTTAAGAATGAAGTTGATCGGCAACTTCTTTAATAAGTTGATCGGCAACTTGTGTAGCAAGTTGATCGGCAACTTGTCACATGTTAAGAGTAGAGTTGATCGGCAACTTGTTTACTGGTCTGCTGATTTGCTTCCTCTGCTGGTTTATCTTGTTTTGAAGAGTTGTAATACACCTGTGCTGGTCACAAAGAATCCTAAAGCTACCTAAAAGGTTCTAATAAAATTGGGGGATCCTAAGTGTAAACATGATTGGGATTAAGTAATTCTAAGATCTAGGAATCTATTTGAACAACACAACCATTCCCTTGTGACTAGTGAATTTGGGAGTGAACTTGGGAGTATGGATGCTCTTCTTCTGCATATATTCAAATTTTGGAATTGGGCAGCTTGAAGCAAAGTGTCCTGGTTTCCTGCAATTAAAACAAACAAGGTCTTCTTTTCTTTTTGAATCACTGCTCCTCGTGAACTTTGGAGGAGCTCTGCTGGTAGATCCTTGAAATTTGTTGGTTGAGCCGGGTCTTGAGAATTTTCTGAACTTTTGAAATTTCTTCACAAATAAAGCGAAGTCTTCATCATCCATGTCTAATAGCTCAGAGGTAGAAATTTTGGGATCGGAACTTTTCTCTTCTTGAACCGGCGCAGGCGCAGGTGCATGCGCTTCTTCTTTATGCGCCACCATAGCTATGGATTTTGACTTTCCTTCAGTTTCACTGATTCGTTGGAGTTTGAGCTCATAAACTTTAATATTTGCATAAAGGTTCCTTAAATTCCATACATCTAAAGTTCCGGCGTCTTCAAGAGCGCTGGATTTATGAAGATATCTTGAGCCAAAAGCTTGGAGGAAATTTACATTCAAATCTTTGCTTGAAAACTTCATGCCAAGTAAAATACATAGATTTATAATTTCACAGTAGCGTTCATAAGTTTGTCTTAAGGTTTCACTGGGGAGTTGAGAGAAATTGTTGAATCTCTTTTGCACTTCATATTTATTGTTCTCCTTACAAACAGTATCTCCTTCTATATGCTCTGCAATAGCATCCCATAGCTCATTAGCAGTAGCACAATGCATGACTTGTTGTTTCATAGCCGTGCTTAGAGTGCTTAGGAGAATGTTTCTTGCTTTTCCATCATTTGCAACTCTTCTTGTTTCTTCCTCAGTCCATTCTTCCCTTGGTTTCTTTATGGTTGGTTGAGCAGCATTGGTGCGCGGATTTGGATTCGCTTTCATAGGGATGTAAGGTCCATAAACCACGGTGTCATGAAGCCTTTCATCGATTGAAGTGAGATTAGTTAAGATGCTGAATTTCCACACGTTAAAGTGATATTCATCAAAGACTGGAACATGTGTGTAGTTATCAGTTGCCGAAGGTTTTGATTTTGCCATATTGAATCGGCACCCAGGCTGTTAATCTTAAAAAACAAAAAGGTTTTATAAAGGTGTTTGCTCTGATACCACTTGTTGGTCCCAAAGGGAAACAAGGGTATGGAAAATAGCTAGAGGGGGGGTGAATAGCTATTTTAAAATTCTTTTCGTACCCTTAAAAATTCAATGGCAAATGTGCACTTAATCAAATAAGTATTATGAAATGCGCCTAAGTGAGTGAGTGAAATGCGCAGCGGAATAGTTAAGTAAAGTAGGCGCAAATGATTAAAGGGGCGTAACACACACTTTAAGTATTTTGGCTCAAAGTGGGGGAAATAAGGAACTTAGGCAAATGATATAACCAACACAACACAATTCAGATCAATCAATCTACAATGATTAAACAAGCAAATAGTGAGATAAGATAATAACTTTATCGTAAATGACAAGAAATTAATACGCGCTATTTGGAGAGGTTCGATCGGGAAAATGATCTACGTCCTCTACCAAGATGGTTAGTCTTGGATTTCTAATGGAGATCTTATATAATGAGTGAGTGTTACAAATTACAATCGTTTGAGCTTATACACTAACTCAAGATCTAATATTCTATGAAAGAACAAATCCTAGACAATAACCGGTGTATCTCTAAAAGAAAGATCTAAGTGATCAAACTTAAAGAGGTACGTGTGTGATTTTAGATTCAAGGCTCTTTAGATCTTTGAGATTGAGAGCACAAGAAAACTAAAGTGTTTTTGCTTGAGGATCTGGGCTAAGGATGAAGGTACGAAGATGTTCTTGAGAATTCTGGAAAATCAAAGGCAATCTTAAAATCTTCAACAAATGCTTGAGAGATAAATTCTGAGATTCTTAGCAACTTCAAAACGTTTGAAGTTATGGGGTATTTATAGTAGAGCCTAAAAAACTAGCCGTTGGAAATCCCTTATGGATAAGGTTAAAGGACAGATGTGTTGTCGCTCATTGAGTGGAGCACGTGTCCTTTTATAGCCGTTAGACACATAACACAAATATGACCGTTATGGACAGGTGTCCTTAGATGCGGGTGCATACGTGTTATTTAACCACCGTTGGATCATTAGCGTAGTTTGAATTTCTTCAAGTCTTCATGTCTTCAATAAATCACCAAGTGTTTGATTTAATATCAAAGAGGCGCGTTGAGCTTTTGGGGCGCGTAGCATAACTAGGTGCATCACCTTTTGTGCGCGCGATGGATAGGCGCATGGCGCAAAGGTGAAGGTGGCGCATGGCGCGTAGCTCAAATCAACTTGTGATAATTCTTCAATCTTGACATTCTCGCCCTATTCCCAAGCCTATTCTATTACAATGGACTACCTAAAAAATGAAGTATAAATACTTCTTACATGTGGGTCTAAAGTCCATGAAATAAAACTTAGGTGATGGATCAATCAAATCTAATCAATCCTATTACATTGAAACTGAGATATAAGTGGTCATACCCAACACGTTATGATAGCCTAATTAAGTTTGTCCACTTTAAACGTATAGACAACCTTTGCCTCATATTTTCCCTCATTGATATAATGATGTGCCCTGCTTTGGCAGATAAACCACATCGAAACGATCAAGATTTCACAAGTGTTTAAATCGTGGTTGGTAGAAAACTTAAAATTTTGAGAAGGTTTACTTACATAGAGACACGCATCATATATTTAATTATGTCAAACATAATATAATATAGTCTTTGCATAAAGGATGTTAACTAATCAAAATAATTAACAGAAGCAAAATCTTGTGATTTTATTATGTAGCAAAACTATGGGGACGGATTCTAAAATTCTCTGTAAACAATTTACAGATTGGATGTTTCATCCGTGTGTCCAGAAACAAGGCGTAAGCCTACCATTGGCCCTTACGATGAATCAATCCAAATTTAGATTCCTTCTTTACAAACAATTTGCACTTTGTTTATAGGGATAAATTCTGAAACCTTTTGAATCCGCAAAACATCTATAATTTGAGATCACAAAACGCACGGACGAAACTAAGCCATAAGGCAACCACAATCCCGTACTAAAATCAAGAAACCAAGATAATCTTGAACTCTTCAGAATTCTGATTTCTGCAATTTTCTGGATTAAATCAAATTTCAGGACATCAATTTCATAGACTACAACAATCATGAACTCTTCAGAATTCTGATTTCTGCAATTTTCTGGATTAAATCAAATTTCAGGAAACACGGTTTCGAAAACCTGCCATCTGAAACCAGATTCAGTTCCTGATTCGAATTCTGTAAACGATTTATAGAACAATCAGAAAACCAGAAAACAAAACAATTCTGCCAAGGAAACCCTAGGGCGCCGTACGGCTATCTAAGAGGCGTACGCCTTTTAGGGCGCCGTACAGTGCCTTATTCCAGAATTCTAGAGTTTTTAAATTCGATCAATTCTATTATCGTGTTCATGCATTAATCAGATTAAACCAACACGAATTTACAGATTACGAATAAACAATTTATTACATATACAAATTAGAACTAAATTATCAACACATATAATCTAGTTATTTATTGATAACCCTTACATGCAATTATTCATATATATCATATCAATATAATAATCACATAATCCTCATATTCATGCTCATAAACCTGATCACATATTCATCTTATTATCATGCAAATCATATAATCAAATTAAACAATTTTAAACATGATATATTAAAATAATCAACGATGAACGGTGCTCTGATACCACTGTTGGGTTTTATACGTAGCGGAATAATAACATAAGATCAAACACCCATGAGCCTGGATCCGTCCATGTTGATTAAATTAAATACAAGATGAAAGAAACTAACCCTTAAAGATCGAATCGATGAACACGGACTTTAAGGTGTTAAAGCAAACACCCTCTATCGGTATCCACACGTCGAATGGACTCAAGAACATCTTCTTGATGCGACTGCTAGATCTAAAGGCTTGATGAAGAAACACACTTTCTTCATAAGAATTATTTTGCTTCTTTGATTATTGTATTTTGATGATTCTAAATCTCAAAATAAATAATCATCTCTCTATGTTTTATTGTTTCTCAAACAACTGTTATTGATTTCTAAAATCAACCATTGAAGCTGTCAATCCCGGCTGCATATATTTATATGAGGGTTTGACCTAATTCCGTTTGGGCTCGGGATTCCTTGTCAGACAAGGAATCTGAACAAACTGGTCAGATACGAGTAAGGCGGCAGTACGTCTCTCCAGGAGCCGTACGCCACTCTTCCAGCCGTACGGTCACAGTTCAAATTCCCAGATCTTTCCAACCTTTTCAATCCGTTCTATTGTGTGTGACCCAATAGGATTATACTAAGTTGACAACGAGTCCGAACCATTCAAAACTCGTAAGTCATAAGCGGACTCTAGCCAGCCATTATGACTACCCAATTAGTATAACTTTGAAAGTCCAAAGTTACCTTAATAGAACATATCATAATCCATTTGTCACGCGATATCATATTGGACATAAGTCATGGTCCACGTAAACTTATGTTGTCTAATGCTTTCTCGATCTCGGGTAGATTGATATGAGCAAATGACATTGAACACATCAATTCATTTGGGTATGGCCATACACTATCATCAATCTCACTCATCGAGTGGCCAAGCAGATATCTCTCTTGAGAGAGGGACAAATCCCATCTTGACTTATCATCCTTCCCTACAAGAATCCGATTATGCCAATCATAGGCTTTATAACTACCCGGTTAAAGGTAGCGTTTGACTATGTCAAACATAGTGTTCATCATGTGAAAGACCATGATAATCTCAGGTCTAAGGATATCAAATGATATAACTATTATGAGATTTAAATCCGCATCCTATGCACCATAATCATCACATGATTATCCATTAAACTCATGCTAGCTCTTCGTAAGTGCTAGGGACAATGATTATTATAAGAAACATGCAAAATATATAATAATCGAGTTTGTTATAACAATGAAGCTATGATGTAACGCATAGACCTTTCTCAAGGGCCTAGTGTTGGTGTTGGTGCCCTAGGCACGTTTGTTAAACGTTGTATAAGTTATCATTTTATTCATAATAATAAAGAGATAATAAGATTATTATTATGGCTCGTGTTTGCTTATAATAATCTCCGTCCCTAGAGCTTGTTAAGCACTAGTATAAAGGCTAAATGATCATGGGATGATCATGTTAGATTTATGGGTACTTGTTTGGAACAAGGTACTGGACATGACCCGCGGTATGAGATTCATGTCATGGTCGATGTCATATATAAATCTCATATTAGTTATGTCATTTGAATCCTTAGACATGAAGTTATTATAGTCTTCCACTTGATGAACATTATGTTTGACATATTCAAACGCTGCCTTAACACGGTAGTTATAAAGGGTATGATTGGCATGATTGGATTCACGTAGGGAAGAATAATAAGCCAAATGGATTTGTGTCGCGACCCCGAACCCCGCGGCCCGAGATCGCGAGCTGGACGTCGACTTAAAACCAAAACTCTAAAATATAGAAGTTAAAAATTCCATTTTGAACCAAAAGATGATAACACAAGGTTTTACAAATCCAAGTTTAAATCAACAATGTACAACCAACATAAGCTCCACAGCTTATACTCAAAAGA
This sequence comes from Campanula takesimana, assembly GCA_026119855.1. Classification (NCBI taxonomy): domain Eukaryota; kingdom Viridiplantae; phylum Streptophyta; class Magnoliopsida; order Asterales; family Campanulaceae; genus Campanula; species Campanula takesimana. The sequence goes on along the minus strand of JAOWBW010001301.1, from coordinate 157,420 downwards.
ATAAATATGCAATTCTTAATGACATCAATAATGGTGACACTATCCCCAAAAGGTTATACATTTAAATAATGTAAACCGATCCATAACAACCTGCCCCAATATCTCAATCCTCTCGACGTCCTCCTCGATCCGCGAATCCTAATCCTTTTCCTCCTGGGGGGGGGGGGTTAAGGAAAAACAAAGATGGAAATAAACGGGGTGAGATAAAATCTCAGTAAGTTACTAATGCAACTACATGACATGCTAATATGCAATGACCGATAGCAATTAACATAAGATAGATAGCAGCGGAATAATAAGTGACATGCTATCGAACAGTAACATCCAATAGTCAATCATATAAATAAAAATATAACAACAAATGAGAGGCTCCCTATCGCCAACCGTCCCATACCGGTTGGAAATAACGACCAGCTCAACATGCAACACATAAAGCTGAAATAAACACTCATAAGTGGATACATAGCCAAGGTTTTCCAAACCGGAACATCCAAATAAAGGATCGCTGCGCAGCTTCAATAATCAACAATCATCATCTTCATCATAGCATGAAAGCCGAAGAGAAAACCCCGGTACCGTAACCAATAACCAAATGAAGTGTCACAAAGGACGGGAGACATGGCACAAAGTCATGCTCCAAGTAAAGCTAAAATGCACACAAAGGAGCTAGCTCTTCTCACATCCAAGGCCAATATGGAGGAGGGTAATAATGGGGCAAAACAATGGTCAACAATCATAATGGACTTGGCTGTGCCATCATAATGTTTCGCATCGCCCAAACACACACAAAATACCAGCTGGACTTTCAAGTAAAGGCTAAGTAATAAAATACTAGCACAATAAACAACCATTGATTCCAAAGTAGGTAATCATACCAAATAATCACCATAAAGATGCAACGGTTACTCACGAAGAGTTCAACAACAATAGCACAAGGAGTTTCTCATAAAAGAGTCCAACAACATTGACCATTAAGACATAATGATTCAGAGATAAGGCACGTACCAAATACATCCTAAATATGATTCCCACAAGTTAATCATAAAGAGCACAACCAAAACGGTCGCTCACAAATGGCACAATGACTAATACCAAAAGACCCTAAACATTTACTCATAAAGATATACTAGGACTATGAACTCAACCACCTCATCACACCTGGAATTCCAAATAATGAATCCGAATGAATACATCTTAAGGTTAATCAAACCGTAGGTATCCAATTGCCAAAACACGCTTTACCTCCGTCCTTAACGAACCAATCCCAAACCCCCAAACGAATCCAAAAGGTTAATCTTTAGAACATGATCACGATCGGACTAAACCCTACACTTTGGTGTTCAACAACAACCCCCTAGGAACTATGGGACATCGCCTAAAACCTAGACCAAGTCCTACTCGAAAATCAATTCGATTGGAACAACCACGAACACGTCATAAGATGCCCAAACACCCAATAAAATCCTGAAGTATAAAACTTATAACTTAACTGAAAAACCTATACCATCTTGTAGTACTCGAATAGAGCTTCGAAACGATAGTTTACACACCTAAAACGGAGTCCGGATGAGAAAGTTATGGCCTCCGGAAGATCGAACGAAAAATGGACAAACTGGAAAAAAGAGGGATGTGCGCGCCTCCATAAAAAGTGATGCGCGCGCCTCCTAAGGTCAGAAGGCTGCGATTTCGAAGCAGAAAAGGGTGCGCGCGCCTCCCAAAACATGGTGCGCGCGCCTCCTTGCCCGGAGGGACGAAATCCGGCCAAAATCTGGGTTTCTACCAATTTTTCTTACCCATTTCATACTACAACCAAAATCAAACATAATTAACCTTCCACCAAGCATAAAGATGAACCCAAAACAACTTATAACTAGAATGGAGACTCAAATAATACCATTTATCAACCAAGATCAAGATTCAAACCCAACATTCCTAAAATCACCATTTTTGACCAAAAACTCAAAATAAATTCCAAATAAATTCCAAATTCAACCAAACTTCAAATATAACACATCAAGCATAATATAAACATGATATGAACACTTTAGCATAAAAATGGGGGAAAAGCAACTTACCCGGATTTTCTCAAAGTTGCCGGAACTCGAAATTTCTTGGCTTCCTACGATCCTATCGACGATCTAAACAAGATTCACGTTTTAAGAAATGAGAGATTATGAGAGGAAGAAGAAGGAAATGAAGAGAGAAGGAAGAGGGAGAAAAACTTACCTTCCTATGTAGAGAGAGAGAGAAATGGGCTGGGAATGGGGGAAGAGGAGAGGGAGAAGAGGGAATTATTTCCAAAAACTTACACTCAGGCCCCTCCTCTACACTACACACAAATACTTACACTCCCTACTAACTATTAAGACCCAACAATACTACACTAGCACAAATGACCCAATTAAAATGCTAGACATAATTTATTATGAAACATAAAATGCACACACATAAATAATTAAATAAATAATAATTTAAATAAATAAATAAGCAAATAAATAAATAATAATTATTTATTACCAATAAAATAGAGCCTATATTTCGGGTCGTGACATTCACTCCCCCTTAAAGAAAATTCGACCCGAATTTTAACGAGACTTACCCGAATGATCAAGTACCTACTAATACGATAGTTCCGCCATTTCTCAAATTCCTCAATTGTCCAATCTAACCCACTACAAGGTAACCTTAAATAATGCTTACGATAACACCACCTCTCGAACCGAATCATTCCATCATTAACTTCATTACTAATCAAAATCCGTACTCAAAATCGAAGAATTCAAATTATTTCCACACATAATTCTCGAGGTACCTCAAGCTCGCCTTATTCATAACCTTAACTACACCGCAAAGGTACTTCCATTTGTAAATCGCATACTTAGTATTATTCCCCAGAAATTCCAAACATTCCATCTCGAGCTTAATTAGCTTTTAAAATATGAAAAGCTAAAGAAATTTTCCATCCCCATAATATTCACCAAAGGCTATATCTCTAAAGATTCCCATTATAGTGGTCTCGCTCTAGGTAGCACTTTAAACTAGAGGTGTAATATAAATACAAAATGCTCACTTAAACCTATATCATAATATCATCGTCATAACACTCCAATCCTTGAAAGCCTAAAATAATTACGAATACTCAATAGTCCGAAAATGGTCTAAATTTTATCTTCAAGGGATTTCCTCTAGCTCCCTTTTAAGTTATAATCCGTGCTCATATACCCAAAGGAAATCAATGAACTCTAAATTCAATAGCTAACCCCAGTTAGTCTCTCACGCATACCTTTATTAACTTAATGATACTTAAGCTCAATGGTACTATCAAGATCATAACCCGATTAGCTAGCCTCATTCCAATAGCTCCATTACCAAATCACAATATTCTTTAATTATGCCCAAGTATTGATACTCAACTTTCTTCACACACCCTTGATCCAATTCGGTAACGCCACCAAGAAGGGATTTAGAACCATAGAACCACTATCTAACCAAAATTTCAAAATGCCTTTAACATAGATTGAGAAATTATTACTCCCCCAAAATGTACTTAGTCCTTTCTAACTTAACACCTTACCACCATTAATGATCGGAACTCCTACAACAAACTCATCATCCATAACAAATCGTATACCTCTCCATACTAACCCATTCCGATGCATTCACGGAGATGTACTAAAAGTGACCAAAATTTTCCTCAAGAGATCCTCATTGAATCCTCAACTCCTATAACCCAACCGATGTCATAAGAACATTGATCTCAATATTAGCACTACAACCTTGTACTGTAACAACTCAATTTAACCCAAGGTTCTCCCCAATTACTAGGTACTATTCAGAAATAAAATAGAAATTTTCACAAACGATAAATACGCCCAACAATTCACCGAAACTAAATACTCGGAATTCAATTAATAAAAAAAATTAGGTATAACTCTACGCAAAGGAACGGTCTCAAATAATTTTAAGAAATCAGGAATGGAGAATATAACAATCCCCTACAACAATAGATTAAAGCAATAGTGACATCAAAATCTTGCAATAGCAACATGGCTAATCTAGCAGGTGAGACATAACCATACTTAAGCACATCATAAGCACATAAGACTTCATCAGATACCCTAAACTCCTCCATAGGAGTAGACACCTAGTACACATAAGTCAAAGACTCAGAAGAAATAAATGCAACTAAATGCACAGAAACACATGAATGCAATGATCCTAACATGCACGCGCTCGCTCTCTCGACGCAAAATAATACCTCCTGAAACTGATGAGTCACCCGCTGAGTGCTGATTGATTGCAAATACTCTACCCTATACCTTAGGGTTCCCCGAAGCATCTCTCTTCTGACCCGGTGAAGTACTGGTTCCTGTTCCTGATGATTGAACCTTAAACCTCGGACAGTCTTTAACGAAGTGTCCCAACTGACCACACTTCACACATTTTCCTTGCTTCTTCCAACACTTGTCTTCTGAGTGTCCTTTCCTCTGACAGTAGCTGCAGACTTTCCAATTTCGTGTACCCTTATTAGAGCCTTGATTTCTTACTGTTGGTTGCCCTTGAAGTTGCCTTCTGAATCGAGTTTGCACTCCAGAATTACCTCTGTTATCCGAATGTTGCTGTTGTGACTTACTCTGCCCTCCTGGCTTACCCGGGTTAACCATCTCAGTCTTCCTTCTGCGATCCCCAATATCCTGCTCAATTAAGTAGGCTCGATCCACCGCATCCTGATAAGTCTGAATCCGCTGTGCTATAAGTTGAGTCCGAATAGAAGTCTTCAAACCCCGGATGAATCTCATAGCTTTCTGCTCCTCGGTCCGCACAAGATAGTCACCACACCTGGCTAATTCTGTGAACTTAGTTAAGTATTGTGCTACTGACATCAAGCCTTCCTCCAAGCTGAGGAACTCGATCTCTTTCCGGTTTTGATTCACTAAAAAGATAAAATGATCCTTGAATTTCTTCACGAACCACTCCCAAGGATATGGTACAAGAGTCGCATCCCAACTGGTCTTCAGTGCCTTCCACCAATGTTCCGCAGTCCCCACGAGCTTATAAGCTGAAAACAGAACCCTATCCTCATCAGTGCATCCAAAGACCTCGTAGATTTTCTCCATCGATTCTATCCATAGCTTGGCCTTCTTCACATCAGGCTCACCGTCGTACTCACTTGGTTTCAACTTTAAGAACTGCTCCAATCCATACCGCGGAGGTGCAACATGTTCCTCTCTCGGCCCTTGGTCATGAATTGCTTTCACGGCTACTTCAAACCTGTCCTGAAACACTGCACGGTTTTCTTCCCGTAGACCATTAAGATTCTGAGTCCCACTAGAAGCTTCACCAATTCTTCTTCTAGACATTTCGAACAAATACCTGCATAAAACCTTAACCGTTACTCACTCCGCACACAACTACCCTCCTAGGTCATTCTAGTCCACCTATACTTATACATAGAGCTAGGCCATAGCTCTGATACCAACTGTCGCGACCCCGAACCCCGCGGCCCGAGATCGCGAGCTGGACGTCGACTTAAAACCAAAACTCTAAAATATAGAAGTTAAAAATTCCATTTTGAACCAAAAGATGATAACACAAGGTTTTACAAATCCAAGTTTAAATCAACAATGTACAACCAACATAAGCTCCACAGCTTATACTCAAAAGAATAAATATACAATTCTTAATTACGTCAATAATGGTGACACTATCCCCAAAAGGTTATACATTTAAATAATGTAAACCGATCCATAACAACCTGCCCCAATATCTCAATCCTCTCGACGTCCTCCTCGATCCGCGAATCCTAATCCTTTTCCTCCTGGGGGGGTTAAGGAAAAACAAAGATGGAAATAAACGGGGTGAGATAAAATCTCAGTAAGTTACTAATGCAACTACATGACATGCTAATATGCAATGACCGATAGCAATTAACATAAGATAGATAGCAGCGGAATAATAAGTGACATGCTGTCGAACAGTAACATCCAATAGTCAATCATATAAATAATCATATAACAACAAATGAGAGGCTCCCTATCGCCAACCGTCCCATACCGGTTGGAAATAACGACCATCTCAACATGCAACACATAAAGCTGAAATAAACACTCATAAGTGGATACATAGCCAAGGTTTTCCAAACCGGAACATCCAAATAAAGGATCGCTGCGCAGCTTCAATAATCAACAATCATCATCTTCATCATAGCATGAAAGCCGAAGAGAAAACCCCGGTACCGGAACCAATAACCAAATGAAGTGTCACAAAGGACGGGAGACATGCCACAAAGTCATGCTCCAAGTAAAGCTAAAATGCACACAAAGGAGCTAGCTCTTCTCACATCCAAGGCCAATCTGGAGGAGGGTAATTATGGGGCAAAACAATGGTCAACAATCACAATGGACTTGGCTGTGCCATCATAATGTTTCGCATCGCCCAAACACACACAAAATACCAGCTGGACTTTCAAGTAAAGGCTAAGTAATAAAATACTAGCACAATAAACAACCATTGATTCCAAAGTAGGGAATCATACCAAATAATCACCATAAAGATGCAACGGTTACTCACGAAGAGTTCAACAACAATAGCACAAGGAGTTTCTCATAAAAGAGTCCAACAACATTGACCATTAAGACATAATGATTCAGAGATAAGGCACGTACCAAATACATCCTAAATATGATTCCCACAAGTTAATCATAAAGATCACAACCAAAACGGTCGCTCACAAATGGCACAATGACTAATACCAAAAGACCCTAAACATTTACTCATAAAGATATACTAGGACTATGAACTCAACCACCTCATCACACCTGGAATTCCAAATAATGAATCCGAATGAATACATCTTAAGGTTAATCAAACCGTAGGTATCCAATTGCCAAAACACGCTTTACCTCCGTCCTTAACGAACCAATCCCAAACCCCCAAACGAATCCAAAAGGTTAATCTTTAGAACATGATCACGACCGGACTAAACCCTACACTTTGGTGTTCAACAACAACCCCCTAGGTACTATGGGACATCGCCTAAAACCTAGACCAAGTCCTACTCGAAAATCAATTCGATTGGAACAACCACGAACACGTCATAAGATGCCCAAACACCCAATAAAATCCTGAAGTATAAAACTTATAACTTAACTGAACAACCTATACCATCTTGTAGTACTCGAATAGAGCTTCGAAACGATAGTTTACACGCCTAAAACGGAGTCCGGATGAGAAAGTTATGGCCTCCGGAAGATCGAACGAAAAATGGACAAACTGGAAAAAAGAGGGATGCGCACGCCTCCATAAAAAGTGATGCGCGCGCCTCCTAAGGTCAGAAGGCTGCGATTTCGAAGCAGAAAAGGGTGCGCGCGCCTCCCAAAACATGGTGCGCGCGCCTCCTTGCCCGGAGGGACGAAATCCGGCCAAAATCTGGGTTTCTACCAATTTTTCTTACCCATTTCATACTACAACCAAAATCAAACATAATTAACCTTCCACCAAGCATAAAGATGAACCCAAAACAACTTATAACTAGAATGGGGACTCAAATAATACCATTTATCAACCAAGATCAAGATTCAAACCCAACATTCCTAAAATCACCATTTTTGACCAAAAACTCAAAATAAATTCCAAATAAATTCCAAATTCAACCAAACTTCAAATATAACACATCAAGCATAATATAAACATGATATGAACACTTTAGCATAAAAATGGGGGAAAAGCAACTTACCCGGATTTTCTCAAAGTTGCCGGAACTCGAAATTTCTTGGCTTCCTACGATCCTATCGACGATCTAAACAAGATTCACGTTTTAAGAAATGAGAGATTATGAGAGGAAGAAGAAGGAAATGAAGAGAGAAGGAAGAGGGAGAAAAACTTACCTTCCTATGTAGAGAGAGAGAGAAATGGGCTGGGAATGGGGGAAGAGGAGAGGGAGAAGAGGGAATTATTTCCAAAAACTTACACTCAGGCCCCTCCTCTACACTACACACAAATACTTACACTCCCTACTAACTATTAAGACCCAAAAATACTACACTAGCACAAATGACCCAATTAAAATGCTAGACATAATTTATTATGACACATAAAATGCACACACATAAATAATTAAATAAATAATAATTTAAATAAATAAATAAGTAAATAAATAAATAATAATTATTTATTACCAATAAAATAGAGCCTAGATTTCGGGTCGTGACATTCACTCCCCCTTAAAGAAAATTCGACCCGAATTTTAACGAGACTTACCCGAATGATCAAGTACCCACTAATACGATAGTTCCGCCATTTCTCAAATTCCTCAATTGTCCAATCTAACCCACTACAAGGTAACCTTAAATAATGCTTACGATAACACCACCTCTCGAACCGAATCATTCCATCATTAACTTCATTACTAATCAAAATCCGTACTCAAAATCGAAGAATTCAAATTATTTCCACACATAATTCTCGAGGTACCTCAAGCTCGCCTTATTCATAACCTTAACTACACCGCAAAGGTACTTCCATTTGTAAATCGCATACTTAGTATTATTCCCCAGAAATTCCAAACATTCCATCTCGAGCTTAATTAGCTTTTAAAATATGAAAAGCTAAAGAAATTTTCCATCCCCATAATATTCACCAAAGGCTATATCTCTAAAGATTCCCATTATAGTGCTCTCGCTCTAGGTAGCACTTTAAACTAGAGGTGTAATATAAATACAAAATGCTCACTTAAACCTACATCATAATATCATCGTCATAACACTCCAATCCTTGAAAGCCTAAAATAATTACGAATACTCAATAGTCCGAAAATGGTCTAAATTTTATCTTCAAGGGATTTCCTCTAGCTCCCTTTTAAGTTATAATCCGTGCTCATATACCCAAAGGAAATCAATGAACTTTAAATTCAATAGCTAACCCCAGTTAGTCTCTCACGCATACCTTTATTAACTTAATGATACTTAAGCTCAATGGTACTATCAAGATCATAACCCGATTAGCTAGCCTCATTCCAATAGCTCCATTACCAAATCACAATATTCTTTAATTATGCCCAAGTATTGATACTCAACTTTCTTCACACACCCTTGATCCAATTCGGTAACGCCACCAAGAAGGGATTTAGAACCATAGAACCACTATCTAACCAAAATTTCAAAATACCTTTAACATAGATTGAGAAATTATTACTCCCCCAAAATGTACTTAGTCCTTTCTAACTACACGCTTACCACCATTAATGATCGGAACTCCTACAACAAAATCATCATCCATAACAAATCATATACCTCTCCATACTAACCCATTCCGATGCATTCACGGAGATGTACTAAAAGTGACCAAAATTTTCCTCAAGAGATCCTCATTGAATCCTCAACTCCTATAACCCAACCGATGTCATAAGAACATTGATCTCAATATTAGCACTACAACCTTGTACTGTAACAACTCAATTTAACCCAAGGTTCTCCCCAATTACTAGGTACTATTCAGAAATAAAATAGAAATTTTCACAAACGATAAATACGCCCAACAATTCACCGAAACTAAATACTCGGAATTCAATTAATAAAAAAAATTAGGTATAACTCTACGCAAAGGAACGGTCTCAAATAATTTTAAGAAATCAGGAATGGAGAATATAACAATCCCCTACAACAATAGATTAAAGCAATAGTGACATCAAAATCTTGCAATAGCAAAATGGCTAATCTAGCAGGTGAGACATAACCATACTTAAGCACATCATAAGCACATAAGACTTCATCAGATACCCTAAACTCCTCCATAGGAGTAGACACCTAGTACACATAAGTCAAAGACTCAGAAGAAATAAATGCAACTAAATGCACAGAAACACATGAATGCAATGATCCTAACATGCACGCGCTCGCTCTCTCGACGCAAAATAATACCTCCTGAAACTGATGAGTCACCCGCTGAGTGCTGATTGATTGCAAATACTCTACCCTATACCTTAGGGTTCCCCGAAGCATCTCTCTTCTGACCCGGTGAAGTACTGGTTCCTGTTCCTGATGATTGAACCTTAAACCTCGGACAGTCTTTAACGAAGTGTCCCAACTGACCACACTTCACACATTTTCCTTGCTTCTTCCAACACTTGTCTTCTGAGTGTCCTTTCCTCTGACAGTAGCTGCAGACTTTCCAATTTCGTGTACCCTTATTAGAGCCTTGATTTCTTACTGTTGGTTGCCCTTGAAGTTGCCTTCTGAATCGAGTTTGCACTCCAGAATTACCTCTGTTATCCGAATGTTGCTGTTGTGACTTACTCTGCCCTCCTGGCTTACCCGGGTTAACCATCTCAGTCTTCCTTCTGCGATCCCCAATATCCTGCTCAATTAAGTAGGCTCGATCCACCGCATCCTGATAAGTCTGAATCCGCTGTGCTATAAGTTGAGTCCGAATAGAAGTCTTCAAACCCCGGATGAATCTCATAGCTTTCTGCTCCTTGGTCCGCACAAGATAGTCACCACACCTGGCTAATTCTGTGAACTTAGTTAAGTATTGTGCTACTGACATCAAGCCTTCCTCCAAGCTGAGGAACTCGATCTCTTTCCGGTTTTGATTCACTAAAAAGATAAAATGATCCTTGAATTTCTTCACGAACCACTCCCAAGGATATGGTACAAGAGTCGCATCCCAACTGGTCTTCAGTGCCTTCCACCAATGTTCCGCAGTCCCCACGAGCTTATAAGCTGAAAACAGAACCCTATCCTCATCAGTGCATCCAAAGACCTCGTAGATTTTCTCCATCGATTCTATCCATAGCTTGGCCTTCTTCACATCAGGCTCACCGTCGTACTCACTTGGTTTCAACTTTAAGAACTGCTCCAATCCATACCGCGGAGGTGCAACATGTTCCTCTCTCGGCCCTTGGTCATGAATTGCTTTCACGGCTACTTCAAACCTGTCCTGAAACACTGCACGGTTTTCTTCCCGTAGACCATTAAGATTCTGAGTCCCACTAGAAGCTTCACCAATTCTTCTTCTAGACATTTCGAACAAATACCTGCATAAAACCTTAACCGTTACTCACTCCGCACACAACTACCCTCCTAGGTCATTCTAGTCCACCTATACTTATACATAGAGCTAGGCCATAGCTCTGATACCAACTGTCGCGACCCCGAACCCCGCGGCCCGAGATCGCGAGCTGGACGTCGACTTAAAACCAAAACTCTAAAATATAGAAGTTAAAAATTCCATTTTGAACCAAAAGATGATAACACAAGGTTTTACAAATCCAAGTTTAAATCAACAATGTACAACCAACATAAGCTCCACAGCTTATACTCAAAAGAATAAATATACAATTCTTAATTACGTCAATAATGGTGACACTATCCCCAAAAGGTTATACATTTAAATAATGTAAACCGATCCATAACAACCTGCCCCAATATCTCAATCCTCTCGACGTCCTCCTCGATCCGCGAATCCTAATCCTTTTCCTCCTGGGGGGGGTTAAGGAAAAACAAAGATGGAAATAAACGGGGTGAGATAAAATCTCAGTAAGTTACTAATGCAACTACATGACATGCTAATATGCAATGACCGATAGCAATTAACATAAGATAGATAGCAGCGGAATAATAAGTGACATGCTGTCGAACAGTAACATCCAATAGTCAATCATATAAATAATCATATAACAACAAATGAGAGGCTCCCTATCGCCAACCGTCCCATACCGGTTGGAAATAACGACCATCTCAACATGCAACACATAAAGCTGAAATAAACACTCATAAGTGGATACATAGCCAAGGTTTTCCAAACCGGAACATCCAAATAAAGGATCGCTGCGCAGCTTCAATAATCAACAATCATCATCTTCATCATAGCATGAAAGCCGAAGAGAAAACCCCGGTACCGGAACCAATAACCAAATGAAGTGTCACAAAGGACGGGAGACATGCCACAAAGTCATGCTCCAAGTAAAGCTAAAATGCACACAAAGGAGCTAGCTCTTCTCACATCCAAGGCCAATCTGGAGGAGGGTAATTATGGGGCAAAACAATGGTCAACAATCACAATGGACTTGGCTGTGCCATCATAATGTTTCGCATCGCCCAAACACACACAAAATACCAGCTGGACTTTCAAGTAAAGGCTAAGTAATAAAATACTAGCACAATAAACAACCATTGATTCCAAAGTAGGGAATCATACCAAATAATCACCATAAAGATGCAACGGTTACTCACGAAGAGTTCAACAACAATAGCACAAGGAGTTTCTCATAAAAGAGTCCAACAACATTGACCATTAAGACATAATGATTCAGAGATAAGGCACGTACCAAATACATCCTAAATATGATTCCCACAAGTTAATCATAAAGAGCACAACCAAAACGGTCGCTCACAAATGGCACAATGACTAATACCAAAAGACCCTAAACATTTACTCATAAAGATATACTAGGACTATGAACTCAACCACCTCATCACACCTGGAATTCCAAATAATGAATCCGAATGAATACATCTTAAGGTTAATCAAACCGTAGGTATCCAATTGCCAAAACACGCTTTACCTCCGTCCTTAACGAACCAATCCCAAACCCCCAAACGAATCCAAAAGGTTAATCTTTAGAACATGATCACGACCGGACTAAACCCTACACTTTGGTATTCAACAACAACCCCCTAGGTACTATGGGACATCGCCTAAAACCTAGACCAAGTCCTACTCGAAAATCAATTCGATTGGAACAACCACGAACACGTCATAAGATGCCCAAACACCCAATAATATCCTGAAGTATAAAACTTATAACTTAACTGAACAACCTACACCATCTTTTAGTAATCGAATAGAGCTTCGAAACAATAGTTTACACACCTAAAACGGAGTCCGGATGAGAAAGTTATGGCCTCCGGAAGATCGAACGAAAAATGGACAAACTGGAAAAAAGAGGGATGCGCGCGCCTCCATAAAAAGTGATGCGCGCGCCTCCTAAGGTCAGAAGGCTGCGATTTCGAAGCAGAAAAGGGTGCGCGCGCCTCCCAAAACATGGTGCGCGCGCCTCCTTGCCCGGAGGGACGAAATCCGGCCAAAATCTGGGTTTCTACCAATTTTTCTTACCCATTTCATACTACAACCAAAATCAAACATAATTAACCTTCCACCAAGCATAAAGATGAACCCAAAACAACTTATAACTAGAATGGGGACTCAAATAATACCATTTATCAACCAAGATCAAGATTCAAACCCAACATTCCTAAAATCACCATTTTTGACCAAAAACTCAAAATAAATTCCAAATAAATTCCAAATTCAACAAAACTTCAAATATAACACATCAAGCATAATATAAACATGATATGAACACTTTAGCATAAAAATGGGGGAAAAGCAACTTACCCGGATTTTCTCAAAGTTACCGGAACTCGAAATTTCTTGGCTTCCTACGATCCTATCGACGATCTAAACAAGATTCACGTTTTAAGAAATGAGAGATTATGAGAGGAAGAAGAAGGAAATGAAGAGAGAAGGAAGAGGAAGAAAAACTTACCTTCCTATGTAGAGAAAGAGAGAAATGGGCTGGGAATGGGGGAAGAGGAGAGGGAGAAGAGGGAATTATTTCCAAAAACTTACACTCAGGCCCCTCCTCTACACTACACACAAATACTTACACTCCCTACTAACTATTAAGACCCAAAAATACTACACTAGCACAAATGACCCAATTAAAATGCTAGACATAATTTATTATGACACATAAAATGCACACACATAAATAATTAAATAAATAATAATTTAAATAAATAAATAAGTAAATAAATAAATAATAATTATTTATTACCAATAAAATAGAGCCTAGATTTCGGGTCGTGACATTCACTCCCCCTTAAAGAAAATTCGACCCGAATTTTAACGAGACTTACCCGAATGATCAAGTACCCACTAATACGATAGTTCCGCCATTTCTCAAATTCCTCAATTGTCCAATCTAACCCACTACAAGGTAACCTTAAATAATGCTTACGATAATACCACCTCTCGAACCGAATCATTCCATCATTAACTTCATTACTAATCAAAATCCGTACTCAAAATCGAAGAATTCAAATTATTTCCACACATAATTCTCGAGGTACCTCAAGCTCGCCTTATTCATAACCTTAACTACACCGCAAAGGTACTTCCATTTGTAAATCGCATACTTAGTATTATTCCCCAGAAATTCCAAACATTCCATCTCGAGCTTAATTAGCTTTTAAAATATGAAAAGCTAAAGAAATTTTCCATCCCCATAATATTCACCAAAGGCTATATCTCTAAAGATTCCCATTATAGTGCTCTCGCTCTAGGTAGCACTTTAAACTAGAGGTGTAATATAAATACAAAATGCTCACTTAAACCTACATCATAATATCATCGTCATAACACTCCAATCCTTGAAAGCCTAAAATAATTACGAATACTCAATAGTCCGAAAATGGTCTAAATTTTATCTTCAAGGGATTTCCTCTAGCTCCCTTTTAAGTTATAATCCGTGCTCATATACCCAAAGGAAATCAATGAACTCTAAATTCAATAGCTAACCCCAGTTAGTCTCTCACGCATACCTTTATTAACTTAATGATACTTAAGCTCAATGGTACTATCAATATCATAACCCGATTAGCTAGCCTCATTCCAATAGCTCCATTACCAAATCACAATATTCTTTAATTATGCCCAAGTATTGATACTCAACTTTCTTCACACACCCTTGATCCAATTCGGTAACGCCACCAAGAAGGGATTTAGAACCATAGAACCACTATCTAACCAAAATTTCAAAATGCCTTTAACATAGATTGAGAAATTATTACTCCCCCAAAATGTACTTAGTCCTTTCTAACTTAACACGCTTACCACCATTAATGATCGGAACTCCTACAACAAACTCATCATCCATAACAAATCGTATACCTCTCCATACTAACCCATTCCGATGCATTCACGGAGATGTACTAAAAGTGACCAAAATTTTCCTCAAGAGATCCTCATTGAATCCTCAACTCCTATAACCCAACCGATGTCATAAGAACATTGATCTCAATATTAGCACTACAACCTTGTACTATAACAACTCAATTTAACCCAAGGTTCTCCCCAATTACTAGGTACTATTCAGAAATAAAATAGAAATTTTCACAAACGATAAATACGCCCAACAATTCACCGAAACTAAATACTCGGAATTCAATTAATAAAAAAAATTAGGTATAACTCTACGCAAAGGAACGGTCTCAAATAATTTTAAGAAATCAGGAATGGAGAATATAACAATCCCCTACAACAATAGATTAAAGCAATAGTGACATCAAAATCTTGCAATAGCAACATGGCTAATCTAGCAGGTGAGACATAACCATACTTAAGCACATCATAAGCACATAAGACTTCATCAGATACCCTAAACTCCTCCATAGGAGTAGACACCTAGTACACATAAGTCAAAGACTCAGAAGAAATAAATGCAACTAAATGCACAGAAACACATGAATGCAATGATCCTAACATGCACGCGCTCGCTCTCTCGACGCAAAATAATACCTCCTGAAACTGATGAGTCACCCGCTGAGTGCTGATTGATTGCAAATACTCTACCCTATACCTTAGGGTTCCCCGAAGCATCTCTCTTCTGACCCGGTGAAGTACTGGTTCCTGTTCCTGATGATTGAACCTTAAACCTCGGACAGTCTTTAACGAAGTGTCCCAACTGACCAGACTTCACACATTTTCCTTGCTTCTTCCAACACTTGTCTTCTGAGTGTCCTTTCCTCTGACAGTAGTTGCAGACTTTCCAATTTCGTGTACCCTTATTAGAGCCTTGATTTCTTACTGTTGGTTGCCCTTGAAGTTGCCTTCTGAATCGAGTTTGCACTCCAGAATTACCTCTGTTATCCGAATGTTGCTGTTGTGACTTACTCTGCCCTCCTGGCTTACCCGGGTTAACCATCTCAGTCTTCCTTCTGTGATCCCCAATATCCTGCTCAATTAAGTAGGCTCGATCCACCGCATCCTGATAAGTCTGAATCCGCTGTGCTATAAGTTGAGTCCGAATAGAAGTCTTCAAACCCCGGATGAATCTCATAGCTTTCTGCTCCTCGGTCCGCACAAGATAGTCACCACACCTGGCTAATTCTGTGAACTTAGTTAAGTATTGTGCTACTGAAATCAAGCCTTGCTCCAAGCTGAGGAACTCGATCTCTTTCCGGTTTTGATTCACTAAAAAGATAAAATGATCCTTGAATTTCTTCACGAACCACTCCCAAGGATATGGTACAAGAGTCGCATCCCAACTGGTCTTCAGTGCCTTCCACCAATGTTCCGCAGTCCCCACGAGCTTATAAGCTGAAAACAGAACCCTATCCTCATCAGTGCATCCAAAGACCTCGTAGATTTTCTCCATCGATTCTATCCATAGCTTGGCCTTCTTCACATCAGGCTCACCGTCGTACTCACTTGGTTTCAACTTTAAGAACTGCTCCAATCCATACCGCGGAGGTGCAACATGTTCCTCTCTCGGCCCTTGGTCATGAATTGCTTTCACGGCTACTTCAAACCTGTCCTGAAACACTGCACGGTTTTCTTCCCGTAGACCATTAAGATTCTGAGTCCCACTAGAAGCTTCACCAATTCTTCTTCTAGACATTTCGAACAAATACCTGCATAAAACCTTAACCGTTACTCACTCCGCACACAACTACCCTCCTAGGTCATTCTAGTCCACCTATACTTATACATAGAGCTAGGCCATAGCTCTGATACCAACTGTCGCGACCCCGAACCCCGCGGCCCGAGATCGCGAGCTGGACGTCGACTTAAAACCAAAACTCTAAAATATAGAAGTTAAAAATTCCATTTTGAACCAAAAGATGATAACACAAGGTTTTACAAATCCAAGTTTAAATCAACAATGTACAACCAACATAAGCTCCACAGCTTATACTCAAAAGAATAAATATACAATTCTTAATTACGTCAATAATGGTGACACTATCCCCAAAAGGTTATACATTTAAATAATGTAAACCGATCCATAACAACCTGCCCCAATATCTCAATCCTCTCGACGTCCTCCTCGATCCGCGAATCCTAATCCTTTTCCTCCTAGGGGGGTTAAGGAAAAACAAAGATGGAAATAAACGGGGTGAGATAAAATCTCAGTAAGTTACTAATGCAACTACATGACATGCTAATATGCAATGACCGATAGCAATTAACATAAGATAGATAGCAGCGGAATAATAAGTGACATGCTGTCGAACAGTAACATCCAATAGTCAATCATATAAATAATCATATAACAACAAATGAGAGGCTCCCTATCGCCAACCGTCCCATACCAGTTGGAAATAACGACCATCTCAACATGCAACACATAAAGCTGAAATAAACACTCATAAGTGGATACATAGCCAAGGTTTTCCAAACCGGAACATCCAAATAAAGGATCGCTGCGCAGCTTCAATAATCAACAATCATCATCTTCATCATAGCATGAAAGCCGAAGAGAAAACCCCGGTACCGGAACCAATAACCAAATGAAGTGTCACAAAGGACGGGAGACATGCCACAAAGTCATGCTCCAAGTAAAGCTAAAATGCACACAAAGGAGCTAGCTCTTCTCACATCCAAGGCCAATCTGGAGGAGGGTAATTATGGGGCAAAACAATGGTCAACAATCACAATGGACTTGGCTGTGCCATCATAATGTTTCGCATCGCCCAAACACACACAAAATACCAGCTGGACTTTCAAGTAAAGGCTAAGTAATAAAATACTAGCACAATAAACAACCATTGATTCCAAAGTAGGGAATCATACCAAATAATCACCATAAAGATGCAACGGTTACTCACGAAGAGTTCAACAACAATAGCACAAGGAGTTTCTCATAAAAGAGTCCAACAACATTGACCATTAAGACATAATGATTCAGAGATAAGGCACGTACCAAATACATCCTAAATATGATTCCCACAAGTTAATCATAAAGAGCACAACCAAAACGGTCGCTCACAAATGGCACAATGACTAATACCAAAAGACCCTAAACATTTACTCATAAAGATATACTAGGACTATGAACTCAACCACCTCATCACACCTGGAATTCCAAATAATGAATCCGAATGAATACATCTTAAGGTTAATCAAACCGTAGGTATCCAATTGCCAAAACACGCTTTACCTCCGTCCTTAACGAACCAATCCCAAACCCCCAAACGAATCCAAAAGGTTAATCTTTAGAACATGATCACGACCGGACTAAACCCTACACTTTGGTGTTCAACAACAACCCCCTAGGTACTATGGGACATCTCCTAAAACCTAGACCAAGTCCTACTCGAAAATCAATTCGATTGGAACAACCACGAACACGTCATAAGATGCCCAAACACCCAATAAAATCCTGAAGTATAAAACTTATAACTTAACTGAACAACCTATACCATCTTGTAGTACTCGAATAGAGCTTCGAAACGATAGTTTACACGCCTAAAACGGAGTCCGGATGAGAAAGTTATGGCCTCCGGAAGATCGAACGAAAAATGGACAAACTGGAAAAAAGAGGGATGCGCGCGCCTCCATAAAAAGTGATGCGCGCGCCTCCTAAGGTCAGAAGGCTGCGATTTCGAAGCAGAAAAGGGTGCGCGCGCCTCCCAAAACATGGTGCGCGCGCCTCCTTGCCCGGAGGGACGAAATCCGGCCAAAATCTGGGTTTTTACCAATTTTTCTTACCCATTTCATACTACAACCAAAATCAAACATAATTAACCTTCCACCAAGCATAAAGATGAACCCAAAACAACTTATAACTAGAATGGGGACTCAAATAATACCATTTATCAACCAAGATCAAGATTCAAACCCAACATTCCTAAAATCACCATTTTTGACCAAAAACTCAAAATAAATTCCAAATAAATTCCAAATTCAACCAAACTTCAAATATAACACATCAAGCATAATATAAACATGATATGAACACTTTAGCATAAAAATGGGGGAAAAGCAACTTACCCGGATTTTCTCAAAGTTGCCGGAACTCGAAATTTCTTGGCTTCCTACGATCCTATCGACGATCTAAACAAGATTCACGTTTTAAGAAATGAGAGATTATGAGAGGAAGAAGAAGGAAATGAAGAGAGAAGGAAGAGGAAGAAAAACTTACCTTCCTATGTAGAGAGAGAGAGAAATGGGCTGGGAATGGGGGAAGAGGAGAGGGAGAAGAGGGAATTATTTCCAAAAACTTACACTCAGGCCCCTCTTCTACACTACACACAAATACTTACACTCCCTACTAACTATTAAGACCCAAAAATACTACACTAGCACAAATGACCCAATTAAAATGCTAGACATAATTTATTATGACACATAAAATGCACACACATAAATAATTAAATAAATAATAATTTAAATAAATAAATAAGCAAATAAATAAATAATAATTATTTATTACCAATAAAATAGAGCCTAGATTTCGGGTCGTGACATTCACTCCCCCTTAAAGAAAATTCGACCCGAATTTTAACGAGACTTACCCGAATGATCAAGTACCCACTAATACGATAGTTCCGCCATTTCTCAAATTCCTCAATTGTCCAATCTAACCCACTACAAGGTAACCTTAAATAATGCTTACGATAACACCACCTCTCGAACCGAATCATTCCATCATTAACTTCATTACTAATCAAAATCCGTACTCAAAATCGAAGAATTCAAATTATTTCCACACATAATTCTCGAGGTACCTCAAGCTCGCCTTATTCATAACCTTAACTACACCGCAAAGGTACTTCCATTTGTAAATCGCATACTTAGTATTATTCCCCAGAAATTCCAAACATTCCATCTCGAGCTTAATTAGCTTTTAAAATATGAAAAGCTAAAGAAATTTTCCATCCCCATAATATTCACCAAATGCTATATCTCTAAAGATTCCCATTATAGTGCTCTCGCTCTAGGTAGCACTTTAAACTAGAGGTGTAATATAAATACAAAATGCTCACTAAAACCTACATCATAATATCATCGTCATAACACTTCAATCCTTGAAAGCCTAAAATAATTACGAATACTCAATGGTCCGAAAATGGTCTAAATTTTATCTTCAAGGGATTTTCTCTAGCTCCATTTTAAGTTATAATCCGTGCTCATATACCCAAAGGAAATCAATGAACTCTAAATTCAATAGCTAACCCCAGTTAGTCTCTCACGCATACCTTTATTAACTTAATGATACTTAAGCTCAATGGTACTATCAAGATCATAACCCGATTAGCTAGCCTCATTCCAATAGCTCCATTACCAAATAACAATATTCTTTAATTATGCCCAAGTATTGATACTCAACTTTCTTCACACACCCTTGATCCAATTCGGTAACGCCACCAAGAAGGGATTTAGAACCATAGAACCACTATCTAACCAAAATTTCAAAATGCCTTTAACATAGATTGAGAAATTATTACTCCCCCAAAATGTACTTAGTCCTTTCTAACTTAACACGCTTACCACCATTAATGATCGGAACTCCTACAACAAACTCATCATCCATAACAAATCGTATACCTCTCCATACTAACCCATTCCGATGCATTCACGGAGATGTACTAAAAGTGACCAAAATTTTCCTCAAGAGATCCTCATTGAATCCTCAACTCCTATAACCCAACCGATGTCATAAGAACATTGATCTCAATATTAGCACTACAACCTTGTACTATAACAACTCAATTTAACCCAAGGTTCTCCCCAATTACTAGGTACTATTCAGAAATAAAATAGAAATTTTCACAAACGATAAATACGCCCAACAATTCACCGAAACTAAATACTCGGAATTCAATTAATAAAAAAAATTAGGTATAACTCTACGCAAAGGAACGGTCTCAAATAATTTTAAGAAATCAGGAATGGAGAATATAACAATCCCCTACAACAATAGATTAAAGCAATAGTGACATCAAAATCTTGCAATAGCAACATGGCTAATCTAGCAGGTGAGACATAACCATACTTAAGCACATCATAAGCACATAAGACTTCATCAGATACCCTAAACTCCTCCATAGGAGAAGACACCTAGTACACATAAGTCAAAGACTCAGAAGAAATAAATGCAACTAAATGCACAGAAACACATGAATGCAATGATCCTAACATGCACGCGCTCGCTCTCTCGACGCAAAATAATACCTCCTGAAACTGATGAGTCACCCGCTGAGTGCTGATTGATTGCAAATACTCTACCCTATACCTTAGGGTTCCCCGAAGCATCTCTCTTCTGACCCGGTGAAGTACTGGTTCCTGTTCCTGATGATTGAACCTTAAACCTCGGACAGTCTTTAACGAAGTGTCCCAACTGACCACACTTCACACATTTTCCTTGCTTCTTCCAACACTTGTCTTCTGAGTGTCCTTTCCTCTGACAGTAGCTGCAGACTTTCCAATTTCGTGTACCCTTATTAGAGCCTTGATTTCTTACTGTTGGTTGCCCTTGAAGTTGCCTTCTGAATCGAGTTTGCACTCCAGAATTACCTCTGTTATCCGAATGTTGCTGTTGTGACTTACTCTGCCCTCCTGGCTTACCCGGGTTAACCATCTCAGTCTTCCTTCTGCGATCCCCAATATCCTGCTCAATTAAGTAGGCTCGATCCACCGCATCCTGATAAGTCTGAATCCGCTGTGCTATAAGCTGAGTCCGAATAGAAGTCTTCAAACCCCGGATGAATCTCATAGCTTTCTGCTCCTCGGTCCGCACAAGATAGTCACCACACCTGGCTAATTCTGTGAACTTAGTTAAGTATTGTGCTACTGACATCAAGCCTTGCTCCAAGCTGAGGAACTCGATCTCTTTCCGGTTTTGATTCACTAAAAAGATAAAATGATCCTTGAATTTCTTCACGAACCACTCCCAAGGATATGGTACAAGAGTCGCATCCCAACTGGTCTTCAGTGCCTTCCAACAATGTTCCGCAGTCCCCACGAGCTTATAAGCTGAAAACAGAACCCTATCCTCATCAGTGCATCCAAAGACCTCATAGATTTTCTCCATCGATTCTATCCATAGCTTGACCTTCTTCACATCAGGCTCACCGTCGTACTCACTTGGTTTCAACTTTAAGAACTGCTCCAATCCATACCGCGGAGGTGCAACATGTTTATTCGAAATCACATGCCCAAGAAAAGATACTTCATTGAGCCAAAAAGCACATTTACTGAATTTAGCAAACAACTGCTTCTCACGAAGAATAGATAAAACCATTCGCAAATGCTGTTCATGCTCCTCCCGGGACTTGGAATAAACCAGAATATCATCAATAAATACAACCACGAAGGTATCAAGATAAGGTTTAAAGACTCTGTTCATCATATCCATAATAACAGCCGGAGCATTAGTCAACCCGAAAGGCATAACCAGAAACTCATAATGGCCATATCTACTACGAAAAGCAGTTTTAGAAATGTCTTCAGAACGGATTTTCAACTGATGGTACCCACTCCTCAAATCAAATTTTGAAAAACAACTGACCCCTGAAGTTGATCAAATAAATCATCAATATGAGGAAGCGGATATTTATTCTTTATAGTTACCTGATTCAGCTTTCTGTAGTCAATACACAGCCTCAAGGACCCATCTTTCTTTTTAACAAACAATACTGGAGCTCCCCACGGGGATACACTAGGACGAATGAATCCTCGATCAAGTAACTCTTGCAACTGAACCTTCAACTCTTTCAATTCAGCTGGGGCCATTCTGTAAGGTGCCTCAGATATAGGAGCCGTACCTGGAAGTAAGTCAATACAGAACTCTATTTCCCGGTCAGGAGGCATAGCATACTCAGAAGAAAATACATCTGAAAATTCTTTAACAATAGGCACATCCTCAATATCAGGAACCCTTTTAGTAGTATCCAAAACACTAGCCAAATACCCCGCACAACCACGGTTCAACAACTTTCTAGCCTTCATATAAGAAATAATTCGAATCTCTCTACCCCAGGGAACAGTTTCAAAAGAAAATTTAGGAACATTTGGGATAGAAAATGTGACCACTTTATTAGCACAATCAACAGACGCATGATATTTACCCAACCAATCCATACCCAAGATAACATCAAAATCTTGTAATGGTAAGATAACTAAATCAGCAGGTAAAACATGCTCACGTATATGCACATCACAAGAATGCAACACCTCATTGGTCACCAAACACTCCCCTATAGGAGTTGATACCTCTAACACATAAGGTAGAGATTCAGAAGACTTATGCAATCGAGAAGCAAAATGCAAAGACACATAAGAATGCGATGAGCCAGGGTCTATAAGTGTACGTGCCCTCAAACTAGACACAGAAATAATACCTCCTATCACATTAGAGGATTCCGAAGCCTGCTGCTGAGATATAGCAAAAACACGACCCTGAACCTTAGGCTTGCCTGAGGAATCCCTCTTCTGACCCTGAGAGGACCCAACCACACTTCCCGATGCTTGCATCCTATACTTAGGGAAATCCCTCTGAAAATGTCCTAACTGACCACAGTTCAAACACTTGCCCTGCTTCTTCCAACATCTCTCTTCTGAATGCCCTTCTTTCTGACAATAATTACAAACTCCTCTGTTTTGACTCCCTGAAGTGTTACTTTGATTTCTGTTACCTGACTGTCTTTGAAAAGACCCTTTGAATTGTGAAGATCCACCTTGATTTCCTCTACTCTCACCACGTTGTGGTTGTTGCCTAACTTGCTTCCCAGCGCCTAACAACTCCATTTTCCTTTTATGTTCCTCAATGTCATGCTCCACCTGGTAAGCTCGATCCACTGCATCCTGGAAATCTTGCAACTTATGGGATACTAACTGAGTTCTAATCACAGTTTTCAAACCTTTCACAAACCTCGTAGCCTTCCTCTCCTCAGTTGCCACTAGGTGAGTACAATACCTGGACAACTCTGAAAATTTAGCTGAATATTGAGCAATTGACATAGAACCTTGCTCCAAGTTAAGAAATTCCATCTCCTTCCTGTCTTGGTCTACTCGAGGAATGAAGTGTTCTTTGAACTTTCCCAGAAAATTCCCCCAAGTGTAAGGCACATGAGTCTCATCCCATTTTGTTTTCAAAGCTTTCCACCAATGCTCAGCCGCTCCATTCAATTTATAGGTAGCAAACCTGACTTGATCTTCCTCCGAACATCTCAAAGCATCAAAGATCTTTTCCATCGATTCAATCCACCTTTCAGTTTTAGATACATCGGGCTCTCCATCATACTCCATAGGCTTCATTTTCATAAACTGTTCTAGGCCATATCTTGGTGGTACTTGTTCCCTTTCTTGCCTCTGATCATTTATAGTTTTCATCGCTGCTTCGAACATTCCCTGAAACATAATTCGAGCCTCTTCTCTGGCATCCCCTTGCCCCGAAGAGCCGGCCTGATCTCCGTCAGTTTCACCCATTTTTACTGAATACCTGCATCAAACACTCAACGTTACTCACTCTATACTCTACTACCCTCCTAGGTCATTTAGTCATTCTAGACCATATACAACCTAGCTCTGATACCAACTGTCGCGCCCCAGACCCGTGGTCCTACTTGGCCCCACGCTCGGGACACGAACGGAAGACGATATAAAACCTTTTTAGAAAATTTTTCAAAATGTCCTTTTAAAAAGTGGCACAGAAACACTCTTGAAGTTCAAAGACTTCACTTAACTTGAAACAAACTTTTACAAACACTTTCACAGCGAAAGTACTTAGCCCGAAGGCTTACAAACTTTTAAACAAATATACATACATCAACATTTACCAAAATAGATGGAACCATAAGAAGTACGGTTACTCTACCCCAAAGGGTTTACATTTACATAATGTAACCTTTAACAAAACAAGTCCCAACTCTTACCAACCAAACCAACGTCCTCCCGTGCCGAGTGTCCTATCCCCTGGACCCGCCTTTATCTAAAACAGTAAACAAATAAGGGTGAGAATAAATCTCAGTAAGCTACTAAAATACAACTACGTTACATGCTGATATGATGATCATAAGGAAACAATATCAACAAGTAAACATATAGCATATAGTACATAACATCAAGTTATATATCACATTGCCCACACTCCGGTGGATACCAAAGCCAAGGTTTAACCAATAACCATAACTGATGAGAATACCAACTGAGAAACCCATCAGAGAAAACCATCTGAGCAGCATAAATAGCTGAAGCCGTCGGGATCCCGAAAACCAAATCATAACCAATAGAACCAAGTAACCAGAGAGGGAAATATGACACAAAGTCACAACCCAAATACTCACCAAAGGGAGCAATTCATCCCATCCAAAGCCAATCTGGACTGGGGAAACTAGAAGGCACAGTGGACATCTTATAGTGAACTTGGCTTGTGTGCCACTATAATTCTCCCACCGCCTGACTCACAAGCTCCAATGGAAAACCTTATAGTGGACTTACCTGTACCACTATAATTCTTCCATTGGCTGACTCCACAACAAGACCAGCTGGACTTTTAACAAGAAGCACAGTAATGAATACTTGCTAAACAAAACCCGGGGCGTTTAATCCAAGAAGGAATTAAGCCAAATACATCACAAGATGCACACAAAGAATCCTTATAAAGAGTCCATAAAAAGGACATTAATCCATTACTAACCGTCAACAACACTTGGGCTCACGAAGGAACCAATTCTACCACTTTAGTGATCCACAACTATCATCTAAGTGCTTTAGGACACTACCCAAAAACTAGATCAAGATTGACCTCTACACCCCTTAATTTGAACTCTCTAAACTTTCTCCAGACAACTGGGCGGTCGCCCAAACAGGGCTGTGCGGCCGCCCAAAATGCTCTGTCCCAAGAACAAAAACCTTCAGATAGATGTGCGGCCGCACACCCATTTTTGGGCGGCCGCCCACATCACCCAGCAGGCCTAACACTTAACCAAAGTTTACTCCTTTTGTTTCACAACCCAAAATTACCAAAGCTTACAACACTTAACATTTACACTTACCCAAAGGCTAGGGACAATACTAACACCAACAAGAACCAAATTCTATTTTACTCCCTTTGTCCCAAATTTACAAGTATAGCAAATATTACCCAAATCACAAAATTAACAAGTAGGAGTATCATATATAGCATATATGACTATTTTAATATTTAAAGGGGAATTAGTAACTTACCTAGTTCCGGAAAAAGTATCGCTGAAATAAGTTTTGTTCGGCTAGGAATGACCTACTCGACGCCCTGATCATTTTTATATAATTAGTTTTTAAAACGGGTAAGTAAATAAAAAGAATTAAATCGAAATGGGTTGAACTTACCTTTTTCTTTCTTAACCTACGGAGGAATGTTGCAGAATGTAATTGTAAACACAGAGAAGGAAGGAAGAAGTTTCCTTAAATATCTTTCCCATTTTCACAAAATGGTCACCCAACTTCTAAAGTTGACACTTTAGCCCCTAAACTTACATTTTCAACTAGGACCCTAAAGTTTCAACTTAATCATTTAACTCCTTTAATCATTATTTTTACTAACTAAGTAAATAACACAAATAATCAAGTATGATATGCAAATCATAAAATATGATGCAACACATAAAATGCACATATAAGTCAAATAAAATTCCCCAAAATTATAAAATAAATAGGGACGGGTTTTGGGGTCGCTACAATCACTCCCCCTTAAAAAAAAATCGTCCCGAATTTTAGGGTTACTTACCGAGGCCCTCAAACAACCAAGGGTACTTCCTCTCGATCTCTTCCCGAAGTTCCCAAGTCGATTCCTCCACATTGTGATTCCTCCACACAACTCGAACAAGAGGAATACTTTTGTTCTCAACTCTTGCACTTTCGAATCAATGACTTGGACCGGATGTTCCTCATAAGACATACTCGGCTCAATATCCTCGGGTACCTCAGATAGAACATGAGAAGAATCATACACATACTTCCGAAGCATAGAAATATGAAACACATTATGGATCTTATCAAGAGAAGGAGGTAAAGCAAGACGATAAGCCCGATCCCCCACTCTTCCAAGAATCTCAAATGGACCAATATACCTCGGAGCAAGCTTGCCTTTCTTCCCATATCTTCGAATACCAACCTTAGGGGAAACCTTCAAAAACACAAAGTCACCTTTTTCGAACTCAAGGTCTCGCCTCCGATGATCAGCGTAGCTTTTCTGTCTACTCTGAGCAGTACTCAAACGATCTCGAATAAGTTTAACCTTCTCAACTGAATCATTAACCATCTGAACACCCCAAATCTTGGCTTCTCCCACTTCATCCCAACAGATAGGAGACCTACATTTCCTCCCATACAAGGCTTCATAAGGAGCCATCCCAATACTGGACTGAAAACTGTTATTATAAGCAAACTCTACGAGAGGCAAATGAATATCCCACGAATCTGAAAATCCACTGAGCAAGCCCTCAACATATCCTCAAGAATCTGGATAGTTCTCTCGGACTGGCCATCTGTTTGAGGATGAAAAGCTGTACTAAATCTCAACTCTGAACCCAAAGCCTTCTGAAACGCTTGCCAAAACCGAGATGTGAATCTAGGGTCACGATCAGATACAATGCTCACTGGAACTCCATGTAACCTCACGATCTCATTAATGTACAAAGTTGCAAGCTTTTCCATAGAATAACCTATCTCAATAGGTAGAAAATGAGAAGACTTTGTCAATCTATCAACAATCACCCAAACTGCATCAAACCTTCTTCGAGTACGAGGTAACCCTGTCACAAAATCCATGGTAACATGTTCCCACACATAAGGAATATTCTTTCGAGTCAACTGAGTCAAGGGAGTTGCAATCTTAGAAAACCCCTCAATGAACCTTCTGTAGTACCCAGCTAACCCCAAGAAACTTCGAATTTCTGTAACTGATTCTGGCCTCCTCCAATTCACAATAGCCTCAACTTTGAATGGATCAACTGATATACCTTTATTCGAAATCACATGCCCAAGAAAAGATACTTCATTGAGCCAAAAAGCACATTTACTGAATTTAGCAAACAACTGCTTCTCACGAAGAATAGATAAAACCATTCGCAAATGCTGTTCATGCTCCTCCCGGGACTTGGAATAAACCAGAATATCATCAATAAATACAACCACGAAGGTATCAAGATAAG
This sequence comes from Campanula takesimana, assembly GCA_026119855.1. Taxonomy (NCBI): domain Eukaryota; kingdom Viridiplantae; phylum Streptophyta; class Magnoliopsida; order Asterales; family Campanulaceae; genus Campanula; species Campanula takesimana. The sequence continues at coordinate 129,221 of JAOWBW010001301.1, read as the reverse complement.
GTTTAAAGACTCTGTTCATCATATCCATAAAAACAGCCGGAGCATTAGTCAACCCGAAAGGCATAACCAGAAACTCATAATGGCCATATCTACTACGAAAAGCAGTTTTAGAAATGTCTTCAGAACGGATTTTCAACTGATGGTACCCACTCCTCAAATCAAATTTTGAAAAAACAACTGACCCCTGAAGTTGATCAAATAAATCATCAATATGAGGAAGCGGATATTTATTCTTTATAGTTACCTGATTCAGCTTTCTGTAGTCAATACACAGCCTCAAGGACCCATCTTTCTTTTTAACAAACAATACTGGAGCTCCCCACGGGGATACACTAGGACGAATGAATCCTCGATCAAGTAACTCTTGCAACTGAACCTTCAACTCTTTCAATTCAGCTGGGGCCATTCTGTAAGGTGCCTCAGATATAGGAGCCGTACCTGGAAGTAAGTCAATACAGAACTCTATTTCCCGGTCAGGAGGCATAGCATACTCAGAAGAAAATACATCTGAAAATTCTTTAACAATAGGCACATCCTCAATATCAGGAACCCTTTTAGTAGTATCCAAAACACTAGCCAAATACCCCGCACAACCACGGTTCAACAACTTTCTAGCCTTCATATAAGAAATAATTCGAATCTCTCTACCCCAGGGAACAGTTTCAAAAGAAAATTTAGGAACATTTGGGATAGAAAATGTGACCACTTTATTAGCACAATCAACAGACGCATGATATTTACCCAACCAATCCATACCCAAGATAACATCAAAATCTTGTAATGGTAAGATAACTAAATCAGCAGGTAAAACATGCTCACGTATATGCACATCACAAGAATGCAACACCTCATTGGTCACCAAACACTCCCCTATAGGAGTTGATACCTCTAACACATAAGGTAGAGATTCAGAAGACTTATGCAATCGAGAAGCAAAATGCAAAGACACATAAGAATGCGATGAGCCAGGGTCTATAAGTGTACGTGCCCTCAAACTAGACACAGAAATAATACCTCCTATCACATTAGAGGATTCCGAAGCCTGCTGCTGAGATATAGCAAAAACACGACCCTGAACCTTAGGCTTGCCTGAGGAATCCCTCTTCTGACCCTGAGAGGACCCAACCACACTTCCCGATGCTTGCATCCTATACTTAGGGAAATCCCTCTGAAAATGTCCTAACTGACCACAGTTCAAACACTTGCCCTGCTTCTTCCAACATCTCTCTTCTGAATGCCCTTCTTTCTGACAATAATTACAAACTCCTCTGTTTTGACTCCCTGAAGTGTTACTTTGATTTCTGTTACCTGACTGTCTTTGAAAAGACCCTTTGAATTGTGAAGATCCACCTTGATTTCCTCTACTCTCACCACGTTGTGGTTGTTGCCTAACTTGCTTCCCAGCGCCTAACAACTCCATTTTCCTTTTATGTTCCTCAATGTCATGCTCCACCTGGTAAGCTCGATCCACTGCATCCTGGAAATCTTGCAACTTATGGGATACTAACTGAGTTCTAATCACAGTTTTCAAACCTTTCACAAACCTCGTAGCCTTCCTCTCCTCAGTTGCCACTAGGTGAGTACAATACCTGGACAACTCTGAAAATTTAGCTGAATATTGAGCAATTGACATAGAACCTTGCTCCAAGTTAAGAAATTCCATCTCCTTCCTGTCTTGGTCTACTCGAGGAATGAAGTGTTCTTTGAACTTTCCCAGAAAATTCCCCCAAGTGTAAGGCACATGAGTCTCATCCCATTTTGTTTTCAAAGCTTTCCACCAATGCTCAGCCGCTCCATTCAATTTATAGGTAGCAAACCTGACTTGATCTTCCTCCGAACATCTCAAAGCATCAAAGATCTTTTCCATCGATTCAATCCACCTTTCAGTTTTAGATACATCGGGCTCTCCATCATACTCCATAGGCTTCATTTTCATAAACTGTTCTAGGCCATATCTTGGTGGTACTTGTTCCCTTTCTTGCCTCTGATCATTTATAGTTTTCATCGCTGCTTCGAACATTCCCTGAAACATAATTCGAGCCTCTTCTCTGGCATCCCCTTGCCCCGAAGAGCCGGCCTGATCTCCGTCAGTTTCACCCATTTTTACTGAATACCTGCATCAAACACTCAACGTTACTCACTCTATACTCTACTACCCTCCTAGGTCATTTAGTCATTCTAGACCATATACAACCTAGCTCTGATACCAACTGTCGCGCCCCAGACCCGTGGTCCTACTTGGCCCCACGCTCGGGACACGAACGGAAGACGATATAAAACCTTTTTAGAAAATTTTTCAAAATGTCCTTTTAAAAAGTGGCACAGAAACACTCTTGAAGTTCAAAGACTTCACTTAACTTGAAACAAACTTTTACAAACACTTTCACAGCGAAAGTACTTAGCCCGAAGGCTTACAAACTTTTAAACAAATATACATACATCAACATTTACCAAAATAGATGGAACCATAAGAAGTACGGTTACTCTACCCCAAAGGGTTTACATTTACATAATGTAACCTTTAACAAAACAAGTCCCAACTCTTACCAACCAAACCAACGTCCTCCCGTGCCGAGTGTCCTATCCCCTGGACCCGCCTTTATCTAAAACAGTAAACAAATAAGGGTGAGAATAAATCTCAGTAAGCTACTAAAATACAACTACGTTACATGCTGATATGATGATCATAAGGAAACAATATCAACAAGTAAACATATAGCATATAGTACATAACATCAAGTTATATATCACATTGCCCACACTCCGGTGGATACCAAAGCCAAGGTTTAACCAATAACCATAACTGATGAGAATACCAACTGAGAAACCCATCAGAGAAAACCATCTGAGCAGCATAAATAGCTGAAGCCGTCGGGATCCCGAAAACCAAATCATAACCAATAGAACCAAGTAACCAGAGAGGGAAATATGACACAAAGTCACAACCCAAATACTCACCAAAGGGAGCAATTCATCCCATCCAAAGCCAATCTGGACTGGGGAAACTAGAAGGCACAGTGGACATCTTATAGTGAACTTGGCTTGTGTGCCACTATAATTCTCCCACCGCCTGACTCACAAGCTCCAATGGAAAACCTTATAGTGGACTTACCTGTACCACTATAATTCTTCCATTGGCTGACTCCACAACAAGACCAGCTGGACTTTTAACAAGAAGCACAGTAATGAATACTTGCTAAACAAAACCCGGGGCGTTTAATCCAAGAAGGAATTAAGCCAAATACATCACAAGATGCACACAAAGAATCCTTATAAAGAGTCCATAAAAAGGACATTTAATCCATTACTAACCGTCAACAACACTTGGGCTCACGAAGGAACCAATTCTACCACTTTAGTGATCCACAACTATCATCTAAGTGCTTTAGGACACTACCCAAAAACTAGATCAAGATTGACCTCTACACCCCTTAATTTGAACTCTCTAAACTTTCTCCAGACAACTGGGCGGTCGCCCAAACAGGGCTGTGCGGCCGCCCAAAATGCTCTGTCCCAAGAACAAAAACCTTCAGATAGATGTGCGGCCGCACACCCATTTTTGGGCGGCCGCCCACATCACCCAGCAGGCCTAACACTTAACCAAAGTTTACTCCTTTTGTTTCACAACCCAAAATTACCAAAGCTTACAACACTTAACATTTACACTTACCCAAAGGCTAGGGACAATACTAACACCAACAAGAACCAAATTCTATTTTACTCCCTTTGTCCCAAATTTACAAGTATAGCAAATATTACCCAAATCACAAAATTAACAAGTAGGAGTATCATATATAGCATATATGACTATTTTAATATTTAAAGGGGAATTAGTAACTTACCTAGTTCCGGAAAAAGTATCGCTGAAATAAGTTTTGTTCGGCTAGGAATGACCTACTCGACGCCCTGATCATTTTTATATAATTAGTTTTTAAAACGGGTAAGTAAATAAAAAGAATTAAATCGAAATGGGTTGAACTTACCTTTTTCTTTCTTAACCTACGGAGGAATGTTGCAGAATGTAATTGTAAACACAGAGAAGGAAGGAAGAAGTTTCCTTAAATATCTTTCCCATTTTCACAAAATGGTCACCCAACTTCTAAAGTTGACACTTTAGCCCCTAAACTTACATTTTCAACTAGGACCCTAAAGTTTCAACTTAATCATTTAACTCCTTTAATCATTATTTTTACTAACTAAGTAAATAACACAAATAATCAAGTATGATATGCAAATCATAAAATATGATGCAACACATAAAATGCACATATAAGTCAAATAAAATTCCCCAAAATTATAAAATAAATAGGGACGGGTTTTGGGGTCGCTACAATCACTCCCCCTTAAAAAAAATTCGTCCCGAATTTTAGGGTTACTTACCGAGGCCCTCAAACAACCAAGGGTACTTCCTCTCGATCTCTTCCCGAAGTTCCCAAGTCGATTCCTCCACATTGTGATTCCTCCACACAACTCGAACAAGAGGAATACTTTTGTTTCTCAACTCTTGCACTTTCGAATCAATGACTTGGACCGGATGTTCCTCATAAGACATACTCGGCTCAATATCCTCGGGTACCTCAGATAGAACATGAGAAGAATCATACACATACTTCCGAAGCATAGAAATATGAAACACATTATGGATCTTATCAAGAGAAGGAGGTAAAGCAAGACGATAAGCCCGATCCCCCACTCTTCCAAGAATCTCAAATGGACCAATATACCTCGGAGCAAGCTTGCCTTTCTTCCCATATCTTCGAATACCAACCTTAGGGGAAACCTTCAAAAACACAAAGTCACCTTTTCGAACTCAAGGTCTCGCCTCCGATGATCAGCGTAGCTTTTCTGTCTACTCTGAGCAGTACTCAAACGATCTCGAATAAGTTTAACCTTCTCAACTGAATCATTAACCATCTGAACACCCCAAATCTTGGCTTCTCCCACTTCATCCCAACAGATAGGAGACCTACATTTCCTCCCATACAAGGCTTCATAAGGAGCCATCCCAATACTGGACTGAAAACTGTTATTATAAGCAAACTCTACGAGAGGCAAATGAATATCCCACGAATCTGAAAAATCCACTGAGCAAGCCCTCAACATATCCTCAAGAATCTGGATAGTTCTCTCGGACTGGCCATCTGTTTGAGGATGAAAAGCTGTACTAAATCTCAACTCTGAACCCAAAGCCTTCTGAAACGCTTGCCAAAACCGAGATGTGAATCTAGGGTCACGATCAGATACAATGCTCACTGGAACTCCATGTAACCTCACGATCTCATTAATGTACAAAGTTGCAAGCTTTTCCATAGAATAACCTATCTCAATAGGTAGAAAATGAGAAGACTTTGTCAATCTATCAACAATCACCCAAACTGCATCAAACCTTCTTCGAGTACGAGGTAACCCTGTCACAAAATCCATGGTAACATGTTCCCACACATAAGGAATATTCTTTCGAGTCAACTGAGTCAAGGGAGTTGCAATCTTAGAAAACCCCTCAATGAACCTTCTGTAGTACCCAGCTAACCCCAAGAAACTTCGAATTTCTGTAACTGATTCTGGCCTCCTCCAATTCACAATAGCCTCAACTTTGAATGGATCAACTGATATACCTTTATTCGAAATCACATGCCCAAGAAAAGATACTTCATTGAGCCAAAAAGCACATTTACTGAATTTAGCAAACAACTGCTTCTCACGAAGAATAGATAAAACCATTCGCAAATGCTGTTCATGCTCCTCCCGGGACTTGGAATAAACCAGAATATCATCAATAAATACAACCACGAAGGTATCAAGATAAGGTTTAAAGACTCTGTTCATCATATCCATAAAAACAGCCGGAGCATTAGTCAACCCGAAAGGCATAACCAGAAACTCATAATGGTTATATCTACTACGAAAAGCAGTTTTAGAAATGTCTTCAGAACGGATTTTCAACTGATGGTACCCACTCCTCAAATCAAGTTTTGAAAAAACAACTGACCCCTGAAGTTGATCAAATAAATCATCAATATGAGGAAGCGGATATTTATTCTTTATAGTTACCTGATTCAGCTTTCTGTAGTCAATACACAGCCTCAAGGACCCATCTTTCTTTTTAACAAACAATACTGGAGCTCCCCACGGGGATACACTAGGACGAATGAATCCTCGATCAAGTAACTCTTGCAACTGAACCTTCAACTCTTTCAATTCAGCTGGGGCCATTCTGTAAGGTGCCTCAGATATAGGAGCCGTACCTGGAAGTAAGTCAATACAGAACTCTATTTCCCGGTCAGGAGGCATAGCATACTCAGAAGAAAATACATCTGAAAATTCTTTAACAATAGGCACATCCTCAATATCAGGAACCCTTTTAGTAGTATCCAAAACACTAGCCAAATACCCCGCACAACCACGGTTCAACAACTTTCTAGCCTTCATATAAGAAATAATTCGAATCTCTCTACCCCAGGGAACAGTTTCAAAAGAAAATTTAGGAACATTTGGGATAGAAAATGTGACCACTTTATTAGCACAATCAACAGACGCATGATATTTACCCAACCAATCCATACCCAAGATAACATCAAAATCTTGTAATGGTAAGATAACTAAATCAGCAGGTAAAACATGCTCACGTATATGCACATCACAAGAATGCAACACCTCATTGGTCACCAAACACTCCCCTATAGGAGTTGATACCTCTAACACATAAGGTAGAGATTCAGAAGACTTATGCAATCGAGAAGCAAAATGCAAAGACACATAAGAATGCGATGAGCCAGGGTCTATAAGTGTACGTGCCCTCAAACTAGACACAGAAATAATACCTCCTATCACATTAGAGGATTCCGAAGCCTGCTGCTGAGATATAGCAAAAACACGACCCTGAACCTTAGGCTTGCCTGAGGAATCCCTCTTCTGACCCTGAGAGGACCCAACCACACTTCCCGATGCTTGCATCCTATACTTAGGGCAATCCCTCTGAAAATGTCCTAACTGACCACAGTTCAAATACTTGCCCTGCTTCTTCCAACATCTCTCTTCTGAATGCCCTTCTTTCTGACAATAATTACAAACTCCTCTGTTTTGACTCCCTGAAGTGTTACTTTGATTTCTGTTACCTGACTGTCTTTGAAAAGACCCTTTGAATTGTGAAGATCCACCTTGATTTCCTCTACTCTCACCACGTTGTGGTTGTTGCCTAACTTGCTTCCCAGCGCCTAACAACTCCATTTTCCTTTTATGTTCCTCAATGTCATGCTCCACCTGGTAAGCTCGATCCACTGCATCCTGGAAATCTTGCAACTTATGGGATACTAACTGAGTTCTAATCACAGTTTTCAAACCTTTCACAAACCTCGTAGCCTTCCTCTCCTCAGTTGCCACTAGGTGAGTACAATACCTGGACAACTCTGAAAATTTAGCTGAATATTGAGCAATTGACATAGAACCTTGCTCCAAGTTAAGAAATTCCATCTCCTTCCTGTCTTGGTCTACTCGAGGAATGAAGTGTTCTTTGAACTTTCCCAGAAAATTCCCCCAAGTGTAAGGCACATGAGTCTCATCCCATTTTGTTTTCAAAGCTTTCCACCAATGCTCAGCCGCTCCATTCAATTTATAGGTAGCAAACCTGACTTGATCTTCCTCCGAACATCTCAAAGCATCAAAGATCTTTTCCATCGATTCAATCCACCTTTCAGTTTTAGATACATCGGGCTCTCCATCATACTCCATAGGCTTCATTTTCATAAACTGTTCTAGGCCATATCTTGGTGGTACTTGTTCCCTTTCTTGCCTCTGATCATTTATAGTTTTCATCGCTGCTTCGAACATTCCCTGAAACATAATTCGAGCCTCTTCTCTGGCATCCCCTTGCCCCGAAGAGCCGGCCTGATCTCCGTCAGTTTCACCCATTTTTACTGAATACCTGCATCAAACACTCAACGTTACTCACTCTATACTCTACTACCCTCCTAGGTCATTTAGTCATTCTAGACCATATACAACCTAGCTCTGATACCAACTGTCGCGCCCCAGACCCGTGGTCCTACTTGGCCCCACGCTCGGGACACGAACGGAAGACGATATAAAACCTTTTTAGAAAATTTTTCAAAATGTCCTTTTAAAAAGTGGCACAGAAACACTCTTGAAGTTCAAAGACTTCACTTAACTTGAAACAAACTTTTACAAACACTTTCACAGCGAAAGTACTTAGCCCGAAGGCTTACAAACTTTTAAACAAATATACATACATCAACATTTACCAAAATAGATGGAACCATAAGAAGTACGGTTACTCTACCCCAAAGGGTTTACATTTACATAATGTAACCTTTAACAAAACAAGTCCCAACTCTTACCAACCAAACCAACGTCCTCCCGTGCCGAGTGTCCTATCCCCTGGACCCGCCTTTATCTAAAACAGTAAACAAATAAGGGTGAGAATAAATCTCAGTAAGCTACTAAAATACAACTACGTTACATGCTGATATGATGATCATAAGGAAACAATATCAACAAGTAAACATATAGCATATAGTACATAACATCAAGTTATATATCACATTGCCCACACTCCGGTGGATACCAAAGCCAAGGTTTAACCAATAACCATAACTGATGAGAATACCAACTGAGAAACCCATCAGAGAAAACCATCTGAGCAGCATAAATAGCTGAAGCTGTCGGGATCCCGAAAACCAAATCATAACCAATAGAACCAAGTAACCAGAGAGGGAAATATGACACAAAGTCATAACCCAAATACTCACCAAAGGGAGCAATTCATCCCATCCAAGGCCAATCTGGACTGGGGAAACTAGAAGGCACAGTGGACATCTTATAGTGAACTTGGCTTGTGTGCCACTATAATTCTCCCACCGCCTGACTCACAAGCTCCAATGGAAAACCTTATAGTGGACTTACCTGTACCACTATAATTCTTCCATTGGCTGACTCCACAACAAGACCAGCTGGACTTTTAACAAGAAGCACAGTAATGAATACTTGATAAACAAAACCCGGGGCGTTTAATCCAAGAAGGAATTAAGCCAAATACATCACAAGATGCACACAAAGAATCCTTATAAAGAGTCCATAAAAAGGACATTTAATCCATTACTAACCGTCAACAACACTTGGGCTCACGAAGGAACCAATTCTACCACTTTAGTGATCCACAACTATCATCTAAGTGCTTTAGGACACTACCCAAAAACTAGATCAAGATTGACCTCTACACCCCTTAATTTGAACTCTCTAAACTTTCTCCAGACAACTGGGCGGTCGCCCAAACAGGGCTGTGCGGCCGCCCAAAATGCTCTGTCCCAAGAACAAAAACCTTCAGATAGATGTGCGGCCGCACACCCATTTTTGGGCGGCCGCCCACATCACCCAGCAGGCCTAACACTTAACCAAAGTTTACTCCTTTTGTTTCACAACCCAAAATTACCAAAGCTTACAACACTTAACATTTACACTTACCCAAAGGCTAGGGACAATACTAACACCAACAAGAACCAAATTCTATTTTACTCCCTTTGTCCCAAATTTACAAGTATAGCAAATATTACCCAAATCACAAAATTAACAAGTAGGAGTATCATATATAGCATATATGACTATTTTAACATTTAAAGGGGAATTAGTAACTTACCTAGTTCCGGAAAAAGTATCGCTCAAATAAGTTTTGTTCGGCTAGGAATGACCTACTCGACGCCCTGATCATTTTTATATAATTAGTTTTTAAAACGGGTAAGTAAATAAAAAGAATTAAATCGAAATGGGTTGAACTTACCTTTTTCTTTCTTAACCTACGGAGGAATGTTGCAGAATGTAATTGTAAACACAGAGAAGGAAGGAAGAAGTTTCCTTAAATATCTTTCCCATTTTCACAAAATGGTCACCCAACTTCTAAAGTTGACACTTTAGCCCCTAAACTTACATTTTCAACTAGGACCCTAAAGTTTCAACTTAATCATTTAACTCCTTTAATCATTATTTTTACTAACTAAGTAAATAACACAAATAATCAAGTATGATATGCAAATCATAAAATATGATGCAACACATAAAATGCACATATAAGTCAAATAAAATTCCCCAAAATTATAAAATAAATAGGGACGGGTTTTGGGGTCGCTACATTATAAGCTGAAAACAGAACCCTATCCTCATCAGTGCATCCAAAGACCTCGTAGATTTTCTCCATCGATTCTATCCATAGCTTGGCCTTCTTCACATCAGGCTCACCGTCGTACTCACTTGGTTTCAACTTTAAGAACTGCTCCAATCCATACCGCGGAGGTGCAACATGTTCCTCTCTCGGCCCTTGGTCATGAATTGCTTTCACGGCTACTTCAAACCTGTCCTGAAACACTGCACGGTTTTCTTCCCGTAGACCATTAAGATTCTGAGTCCCACTAGAAGCTTCACCAATTCTTCTTCTAGACATTTCGAACAAATACCTGCATAAAACCTTAACCGTTACTCACTCCGCACACAACTACCCTCCTAGGTCATTCTAGTCCACCTATACTTATACATAGAGCTAGACCATAGCTCTGATACCAACTGTCGCGACCCCGAACCCCGCGGCCCGAGATCGCGAGCTGGACGTCGACTTAAAACCAAAACTCTAAAATATAGAAGTTAAAAATTCCATTTTGAACCAAAAGATGATAACACAAGGTTTTACAAATCCAAGTTTAAATCAACAATGTACAACCAACATAAGCTCCACAGCTTATACTCAAAAGAATAAATATACAATTCTTAATTACGTCAATAATGGTGACACTATCCCCAAAAGGTTATACATTTAAATAATGTAAACCGATCCATAACAACCTGCCCCAATATCTCAATCCTCTCGACGTCCTCCTCGATCCGCGAATCCTAATCCTTTTCCTCCTGGGGGGTTTAAGGAAAAATAAAGATGGAAATAAACGGGGTGAGATAAAATCTCTGTAAGTTACTAATGCAACTACATGACATGCTAATATGCAATGACCGATAGCAATTAACATAAGATAGATAGCAGCGGAATAATAAGTGACATGCTGTCGAACAGTCACATCCAATAGTCAATCATATAAATAATCATATAACAACAAATGAGAGGCTCCCTATCGCCAACCGTCCCATACCGGTTGGAAATAACGACCATCTCAACATGCAACACATAAAGCTGAAATAAACACTCATAAGTGGATACATAGCCAAGGTTTTCCCAACCGGAACATCCAAATAAAGGATCGCTGCGCAGCTTCAATAATCAACAATCATCATCTTCATCATAGCATGAAAGCCGAAGAGAAAACCCCGGTACCGGAACCAATAACCAAATGAAGTGTCGCAAAGGACGGGAGACATGCCACAAAGTCATGCTCCAAGTAAAGCTAAAATGCACACAAAGGAGCTAGCTCTTCTCACATCCAAGGCCAATCTGGAGGAGGGTAATTATGGGGCAAAACAATGGTCAACAATCACAATGGACTTGGCTGTGCCATCATAATGTTTCGCATCGCCCAAACACACACAAAATACCAGCTGGACTTTCAAGTAAAGGCTAAGTAATAAAATACTAGCACAATAAACAACCATTGATTCCAAAGTAGGGAATCATACCAAATAATCACCATAAAGATGCAACGGTTACTCACGAAGAGTTCAACAACAATAGCACAAGGAGTTTCTCATAAAAGAGTCCAACAACATTGACCATTAAGACATAATGATTCAGAGATAAGGCACGTACCAAATACATCCTAAATATGATTCCCACAAGTTAATCATAAAGAGCACAACCAAAACGGTCGCTCACAAATGGCATAATGACTAATACCAAAAGACCCTAAACATTTACTCATAAAGATATACTAGGACTATGAACTCAACCACCTCATCACACCTGGAATTCCAAATAATGAATCTGAATGAATACATCTTAAGGTTAATCAAACCGTAGGTATCCAATTGCCAAAACACGCTTTACCTCCGTCCTTAACGAACCAATCCCAAACCCCCAAACGAATCCAAAAGGTTAATCTTTAGAACATGATCACGACCGGACTAAACCCTACACTTTGGTGTTCAACAACAACCCCCTAGGTACTATGGGACATCGCCTAAAACCTAGACCAAGTCCTACTCGAAAATCAATTCGATTGGAACAACCACGAACACGTCATAAGATGCCCAAACACCCAATAAAATCCTGAAGTATAAAACTTATAACTTAACTGAACAACCTATACCATCTTGTAGTACTCAAATAGAGCTTCGAAACGATAGTTTACACGCCTAAAACGGAGTCCGGATGAGAAAGTTATGGCCTCCGGAAGATCGAACGAAAAATGGACAAACTTGAAAAAAGAGGGATGTGCGCGCCTCCATAAAAAGTGATGCGCGCGCCTCCTAAGGTCAGAAGGCTGCGATTTCGAATCAGAAAAGGGTGCGCGCGCCTCCTTGCCCGGAGGGACGAAATCCGGCCAAAATCTGGGTTTCTACCAATTTTTCTTACCCATTTCATACTACAACCAAAATCAAACATAATTAACCTTCCACCAAGCATAAAGATGAACCCAAAACAACTTATAACTAGAATGGGGACTCAAATAATACCATTTATCAACCAAGATCAAGATTCAAACCCAACATTCCTAAAATCACCATTTTTGGCCAAAAACTCAAAATAAATTCCAAATAAATTCCAAATTCAACCAAACTTCAAATATAACACATCAAGCATAATATAAACATGATATGAACACTTTAGCATAAAAATGGGAGAAAATCAACTTACCCGGATTTTCTCAAAGTTGCCGGAACTCGAAATTTCTTGGCTTCCTACGATCCTATCGACGATCTAAACAAGATTCACGTTTTAAGAAATGAGAGATTATGAGAGGAAGAAGAAGGAAATGAAGAGAGAAGGAAGAGGAAGAAAAACTTACCTTCCTATGTAGAGAGAGAGAGAAATGGGCTGGGAATGGGGGAAGAGGAGAGGGAGAAGAGGGAATTATTTTCAAAAACTTACACTCAGGCCCCTCCTCTACACTACACACAAATACTTACACTCCCTACTAACTATTAAGACCCAACAATACTACACTAGCACAAATGACCCAATTAAAATGCTAGACATAATTTATTATGAAACATAAAATGCACACATATAAATAATTAAATAAATAATAATCTAAATAAATAAATAAGCAAATAAATAAATAATAATTATTTATTACCAATAAAATAGAGCCTGGATTTCGGGTCGTGACAATTTGTCCCTGTTCGGAGAGATGTCAAGCTTGGGCCCCTCGAATGAATGATGTTGGTGAAATGTTTGGCCAAACTCAAATGGATTGATTGGATCAATATCATTTGGATTATCAACATATTCGGAATCGAAAAAGTATTGAACAATACAAGTTGACTTGTTAACCATGACTTGTGTTCAATGACATCGTGGACAAAGGGATTGTGACATGTTCTAAAAGGAATGCGAACTTGTATCTAGTTACACTATTTGGGTAGGTATGACGGTTTGCTAGAACCTAATCATATCTTATGGGTTCATGTTTGGGCTCATTGCCAACTTAGTGTAATCCTAGAGGGTCACACACAAATAGAACGAATCGTAAAGGACTAAATGGGAATTATGGAAAAATATCAGTGTTTGGCTCTGGCACGGTCGTGCGCCTTAAAATGGCACGGTAGTGCCATAAATCCAAACCAAGGCAAACCTGTCGACATGATTGGCACGACCGTGCCAAATTACCAAGCACGACCGTGCCGAAAATGGGCGGCTGGGGAATTCGCGCAGACTAGATGGCACGACCGTGCCAGATTGTAGGGCACGACCGTGCCAGACAAGTCGGGCAGAATTCCTTGTTGCCTAATTTGGTGACGGGATTTAGGTTTCCTAAGTCCTTAAGGGTTAAGGATTAGGACCTATTTAAGGATCCTTTCAGCAGTCATTAAGCACATGATTATGAGTGCCTCCAAAGGGTTTTGGGAGGTTATTTTCTTGTTCTAAGATCCCACAAGTGAAGAACAAGAATATTCATAATTCCGTATAGTTCTTACAATTGTGAAAGCGTGTTTCATAATTTGGTCTAGCAACCAAGATCAAGTGTTCTTGATATTCGTTCGTGGTGTGGATACCGCTAGAGGGTGAAACTTATCATTTTCATAGTTCGTGATTCTTGCTTTGTTAATGATCAAGATTTCAAGTCTCCATCGAATTCAAGGTTGCAAAATCAAAGGCATCAAGGGTTAGTATTCTAGTATTCATTATGTTGTATTTGACTTAATCATATGAATGGATCTATGGGCTTTGGGTTTTATAAATTTTAAATGCTTAATTCCGCTGCGCATGTTACTACGAAACCCAACAGTGGTATCAGAGCCCCGTTCATGGTGATTATTTCAATACATAATCATGTTGTGTGTATATAAATTGTTTATGTGCCTAGCATGATTTGAATATTGGGATTATGATGTTTATGTGGTCTATGCGTTTATGTGGTTTATTGTTTTATAAACTTTAATCGCACTGCTCAATCGCAATTAAAATTATGGTGGATTTAAAATTGTTTGGATTATCAATTTTTGATTGGATCAAAGTTTTGATATTCAAGGGATTCAAGAATAAATCGTTTATTCAAGGTTTTGATGATCATGGTGATTGGATCACCAAGAACACCAAATCCTAATTGAATCGAGAAAAACAATTTTGAGATAAATTTTGGAACTTTAAAAATTTGGATTTTTCGCAAGGGGTCCGACCGGACCCAAGCCTTGACCCGGCCGGACCTAGGGTTTGGCGCGGGGGTAGGGTTTGGGTTTTGGGTGTGGATCTTGGGTTTAAATCTCCTATTTGTTTTAGTCTTGTGATTCTAAGATTAGTTCAAGGTTGGATGGCTAATCTACGTTCATCGAGATTGTGTTTCCCAAACTTGATCGCAATCAAGGTTTCAAAGATAAAACGAAATTAGAATTATGAAGAGTTCATAATTGCTAAAATTGAGAAACAAAGTTCTTGATTCAATGATTGAAGATCCATGTGGAATTGTGAATGCAATTGGCCTACGTTCATCGAGACCATCTATTGCTTAGTTTCGGCCACATGGACTACTTTCTTGGTTTCTTGAATTAGTGCGGGATTGTGGTTGCCTAATGGCTTAGTTCGACCGCACTTCTTGTTGTCTTGATTTGGAGATAATAACCAAAGTTGAAATAGTCTCATCCTCATAATTATAGAGAAACTAATGACACATAAATGTTGTGCTTAAATTAATAGAGATTAATTTAGTGGCTAAACTTGATGCGTAACATGTTTATCTTGTGTGCTCATAAATATGTTGTATGCTATATGGTGATGAACCTTCAAGAAAGTTTTAAGTCCTTTTTGCCACACCATGATTAAAACACTTGTAAGTACACGGGTACTTTCATGTGGGCTCGCCAAAGCGAGGTGCATTGATTTTATCTTTGTATGAGCAAGATGAGTGAATAAGAGTTTCCCATGCGTTTAAAATGGTTGGACTTTATTAGGCGTCAAAACAGTTTTGGGCCTAGGCAAAGATGAGATTAAACATGCTTTTGAAATTGGATCACTAAGAATTATATTGGATATGATTGACAAGAAATTGTCTACCTAATTAATTTGATTTTGAGCGGTCCGCCAAAGCGGACTCAAGATTAAATTAAAGTTGGATCTTAGCCCAATTTAAAAGAATCTCAAAAAGGAATCTAAGAGTCATATGGGATATGATTGACAGGGTTGTCTACCTAATTAATTTAATTTTGAGCGGTGCGCCAAAGCGTACTTAAAATTAAATTAAAGTTGGATCTTAGCCCATTTAAATTATATTATACATTGGATGTATAAGAAGGTTATATAATTTAGTGGGAGTATTTTTGGAAAATACATTATTTATCTCTTTAATGAGATTGGTACTTGTAAAATTTTGGAAATTTTGCATTGGTTCTAGATGACAACTAAAATCGTTGCGATTAATCCTTGAAAAGGATAATGCTTCAAGAGAATGGTACAAACTTCATGGATTGGATCCTGAGCCTAAGAATCGTTCTAAGGCAAGAAGATGGGTTGTACATTCTTGATGGGCTTATTCCTAAAGAACCCAAAGCCGGAATAGACAATCACAAGAATCATGAGTATGATTCTAGGAATGTGAGTTGTCTTATGCTCGCAATTATGTGCTCAAAACTCCAACAAAGTTTGGAACTTATAGAAGCCTATTAGATAGGCGTGGAGTTGAGTTACATGTTTCAAAGAGCAATCTAAGCAAGAGAGGTATAAAACCATTATTGCATTCACTTCTTGCAAAAGGAGTAAAGGGTAATAAGTGGAACCTCACATGCTTAAGATAATGGCTTCAAAGAGCATCTTGAGAAACTTTGGAGTCCAATTGGATTGGAGCTAGCAATGGATATTATTCTTAATTCATTGACTAAGGGTTATAATCACTTTATGATGGACTATAACATGTTTAGAATGAATAAGAATTTCTTCGAATTGCATTAACATGCTAAAAACTGCGAAGATGAAGATATTGGAGAATGGTTCTCCAGAGCTCATGGTTCATAAGGAAAAGGGCCAAGTGCCAAAAGAAAGGTAAGACAATAGTTGTCAAACCTAAAAGAAATAATTATAGTTAAAATAATAACTCTAATTGATGCAATTTGGTAAAATGGCAATTGGATTGACCATTTAGAATTGTAGTCAAAATTCTGGATGATCAATAAAAGGAATGGTAGTGGGACTACCACTTGAGAATCTTATGTTATAAATTAATCTAAACTTTAATTATTGGGTATTGGATGCCAGAATAATTAGTAAATTGAAAGACTACTTTTAGTAACGGTTGATCTATGAGTGGTAATGATGCAAGAGTTGCAGCATTATTCATAGAACACTTGTAAAGTGGCTTTACTAATGAAGTAGGAAATATTATTTTGTTATAAGATAATGAAGGATATTCATTTCTTATTTGGAATAAGAAAGGTGCTTTATTTATTATGATTTACTTCATTGTGTTATCATATAAATAAATTTTATATCCTAAATCTTAAAGAACAAAGTAATAAAATCTATAACATAAATAATTAAAATTCTTTATGCCTTATTGTTTTGATCAAATAAATGAGAAATGCATATCTAAAATTTCATGGGACGGAGTTTTAACTCATATGATTTGGAATCACATGATTTATGCAAATATCATTTACTTGGACCAAGACATCTTTTACTATGAATAGTAAAATGTTAATATCTTACCTGACCTAATACATGTCAATGTATATGGTGCATTAAGAATAAATGCTAAAAGAGAATTTTGGTTATACTTGGTAAAACTATTCAAAAATTATGATTGGATCATGATGATGAATAATTAAACCAAGAATTTGACAGTCATCATTAAAGTTGTGAAATGGTTTCACAAATTAACTTCACTAAGAATATCATTCTAAATGATATGTCTGCATGGAAGTATAAGAACCTTATTGGATACGGTTCGTTGGATGACAAAGTCAAAGTGATCTTCCATTATTTATTTTGGGGTTATGTATTTAAAACCGCTATGATTATACTAATCTGAATTCCATCAAGAGAGGTTAAATGGTGAAAGAAAACTCGGTTTGTCTTTCATAAAGATTTAAGATGGTGAGATCCTTTTTGAAAGGAGTTGTCTGGGACACACTCACATTTAAATCTAATAAATATACTTTCATGGGATATCCTAAAGAAACTTGAGGATAATAATTTTACTCATAAGAAACAAATGGTTTGTTGACTATGATGATACTTTTCTAGATAAGTGGTTTATCTCTAAAAGAATCAGTGGGAGTAAAATGTATCTCGAATGGTTCGAGACCTAGAAAATATATTTTAACCTGAGATGGAAGTTGAACAAGTTTTCACAAGGGGTTGTGAAAATCCGTTCAAGATATACAAGTAATTGCACACATGATAAAATACAATCTATTGGAAGAAATATTGGATATTTCGAGATATAAAGTATTGAGGTAAAGTTCATTTAGAATGAAGTATTTACCACCTATCAAAGATGCAATATCAACTTCACATTTAGATTAATGGCTTGGAGTCATAAAATCTAAAAGGCAATTCATGTATAGTAATCAAGTTTGGAACTTGATCATTCTAACCTTAGGTGTAAAAACAAAGGAGATGAATGACTTTTCTTGGAGAAAAACTTACATGGGTAGCAAGAAACTTATTAGAATTTTCATAGTCACATGTTCATATTTGGAATATGAAATTTGACAAAATAATGTCAAAACAAGCGTTCCTCAACAGGAAATCACTTAAGGATGTATTGGATACAACCTAAAGGTTTTGATAGTCAAGAAAATTCTAAAAAGGTATGAAAGTTGCGAAGATTCATTGGATGAATTGAAGCAAGCTTTTTGGAGTTGGGATCTCCGTTTTGATAAGTCATGGAGCTTGGCTTGATCAAGAACGAAGATGAATCTTGTATATACAAGAAGGTTAGTGGGAGCATGGTGCTATTCCTTATCTAATATGTGGATGACATATTGCTCATTGGAAACGACATTCCCACACATTAATCTGTAAAGATTTGGTTAAGAAAGTGTTTCGCAATGAAGAATATGGATGAAGCTGCATATGTCATTGGCATTAAGATCTACAGAGATAGATCTAGGAAGAAAATTGGTTTAAATCCAAAGTACATACATTGACAAAGTCATAAGAAGATTCCGCAAGGAAAATTCTGAGAGAGGACATTTGTCAGTGTTACATGGAGTTTCTCTAAGCAAGACTCAATGTCCTAAAGACAAGAGATGAGCATAAGAAAAATGAATGAGATGCCATTTGCTTCGGCAATTGGATCCATGATGCCATGATAACTACTAAGGTGGATATATCTAATGCTTAGAGCATGACGAGTAGATATTAATCCGATAACCGGTGAGAGTCACTGGATGGCTGTGAAACAATTCTTAAAGCACTTTAGAAGGACTGAAGAATTGTTTTGATCTATGAAGGGATGGAAGATGATCTCGTCGTATATGGGTACGTGGATGCATGCTTCCAAACCGACAAAGATGATAAAAGATCGCAATTGAGTTTTATAAATAATAGTGAAGCTGTAAGTTGGAATGGTTCCAAGCAGAGTCACTAAATTCTACATACTAAATCTAAGTATATTGCCGCATTGGATGCTGCAAAGGAAGTGGTTTGGATTAAGAAGTTCATTGTGAACTTAAGATGGTTCCTAGCATTGCTAATTCAATAGACCATATTAGTGATAATAGTGGTGCTATTGACCAAGCAAAGGAACCAAGAGCACATCCTAAATCCAAACACATACTTAGGCGTTCTCTTATCGTTCGAGAAATCGTTGATAAGGGAGACGTACATATATGCAAAGTACCTACTAATGATAACGTTACGGACACACTAAACAATGGGACTTCCACAAGCTAAGACATCATGGTCATGTTAGGTCCATGGGTATTGGATACCTAGGAAATTGGGCCTAGGGCAAGTGGGAGATTGTTGGTGTTGGTGCCCTAGGCACGTTTGTTAAACGTTGTATAAGTTATCATTTTATTCATAATAATAAAGAGATAATAAGATTATTATTATGGCTCGTGTTTGCTTACAATAATCTCCGTCCCTAGAGCTTGTTAAGCACTAGTATAAAGGCTAAATGATCATGTTAGATTTATGGGTACTTGTTTGGAACAAGGTACTGGACATGACCCGCGGTATGAGATTTATGTCATGGTCGATGTCATATATAAATCTCATATTTGTTATGTCATTTGAATCCTTAGACATGAAGTTATTATAGTCTTCCACTTGATGAACATTATGTTTGACATATTCAAACGCTGCCTTAAGACGGTAGTTATAAAGGGTATGATTGGAATGATTGGATTCACGTAGGGAAGAATAATAAGCCAAATGGATTTGTCCCTCTTCGGAGAGATGTCAAGCTTGGGCCCCTCGAAGGAATGATGTTGGTGAAATGTTTGGCCAAACTCAAATGGATTGATTGGATCAATATCATTTGGATTATCAACATATTCGGAATCGAGAAAGTATTGAACAACACAAGTTGACTTGTTGACCATGACTTGTGTTCAATGACATCGTGGACAAAGGGATTGTGACATGTTCTAAAAGGAATGCGAACTTGTATCTAGTTACACTATTTGGGTAGGTATGACGGTTTTCTAGAACATAATCATATCTTATGGGTTCATGTTTGGGCTCATTGCCAACTTAGTGTAATCCTAGAGGGTCACACACAAATAGAACGAATCGTAAAGGACTAAATGGGAATTATGGAAAAATATCAGTGTTTGGCTCTGGCACGGTCGTGCGCCTTAAAATGGCACGGTCGTGCCATAAATCCAACCAAGGCAAACCTGTCGACATGATTGGCACGACCGTGCCAAATTATCAAGCACGACCGTGCCGAAAATGGGCGGCTGGGGAATTCGCGTGGACTAGATGGCACGACCGTGCTAGATTGTAGGGCACGACCGTGCCAGACAAGTCGGGCAGAATTCCTTGTTGCCTAATTTGGTGACGGGATTTAGGTTTCCTAAGTCCTTAAGGGTTAAGGATTAGGACCTATTTAAGGATCCTTTCAGCAGTCATTAAGCACATGATTATGAGTGCCTCCAAAGGGTTTTGGGAGGTTATTTTCTTGTTCTAAGATCCCACAAGTGAAGAACAAGAATATTCATAATTCCGTATAGTTCTTACAATTGTGAAAGCGTGTTTCATAATTTGGTCTAGCAACCAAGATCAAGTGTTCTTGATATTCGTTCGTGGTGTGGATACCGCTAGAGGGTGAAACTTATCATCTTCATAGTTCGTGATTCTTGCTTTGTTCATGATCAAGATTTCAAGTCTCCATCGAATTCAAGGTTGCAAAATCAAAGGCATCAAGGGTTAGTATTCTAGTATTCATTATGTTGTATTTGACTTAATCATATGAATGGATCTATGAGCTTTGGGTTTTATAAATTTTAAATGCTTAATTCCGCTGCGCATGTTACTACGAAACCCAACACCTAGGGCATAACATCCAACAGTACTGGCCAACTAAAGCAACTTATTTGAACATGGTAGAGGGCAAGAGCAACATTTACCTTTCTATTCAATATAAAAAATAAAGGGTACCATCCGCCCCTTTTTTTCTTTTATATATTTTTATTTCTATATTTTTTTTCTAACATTTATTATAACCTTTTTAAAAAAAAATAGTAATATAATAGTTTTTCTATGAAAAGAAAAAAATAAAATCGTGAACCGCTTGAACCGAACCCGAAATCGGTTGTTTACCAAAACTGGGAGCCGGGTAACCACGGATTGGTTCAGGTTCACGTTCAACCCTATCCAAAACTGTAACCGGCAATTTGGAACCGAAACCGAAATTGGCATATTACACAGGCGTAATGATTTTTATCTTATGAATCAGCTTGTACCACCTTTAAATACAAAGAAATTGTTATTCTATATTCTCTCGTCTCACTTTAATTTATAAAATTCTTTATTTTGATTGTCGCATTTAATCTACAAAATCTTCAAATGAAAACTTTGTAATAATTTTTAATAATAAAACTTGTCTTACTCACAACAATTACCCACTTTATTTCTGCTACTCAATTTTTGTAAGACCAACTCCAATAAGGGGTTGAGGGAGGGGGTTGAATGGGATTAAACTAGTTGACATGGTGCAATAAGGTAGTTGAGAAGGGGGGTTGAAGGGGGAAGGGTTGAAGGTTGTCAACCGGGTTGAGAGAAATTTGGGTGGGGCCCGCCTGGACACGCGTCGGCCAGCCGTTGGTGCCGACATGGCGCGTGCGCCTCACCGCCGATAGAGGCGCGTGAGGGCAGCGTCCTTCAGCTTTTTTTTTTTTTTTTCTCCTTTTGCCAAGTGTCAGCCTACCATTGGTCCTCCGGATTTTTAGATTTGATTTTCAACCCAAATTTTCGAGCTCAATTATTTTACAACAAAATTTTTTATTTTTTTTGGCGAAAATTCTGGATTTTTTTTTTCTCTATAAATTGATATAACTTTCATTTTATTTGTACACCAAAAAAAAAACTCTCTTTTCTCTCAAAAAAATCTTAATTATCCTTCTTTTAACCCCTTATTTTTTAAAATATTCATCATCTTTTTAGTGAAATGGATCCCAATAATCCTTATTTCAACACTCAGAATTCAAGTAATTTTCCACCAAATTACTACAATCCTAATGATTTTCAATCGCCAAATCAATTTTCTAACCAACCACGTTCTCAAAATGTCCCACAATTTTATTATCAACCAAATGCCATGCCTTCAGTTGTACCCACCTGGAATCCATATTATGGTATGCAATTTCAACGACCTCCACCACCACCACTACCCTCTCAAGAATCAGAATATCCCGAATATTCAACACAAATGGTTATGGGTAGCAATAGCGGTGCTGATGAAGCTACTCCAACTCCAGATGCAAGAGGTTCAACCACTAGTCGGAGAAAAATTGTCAAATGGAGCACGAAGGACAATATAGTGCTAATCAGTGGGTGGATTAAGTTTGGAACCGACAGTGTAGTCGGAAAAAATCAGAAGAGTGAAGCGTTTTTGGGGTAAGATTGTTGAATATTGTAACGAACATTGTGAATTTAACCCTCCCCGTGACGTAGTTTCATGCAAAAATCGTTTCAATTATATAAACGCCAAATTGGGCAAATGGGTAGGTGCATACGATAACGCTAAGCGTATGCAACAAAGCGGGTGGTCGGAGAATGATGTTTTGAAAAAAGCTCACGAATTATATCAAAGTGCTAACAATAGCACTTTTAATTTGATGGACGAGTGGATAGCTACCCGAGATCAACCACGCTACGCAAGTCAGGTTGGAGGAAATACTGGATCTGATAGCAGTGGATCTAAGAGAGCACAAGAAGGTGATGTAGGTGATTCAAGCTCGGTTGGATCAATTCCTCGTCCTATGGGAAGAGAGGCAGCTAAGAAAAAGGCGGGGAAGAAAAAAGTGGGGTTGTCACCGGTAAAGGAACAAAAGTGGTCAGAATTCAAACAATTCAAATAGAAAGAATTGGAACGAATGGACAACTTAGTCTCAAAACAAGAGAAGGCAAACAATATTTCCCTTAACAAGACTCGGGCTAAAAATAGGAAAATGTGGATGCAGTTGAGTCAAATGGAGTTTCGCGATCATCATCAACAACAGCTTTTTGAAATGTTGTCTGACGAGCTGTTTGGCAATTAATGTTTGTTTTTTAGCTTTATGTCAATTTTCTGCACTGATGTACTACTTTCAAGATTCTCAGTATATAACTTTACCTTTTAATTAAATCTATGTAATTCTATTATTGGAGTCCGTCAATTAACTCAATTAAATTGAAGCTTCAAATCCGTCAACCACGACCACTCATTTGTTATCCTTTAACTAACTCAATTCAATAGAAGCTTCAAATCCATCAACCTCAGCCACTCATTTTCTTATAAATAACACTCTCTTCTTTCATTCTTCCTACACCAAACACATTCTTCTTTCCTTCTTCCTACATCAAACACTCTCTCCTTTTTGAGAATTCCTCCTACATCAATGGATCCATCTGGATTTCTTCCTTTTGATGTCGAAGCCTACAAAAGGCAACTTGAAATTCAGGAGAGTTTTATCATAAACGAGTTTTTTGATGATAAACCTCCGAAAAAAACTCGAAAAAATTTGAAAAGAGATCACGCTTTGCACAATAAGAGCCTGATTGATGACTACTTTTCCGAAAATGCAATGTATAAAGATTATTTTCGGCGCCGATATCGGATGCAGAAACATGTATTCCTTCGCATCGTCGAGGATCTTTCAAGCCATGACATGTACTTCACACAAGGATCCGATTGTTCCGGCAGAGAAGGCCTATCTCCATTAGCAAAATGTACCGCAGCCATGCGATTGTTAGCATATGGTATGTCCGCTGATTCTATTGATGAATACATTAAAATAGGGAAAACTACAGCGTTTGAGGCATTACGGAGATTCTGCAAGGGGGTCATTCAATTGTACGAGCGTCAGTACTTGAGAGCCCCAAACGAAGCTGACCTGCAAAGAATTCTTGAGGTCAGTGAGAAGAGGGGGTTCCCAGGGATGATCGGGAGTATTGATTGCATGCACTAGGAGTGGAAAAATTGTCCTACTGGTTGGGAAGGTCAATTTACTAGAGGTGATAAGGGAACCACTACGGTTATTCTTGAAGCCGTTGCCAGTCATGATTTATGGATATGGCATGCCTTTTTTGGATGTCCGGGAACATTAAACGATATAAATGTTCTGGACCGATCACCAGTTTTCGATGATCTTGAAGCAGGAAATACTCCACGAGTCAATTTCTTTGTGAATGAACGTCAGTATAATATGATATATTATCTTGCTGACGGTATCTACCCCTCTTATCCGACCTTCGTCAAATCCGTTAAACTTCCTCGAAGTGAAGAAGATAAGTTATTTGCAAAATACCAGGAGGCATATCGGAAGGATATAGAACGGGCATTTGGAGTGCTCCAAGCTCGATTTAAAATCATTCGAGAACCAGCTCGAATGTGGCAGATAGAGGACTTGGCTATGATCATAAGAGCATGTATCATATTACATAATATGATCGTTGAGGATGAACGTGGTACGTATTCTCAAAATTGGCTTGACTATCAGGATCAGCCTGGGGCAAGTGGGTCTAGTACACAACAACCATTCTCAACTGAGGTATTACCAGCGTTTGAAAATCATGTACGTTACTAGATCGGATTTGCGTGATCAAAGGGCTCATAAACAATTGCAGAACGATCTAGTCAAACACATATGGGCAAAGTTCGGAAATCAGTGATTTTTAAATTTTATTGTATTGTGAGTCGAGTCTATGTATCGTATGTTTTTTTGTTTTTCATCATTTGTGGAACGAGCTAAGTTTATTGTAACTTTTCTTATTTTTATTAAAATTAAAATATTCTCGTATTTATTTAATTGCTTCGAAAAAAAATTAATTAAGTTTGAATTAAAAAAAATTAAAAAAATCTCGAATTTATAAATAAAAATATTAATAATTTATTTTTTAATAATAAATTATTAATATCAATATTTATTTTTAATTATAAAAATAAATATTATAAATAAAATAAAAAGTGGTGGGGTATAGAATGATGAGTTGGGAGGAGTTGAATTTTAAACTAAACTAGCTTATTGTGGGGGGTGTAGTTGAGAGGGTAGTTGAATGATTAAGTGGATGGAGAGAGAAGATGAAGTGTCGTGATATTAAGGTAGTTGAATGTTTTTAGAGGGTTGAGTTATTGGACATTGCCTAAATTGAAGTAGGAGGGATGGAGTCCCTTTCAACAAAAGGTGCTATTATACACACCCATAAAATTATTAAATAGTACTCCCTCCGTTCGAGAAAAGTTGAAACATTTAATTTGGAGTTAGGAAATTAAGGATATAATATTATACTCTCTCCGTCCCAGAAAGATAGTCCACATTTTTTGTTGTTACTACGAGGGAAATTTGGGCAGTTATAAATGCTACTTATAATTATGTTAATGTGAATCTAAAAATTGATATTAATAGTATTTATAATGGTGTATCAAGAACAATTTCAAAAATTTCATTAGAATAATTAAAAGTAGCCTTAATTATTATTCAAAGTTCTTTCGTAAAACCCATGAAAATAGGGGGACTATCATTCTGGGACAGAGGGAGTATTAAGAATGAAAGGTAGAGAGGAAGAAAGAGAATTAGTGTGGGGTGGAAAGAGAATTAGTGGGGAATAATGAGTGGTTGAGAGGAAAAGAGAGAATGAGTGGAGGATTATAAAAGTAATAAAAAAAATTTATTTTGGGATTGTTGCAACTTTTGTGAAATAGCCTAAATGGCAAAACGTTGTAACTTCCTTGGAACAGAAGGAGTATATGATAACTGTACATCACATTGTTGTACCATATAAAATTTCAATCATACTTATAAGTGTATTTAGTAATTTTACGGGTGTGTATAACAACATCTTTTAACAAATGGTAATGTAATTTTCAAAAAAGAAAATATGATAGTGGAAAGTTTTTTTTTTTTTTTTTTAGCAACTAAGAAATACTGCATCACACACAAAATGCACACAGAAACTACACACCATTGATCTAAAACTAAGTAAAATACAATAATATAAAAGGTGCTACAAAAATCCTTTTCAATTTATTCTTCCAAACACCAAGAACATAATTATAATTCCGGAAAATATATAAAAATCAACTAATAATTAAATTAAGCAGTGAGCTCCTCCTCCTTGTGGGTTTCAATGGTAATATCACTCTTAGGATACGCAACGCAAGTCAAAACCCAACCTTCTTCAATTTGGTCGTCGTCAAGGAACCCACCGTCGGACTGGTCAACAGTTCCGGCAGTCACTTTTCCGGCGCAGGAAGAGCAAGAACCGGCGCGGCATGAGTAAGGCAAGTCAATTCCCTCTTCTTCAGCTTGGTCGAGCACGTAAACGTCTTCTGGGCACTCGAATTCCTTACTTCCTTCTGGGGTTATGAGTGTGACCTTGTAGGCCTTGACGACGAGCCTGCCGGATCGGAAGGCGGAGGCGGATTTGGGACCGAAGAGGGCGGCTTGGCGGGTGGGAGCGAAGGAACTCATGGGTTGGGTTTTGCGGAGGAAGGTGGAGGTCATCAATGTGCCGGAGACTGAGGCGGCGGCCATTGTTGAAGGAAGTTGTGTGTGTGTGTGTGTGAAATGTGGGATCGATGGTGAGAATGAAGGCTTGTGGGAGGAGCGTGGTTTAAGTGAGCGGGGGAGGATGAGATAATGTCCACGTGTCGAGATATTGTGGTGTGCTTTATCATGTAATCGAAGCAGGAGATCCATCCGAAAAAATGATTTATTTTTCTTATTTATTTATTTTTTATGTTCAATTTGTGAATATGCTCTGTCTGGATGCTTCTATTTAATTCCATCCTCTCAAATTTTAGTAAGAGTAATGGGTGGGTTAATGTTAATGGACTTCCTTGCTTTGGGGCCTTACCCATAAAAACATCCAATTCATTCACTCGCATTTGGTTTGGTTTTGTACTCCCAATTTTAAATAATCTGCTATTTTGTGAAGAAAAAAAAAAGTACAAATATTATCGTGATAATTCAGGGAATAACTGCGTTTTTCGGTTTTTTTTTTTTTTTTTTTCTGGAAGATCTGCGTTTTTCGTTAAGAGATTAGAAGAAACAAGTTTTTAAAATGTGTAGTGACATTTTTTAAAAGAGAAAATTTTGGGAGAAACCAGTTCCTCCATAAGTTATAAAAAGTCTTGTTTTTATAGGGTTTAAGGTTTAGGGTTTAGGGTTTCATGTTTAGGGTTTAAGGGTTAAAAACAGGACTTTTTATAACTTATGGAGGAACTAGTTTCCCCCAAAACACATATTTTTTAAAATAACTAACACTTGATTTAAAACAGACAATCACAATTTTGTAAATACTCCCTCTGCCCCCATACTAACATACTAAGCTTCTTACTTTCCTTTTTGTTTTATCCCAAACTAAAGTTCTTAAGCTCCGTTTGTTTCGCGTAAAATAACTTCCGGAAAATGTTTTCCCCATTTTATGGTGTTTGTTACGCACCGAAAAATGAGGAAAATATTTTCCGAAAAATGGTTTTCCCTATTTATTTTTTTTAAGTAAAATGACTTGCGGATTTTTACTAAGTAAGTCATTTTCTGGAAAATGTTAACTCCCTCCCTCACACCCAACTCTCCATAAAACTCCACCCTACCCACTACACCTCCAACACCACCAGGGCCGGTGATGACCAAGTGCAACAAGGTCTACAACCCAGGCCCCCAAAATTAGAAGGGCCCCATTTTGTTGCTAGCTATATGGTTTCGTGTATACATGGAAAAAATCTTTGTTGTTAGGCTTACTACTAGCAACTTACACTTCATACTCTTTCCGTCCTAAAATAAAAACTGTTTTTTTAATTTTTAGTATGTTATTTGTATGTGTATTGGTACGAATGAATTTTGAGCGCTAATTTTAAGATAGTTGAATTATCTTACTGAAAAATTAAAAATTATTATTAAAAATTTTAAATGATATATCGCTAATAAGCTTTAATTTTCATTGAGATAATTTAATTAACCAAACTTATTATTTAAAAAAAAATTCGTACTATCATATAAAAAATGCGACATTCATTTGACATTTATTTTATGACGGAAAGAGTACATACCCTTTTTGTGCAAAAATTAATATTAAAAAAACTAAAAGCCTGATATGCATATTTTAGCACAGGGCTTCTAAAATTATTGAGCCGGGCCTGAACACCACCCTCTCCATCCATCATATCCCACCCCACCCACCCACCCTCTAACCTTACCTTCCCTCCTCCATCCCGCACCCAATCCACCACCCCCACCCCAAAAAAATAAAATAAAATAAATTTACTCTTATTAAAATTATTTTCTAACAACTCCCACACTCACGCTCCTTACCACCTAACCCCCCCCCCCAAAAAAAAGCCTTCTTTTCACTCATATTAAAAAAATAATAATAATAAAAAATAAAAAATTGAACACAACCACCACCTCAACTACCCCCACCACCACCCCTGCCCACCCCCCTCCAAAAAAAAAAAAAAAAAAAAAAAATCTTTTCGCTCTTATTATTAAAGTTATTATTGAACACCTCCCCCAACCCCCGCCTCCCCTTCCACCACCCAACATCACCCATCCCACCCCAACCTCGCCCCCCCCCATTCAAAAAAATTTCACATTACTTTTTTTTCTCAAATTAAATTAGTTTTTTTCTCATATGAAAATATTTTTCGGAAAACATTTTCTTTAGATTTACCAAACAACCAAAAACATGTTTATGTCATTTTCCGGAAAACATTTTCATTTTCCAGGAAATCATTTTCCGTAAGTTATTTTACGTGAAACAAACTGAGCCTTAGTTGCTTTATTACTTAAATAGACAATGAGACCCACTTGTCATTCTCACAACAAAAACTTTCTACCCACTTTCTCTCTCCTACTTTCTCCTACTTTACTTTTCATACTCACAAAGTTTACTTTTTCTTAATCTCCGTGTAAAGTCAAATTATGAACCTTATTGCGGGACGGATGGAGTAACCTGAAGTTGTTTTAAGAAGGGACGGTGACATATTTGTAAATTACCGAAACTTATTAAACATTTTGGGGCTTGTTAACACTACACATTCACTCTTTAATACTAAGTGACATTTTTTAACACATAATCCTATATTGACACACAATTTTACACTATCACCGGTACATTCTATTCACACCCGAATAGTCTTTAACACACATGTTGATACATTTTTACGCACACTGACAATCATAATAAGTGTTAGTTTGAATTTTTATGAGTATCTGTATGCAGTAGCGAAGCCAGGATTATAGAGGAAGGGGGTCGAAGTTTAGCATTATTTTTTTCCTGTGTACATCGAAATTTCATTGCAAGGATCCAAAATATAAGATGCAATAGATTATAATTTGTTCAAAAGCAAAAGCTCCACAAAATATACCTTCGAAACCTATCAACGAAATAAAAAAAAATTACAATTACTTCGCCTAGTACTCATTGTTTTTGCTTCGGCATTTTAAAGTAACCGCTCTGTTATAAATTTAGAAAATATAAACATTTCAATTTAAAGGTAAAAATAATGGAATTAATTTTTAACTTTATCTAATAATAGAAATGTACATTCTTTTTTGGATGGATGAGTATAAATAATTAGAGCTTGAGCCTTGACAGCAATGCCTAAAATGATGCAATTGTTAGACCATTTAATATTATTCCCTCCGTCCCTAAATGAATCTCCGTTCCTAAATGTTATTTTGGGAGACATTCTAGAATATTTACTTTTTTGTGTTAAAAAGCAAAATGCATAATTGTTATCCACTTTTCAACCATTTAATTTAAGAGGTGGTCTCCCATGAGAACAAGGGGATCCGTCTCATGTATGAGACGGGTCGCCCCAGGACCCATGGGGCATGACCCGCCACGTGGCAACCTCCCATAGGCCCCCCCCCCACACAAAAAAAAAATATATATATATATATTGTGTTTTTATATTATTTTTTCGGCTTTTCCGACGTTTACCAAAAGTAATAGTTATCATAACTTAATGTAATGACTGTATACATATAAAGTAACATTGTTCATAAGTAAACGTAACACCTGTTTTACAAAAACAAAAGCTCGTTTTACCTTCTTTTTTTTTCAAATGTAATACTAACTATAAATACATGTAACCCAAACAATATCTAAATGTAATTATCATTTATACTGAAATGTAATAATGCTTTTGCAAAAATGTAACATATTGTGTATTTTGATTTAATTTTTTGAAAGAAAGTAACATTTGAAAAGTAACAACTCATATATATGAATGTAATTGTTAGTATAAGTAAATGCAACACTTTAATAAAAGAAATTATAACATATTTCTATAGATAATGTAATACTTTTACATGTAACACTAATCAAGTGTTTTTAGCTCTAAAATGTAAATGGTTGAATTATTACTTTTTCTATACATATGTGTTACAATTATGTATAAACATTATTACATATAAGTAACACGTTCATTACATTTTAGTTGTAATAAGTATTACTTTTGGCAAGCGAAGAAAACATAGAAAAAAACACTGTTACTTTTCTGTATATATGTATTATTTTTATGTATATAAACTGTTACTTTATATGTATGCAGTCATTACATTAAGTTATAGTAACTATTACTTTGACAAACCGAAAAAAAAAAAAAAAGCAAACAAAAAAATAAAAAAAAAATTGGGCCTATGAGAGGCTGCCACGTGGCAGAGCCGCCCCCTGGGTCATGGAGCTGGTTCAATGGGCCGGTTTATGGGTCAAAAATGACCCGTCTCATCCATGAGACGGGTCATAGTGTTCTCACATAAGTCTTTGTCTTAATTTAATAAGTATAAAATGACTAGGTAAAAAAACATTTAATGACAAAGATATTTTCAAAAAAGACATTCACTTTGAAACAATTAACCCCAAAGCTACTTAGAAAAGGGGGTCAAATTAAAATTATAGTGCAAATTTTAGTTTACATAAAGGGGGTCAGACTATACAAAATTTATAAATTGACCTTATGTTCAAAATGTATTTGCAAAAATAACACTATTAAAAAAAATTCTTCAAAAATCATGGGGGTCAGACCCCCTTCCCTTTGCCTTGCCTTCGCTAGTGTCTGTATAAATGGTAAATGGCTGATACATTGTAACATTACCACTAATATTTACCTAGAAGTAGATGCGAGCTTTCTGAAAAGATCCGTTTTTCGCAAGCGCTCAAGAAAATGTATTTTTCACAAGACCTACTTATTGTTATCACAATTTTATAAAATACTTAATTTCTCCTAGTTAGTTGTTTTTTCACGCCTACATTACCTCACTAAATAAAATAATATTTTTAAGAAAATAACTTAGATTACAATGTAAAGGTAAAAGCAGATTTGCAATTTCAGATACACGAAATACACTTTTTCTTTCAATTCCAAATTCAAAGCCCAGGCATGCTGAAATAAACTAGTTAATCATGTACAGTAATCCCTCCTGCCCAAACAAATCGCTACTAAAACTGGATACATGGGGATTTTAAAAATATGTTAGAAAAATAAGTATTATGAGTGGGTAAAAGAGAGATAATAAGTTAGTATATAGTTGTTGTGAGTGGGTAGGATTGAGAAAATTAAATATTTTTGATAAGTGGTACGAGACGCCCAAAAATGATATAAGTAGCGATTAGTTTAGGATAGAGGGAATATAAGGGTTTTGTAAAAAAAATGTAATCCTTCCGTTTCTTTCTTTCCTTTTTGGCATGTTTCTTTCTTTCCTTCGTGGTCTGTCCCAGCTTAAAGTTTTTAATTATATTATCACCTAAAATAAAATAGACGATGAGACACGCTTATCATTCACACAATAAAAACTCCCTACTCACTCTCTCTTATTTTAATTTTCATACTCACAAAATTTACTTTTTCTTGATCACGTTACCAAGTCAAACTAGTAACTTGCCAAGTCAAACTAGTAACTTTAGGGTGGGACGGGGGTGTATATTCCCTCTGTCCCATAACTATGTCGATAAATTGGTTTTCCACGAGAATTAAGGGATGAATAGTAGTGGGTAGTTGTTGTGAGTGTGAAAAGTGAAGTGAGAGAGAGAAAGTGAGGTAAGGATTAGTAGGTTGATTGATGTTGTGAGTATAAAAATAAATAGGAGAGAGAATGAGTGGGAGAAATAATAAAGATTCTTTACCATTTTAGAAAAGTGTAACTAATCAATGGGACACTTGTTTTGGCAAAAAACAATCAAAAGTAAAATAATTCAAAAATAGAGTTCTTTCGAATTAATGGAGAGGAGGGTACAATGGAATATAATTGATGAATCAGGAAAAAGAAAGGTAATTGCACGTGAATGTATACGAGGAAAGCCCTTGAGAAAACTATCTCGCCGGCATAAAACCTCGGGAGGTGTTTATGAGCACCTACCACCCCGGAATGGTTGTATTAGTGAGTTTTGTGGTTACAAATGGTGTAGCTATGGCGGATTACAATGAGCACTGTGTGTCTAACTCCTGCCTCATAGCTTGGTATTTATAGAAAGAAAAATACAGTAAAAAGATAATAAAAACTATCCTAACAAACTGCCCTATAATCGTGGATTCTATCTCTTCCGTTCAACAAACTGATATGACCAGGTCTTTGTGCGTTGGAGGAAGTCTTTGAGAGTGTATTTAACACGTTTTTATTGCTGGAGAATCATCTGTAAAAAGATATTAGTAACACAACAAATAATAAATAAATAAATAAATAACTTACAGCGTTACAGCAGTAAGGACGGCACTATCTTGAAGATGTCGACGTCTGAGATTTCACCCACAACAATTGCCCCCAAACTTATCCTTTGCGGAATACAAAAAGGGTAAGTTTTTCAAAACTCAAAGTGCAGATGGTTTTTGACTGGACAACTGCTTAGTAGGAGCGCTTCCATCTTTGCACGTTTTCTTCTTCAATAAGTTCCAGAAAATATTTCAGGAAAACCAGGAAGAAGCAACTATCTCGCGAGGTGTCATCTTCCATCAAGATGTCTACGAGTATGTTCTCCTTAAGATGACCTGCATTTCAAACTTTAAACATAGATGTTGTATCTTATGGAGATGTAGAAATCTCTATACTTAGTTGACATGTTAATGCCAAAACCCGGGTGTCTTAAGATGACATGTCAATGCCATAACCAATTGAAAAATTCTTAAGGTCAAACACTTGATTAAGTGGAAACGGGGAGTGCGTACATATAAACATACGTGCCCATTCCCCACCTTAACCTCATTGACATCGTGCGCTCCAGGCGAAGGTGTATAAACCTTAACTCGGAAGAAAGAAAGAAATTTCTTTAAACCTTAGAAGGGATTGAGTACCTTAAACTTAAGATGAGATGGCCAGTCTCAAGCTGTTGTCTTCTTAGGTCATCAAAATCTTTATTCAAAATGTTAATATCTTGCAAAATGACAACATGTTAGTAATACATGACATCTTGGCTGATATCACTTTTATTTGTAAAAATAAAGTTGAACAAATCATTTTATTTAAATGAATGAAAATAAAGTAATGTTTATTCAGAAATGGGGGTAAGTTCATACCTGAGTTATTACCTTAAGATGTCGACAACTTGGAAGGATGTTGGCATCTTTGATTGTTCCAGCAGTTTGAATCAATATGTTAAGCATCTCGAACTTAAGCAAACGTTTTTAGTTTCCTCACAAGACAGAAACATGTTAGGATTGGGTGTTAGCTTAGCTAACACCCCTCCGATGCTTAAGTCAGTAATGGTTTGATGAATATAATATAAATTGAAATAACTTAATTAAAATAAAATAAAGTAAACACGTACCTGTTATTCTAAATTGAGTTGATAAACTACAACTTACATGACGTAGGCCTTAAGATGTATGGCATTCCAAGATCTTGGGATCCTTACACCGTCCAAAGAATGACAACCAATATGCCCCCAGTTATGCTGAAGTTGTCTCCTTGTTCCCGTGGTAAAGAAATTCTTTAAGGTATCCTTTTGAGAGTAAGTTGCTGATTTGTTTGCGCAAGGCGATGCAATCTTCGGTAAGATGTCCGAAATCTTCGTGGTATGCACACCACTTGGATTTATCTTTCCATCCTGAAGGTTTATCGTTTTTCTTTGGCCACCTTGCTTTATCTCCAAGATTCTTCATTGCGCACAGAATACCTGAAACATTAACAGAAAAACAATAATCGGATATCTTTGGGCATTGAATATCATCTTGGTCTTCCTTAAGATCGCTTCTGTAGTAAGGTCCGGATCTGGTGAGATGTCTCTATCCTTCTGTCTGGGTTGTCATATGTCGACGCCTTGCCAGAAAGCTCAGTCTGCTGCATCTTGTCTTCCTCGAGCCTAATGAATCTTAAGACCCTGTTCCGGATGTCTTCCATCTTCTTGCATGGATTCATCACCAGCTCCTCATAGAATGGTGAATCTTTCTTTAGACCCAATATGAAGGCTTCTGTTGTTGGGTTTCCATGTAACATGCGCAGCGGAATATAGCAATTAAAATTTTAAGAAACCCAAAGCCACGGATCCGTTCATATGATTAAATCAAATACAACAAGATGAATAAATGATGAACTAACCCTTGATGACTATCAAAGTTTTCTTCGTCTTGGTGGAGAAACTTGAAGACTTGATCACGATCACAAAGCTTGAACACGAACTTTGAAGATGATGATTTTCACCCTCTAGCGGTATCCACACTTCGAACGAATATCAAAGGAGCTTCTTTGATCTTGGTTGCTAGACCAATATTATGAAACACACTTTCACAATATAATAAAGAACTATATGGAATTTATTTGTGAATTATTTTGTTCCCCAATCAATGATATCTTAGAACAAAATAAAATCTCTCTCAAACTCTTTGAGACTCATAAAAGCACTAGTAAATATGGTCTGGCCGAATTGGTGTTTTTATACACAATTAAGACCTATTCCAATTAGGTAACTTGTGTCAAAAACCATTCCTAATCGAATTAAGAAATTTCCAGTCGGCATACCGGGCGCCCGCCTGGTCCAACCCAGGCGCCCGCTCATTTGGCCAGAAGGTCCAGTCCTTTTGGAATTAATTCAGGCGCCCGCCTGGTACAACCCAAGCGCCCGCTTGGTTGACCAGGAGGCCCAGAATATTTCCAGAAATTCCTTTGAGGTCCTCCGACCCTAAATTCCAATATAGTCCTCTTATTTAAGATTCGTTCTATTGTGTGTGACCCTCTAGGATTATACTAAGTTGGCAATGGGCTCAAACATGATCCCATAAGATATGATTAGGTTCTAGCAAACCGCCATACCTACCCAAATAGTATAACTAGATACAAGTTCGCATTCCTTTAGAATATGTCATAATCCCTTTGTCCACGATGTCATTGAACACAAGTCATGGTCAAACAGTCAACTTGATTTGTTCAATACTTTCTCGATTCCGAATATGTTGATAATCCAAGTGACATTGATCTAATCAATTCATTTGAGTCCGACCGAACATTTCATCAACATCATTCCTACGAGAGGCCCAAGCTTGACATCTCTCAGTGGAGGGACAAATCCATTTAGCTTATTATTCTACCTTACGTGAATCAGATCATGCCAATCATATCCTTTATAACTATCCGGTTAAAGGTAGCGTTTGAATATGTCAAACATAATGTTCATCAAGTGGAAGACTATAATAACTTCATGTCTAAGGATTCGAATGACATAACTAATATAAGATATATGTATGACTTAGACCATGACATAAATCTCATACAGCGGGTCATGTCCAGTACCTTGTTCCAAACAAGTACCCATAAATCTAACATGATCATCTCATGATCATTTAGCCTTTATACTAGTGCTTAACAAGTACTAGGGACGGGGATTATTATAAGTAAACATGAACAACAATAATAATCAAAACATCTCTTTATTGATATGAAATAAATGATAACAATTACAACGTTTATTAAACGTGCCTAGGGCACCACTACCAACAATCTCCCACTTGCCCTAGGCCCAATCTCCCATGTATCTAATACCCATGGACCTAACATGACCATCATGTTTAGCTTGTGGAAGTCCCTTGGTTAGCGGGTCCGCAACATTGTCATCAGTAGGTACTCTGCATATATTTACGCCTAAGTATGTGTTTGGATCTCTGATGTGCTCTTGGTTCCTTTGCTTGAGCAATAGCACCATTATTATCGCAATAAAGGTCTATTGGATTAGCAATACTAGGAACCACTTCAAGTTCAGTTATGAACTTCTTAATCCAAACAGCTTCCTTTGCAGCACCCGATGCAGCAATACACTCAGCTTCTGTTGTAGAATCAGCGGTTGTACTTTGCTTGGAACTCTTCCAGCTTACAGCTCCACCATTTAACATAAACACAAAACCTGATTGCGATCGGTTTTCATCTTTGTCGGTTTGGAAGCTTGCATCCGTGTAAGCATTTACAACGAGATCATCTTCCATTCCTCCATAGACCAAAAACGAGTCTTTAGTTCTTCTCAAGTACTTAAGAATTGCTTTTACGGCTATACAGTGATTTTCGCCAGGGTCGGATTGGTATCTACTTGTCATGCTCAAAGCATAAGATACATCCGGCCTAGTACAAATCATGGCATACATGATGGACCCAATTGCCGAAGCATATGGAACATCATTCATTTTCTCACGCTCATCGTTTGTCTTAGGACATTGAGTCTTGCTTAGAGAAACTCCATGTAACACGGGCAAGGTGCCTTTCTTAGAATTTTTCATACAGAATCTTCTAATGACCTTGTCAATGTATGTACTTTGGCTTAAACCAAGTAGCCTCCTTGATCTATCTCTATAGATCTTAATGCCAAGTATATATGCGGCTTCACCCATATCTTTCATTGCGAAGCACTTTCCTAACCAAGTCTTCACAGACTGAAGTGTAGGAATGTCGTTTCCAATAAGTAATATGTCATCCACATATAAAATAAGGAATAGCACTATGCTCCCACTAATCTTCTTGTATACACAAGGCTCATCTTCGTTCTTGATGAAACCAAACTCTTTGACTGATTCATCAAAACTGAGATTCCAACTCCTAGAAGCTTGCTTCAATCCATAGATGGATCTCTACAATTTGCATACTTTAGAATCTTGTTCAAAACCTTCTGGTTGTGTCATATACACATCCTCTTGGAGTTTTCCATTCAGGAAAGCGGTTTTGACGTCCATCTGCCATATTTCATAGTCATGATATGCGGCAATGGCAAGCAAAATTCTTATAGACTTGATCATTGCTACGGGTGAAAAGGTCTCATCATAGTCAATACCATGAACTTGCCTATAACCCTTCGCTACAAGACTAGCTTTGTAAGTATGCACCTTCCCATCCATGTCAGTCTTCTTCTTGAAGACCCATTTGCATCCTATGGTTTTTACACCTTCGGGTGCATCAATCAAATTCCAAACTTGATTGTCTTGCATGGATTGAAATTCGGATTCCATAGCTCCAAGCCACTTGTCCGAATCAGGAGAAGACATCGCCTCTTGGTAGGTTGACGGTTCATCATTCTCAATGATTTCTACCTCATTACTATCCGTTACGAGAAATCCATATCTCTCGGGCTCGGATCGTAGCCTACTAGATCTGCGAGTTGCTTGTGTATTTTGAACAGGTTCCACAACTCCTTGTGGTTCTTGCTCTTGTTCCACTATTGGTTCAATGTTATTTTCTGGGTCTCGAATTTCTTCAAGATTTATTTTACCCCCACTGATTTCTTTGGAGAGAAACTCTTTCTCTAGAAAGACACCAGTTCGGGCAACAAACACCTTGTTGTCCTCACGGTTGTAAAAGTAACATCCTCTAGTTTCCTTAGGATATCCCACGAAAATACATTTATCAGATTTGTGTGCAAGTTTGTCTGAGACAAGTCTTTTGACAAAAGCTTCGCAACCCCAAATCTTCATGAAAGATAGACAAGGCTTCTTTCCGCTCCACATCTCATATGGAGTCTTTTGAACCGATTTAGTTGGAACACGATTTAGTGTGAAAGCAGCGGTTTCTAGGGCGTAACCCCAAAAGGATATTGGATGATCAACTTGACTCATCATTGATCGAACCATGTCTAACAAAGTCCGATTTCTCCTCTCGGACACACCGTTCCATTGTGGTGTTACGGGTGGAGTCAATTGTGAAACTATTCCACAATTCTTTAGATAATCATCAAATTCTTGACTCAAGTATTCTCCACCTCGATCTGATCGAAGTGCCTTAATACTTTTGCCAAGTTGTTTTCTACTTCATTTTGAAATATTCTAAATATCTCAAATGCTTCACTTTTATGTTTCATTAGGTAAACATACCCAAATCTACTATAATCATCAGTGAAGGTTATGAAGTATTGAAATCCTCCCTTAGCATTGCTACTTAATGGTCCGCATACATCGGAATGTATCAACCCCAATAAGTCGCTTGCCCTTTCACCCAACTTGGTAAAAGGTGTCTTAGTCATTTTTCCAAGAAGACACGACTCACAGGTGTCATATGACTCGAGGTCACATGAACCTAAAAGTCCGTCCCCATGGAGCTTTGAGATACGCTTCTCATTAATATGACCAAGACGGCAATGCCACAAATAAGTATAATTTACATCATTAGATTTAGATTTCTTATTTACATGATAGACATTGTTATTATTTTCATTCTTGACATCCAAGATATAAAGGCCATTAAATGAATTAGCAATACCATAAAGCACATCATTTAAATAAATAGAAAATTTCTTATTCTCAATAAGAAACTTAAAACCTTCATTATCCAAACAAGAAATTGAAATAATATTTCTGCTTAAATCCGGAACATAATAACAATTGTTCAAAACAAGAATTAATCCGGAAGGTAAAGTGACTTCATAAGTCCCTACGGCTAATGCAGCAACTCTTGCTCCATTCCCCACGCGTAGATCTACTTCACCTTCTTTAAGCAGTCTCCTATTCTTTAGTCCTGCACATTTAGACAAATGTGAGAACCACATCCGGTATCCAATACCCAAGAATCAGTGGTAGAAAGGAGAATATCTATCATATAGATACCTGAAGTCGACGCAGCCTTGCTGCTCTTCTTTTTCTTTTGCTCTTCCAAGAAAGCCTTGCAATTACGTTTCCAATGACCAATTTCTGACAATGGAAACAGATTGCATCCTTTTGTGAATCGGGTTTTGCCTCAGAAGCCTTGGCAACCTTTGCCTTGCTTATTTTGGGTTTGACAACTTCTTACCCTTTCCTTTGGCACTAGGCTTCTTCCCATCATGAACCAAGAGCACGGGAGAAACTTTCTCCACAATTTTCATCTCTGCAGTTTTGAGCATCCCATGCAACTCAGAGAGATTCTTATCCATTCCATGCATGTTATAATTCATCAAAACTGATTATAACTTTTAGGCAATTAATTAAGAATGAGAACCGTGGCTAGCTCCAATGGGATGGATAGCCAAGTTTCTCAAGGTGCTCTACATAACCTTCATTTTAAGAAGGACTTGTTGGTGTTGTATGCTCTAGGCACGTTATGAGAACGATTAATGTTATCTGTTTATTATGTTTTAATAAAGATATTGAATGTTTGATTATTATATCCTTTGCATGTTTATTATAATAATTCCCGTCCTGATATTATGATTAATTGTTAGTATAAGTTTAATGGATAATCATATGATGATTATGTGTATGTGATACAATTAAACTTATGGGTATTTGTTGGAGACCAATACTGGACTGACCCTATGAGATTTATGTCATGGTCACAATGTCATAATTAAGTCTCATATAGTTATATTACTGGAATCTTTTACCTGAGATTATCATAGTCTTCCACTCGATGAACATTACGTTTGACATATTCAAGCGTTAACCCCTAATCGGTAGCTATAAAGAATGTGATTGGCTAATCGGACTCATGTAGGGAAAGGTAATTACTCTAGAAGGGATTTGTTCCTCGTCAAGAGAGATGTCAAGCTTTGGCCACTCGATGAATGGTATTGATGAAATGCATGGCCGTGCTCAATATAATTTGTACTATCAATACATTCGGGATCGAGAAAGCATTGAACATTGTAAGTTGACCATTGACCATGGCTTACGTTCAATTGACATCGTGAAACAAAGAGATTGTAATATGTTCTATAAAGGATTCACAAACTTATACAAGTTATATTAATTGGATAGTCATGATGGCTTGCTAGAGTCCGCTCATGATTTATGAGCACAAATGTGTTTAGCTCATTGCCAACTTAATATAATCCTATGGGGTCACACACAAAAAGGACGAATTGTTTAAAAGGCTAAATCGGAATTCTGGTGGTGCTCGGCCGAGCACCTCATATGACTCGGCCGAGCATGGGAAATCAGAAGGTCAGATTTTCTGGAGCAAAGGTGCTCGGCCGAGCACCTTAAAGGACTCGGCCGAGCAGGCCCTGTTCGGGCCCAAAAACTGATTTCGTGTTGTGACGGGTTTTAACCTATTTCTCCTAAACGGTTTAGGACTAATAAGTATATAAACCTCTAACAACAACCTAATCAGTAGGTATTGATTCCATATCAATTAGATAGCCTCCGAGAGAGAGAAAAACAAGTTCTTCTTCTTCCTCAAGAACAAGAACATTGATTTTCTATATAGCCTTCAAAATAGAAAGAGTTTCTATTGGGTCTAGCAATCCGGTTCAAGAATCGTTCTTGAAATTCGTTCGCGTGTGGATAAACATAGAGGGCGTTGGCATCAACTCCTTCAAAGTTCGTGATCCAAGTTTTGCGGTCGTTCCTACGTTCGTGATTCAAAGAAGCGCGAAGAACAAAGATTGAAGATCTCAGAATTTTAAAGCTCCGTCACGGTTAGTGTTCTAAATTCATCTCCATATTAATCTAATCATCGTGATCGGATCTAGGCTTTTGGGTTTATTCCGCTGCACATGTTTGCACAAAACCCAACAGGACTCACTTGTTGCCCTTCATTCATTTTGCAAGTAGTGAATGCAACAATGGTCTTGTACCTCTCTTGCCTAGCTTG
This sequence comes from Campanula takesimana, assembly GCA_026119855.1. Taxonomy (NCBI): domain Eukaryota; kingdom Viridiplantae; phylum Streptophyta; class Magnoliopsida; order Asterales; family Campanulaceae; genus Campanula; species Campanula takesimana. Next base: position 88,001 of record JAOWBW010001301.1, on the reverse strand, counting down.
CTCTTGAAACATGGTTCTCAACTCCACGCCTATCTCATAGGCTTCCAAATGTTCCAAACTTTGTTGGAGTTTTGAACACATAGCAGCAAGCATGAGACAACTTACATCTCTAGAATCATTACGATGTTTCTTGTAATTGTCCCTTTCTACCCTAGGGGCAGTAGGCGGTGGTTCAGCAGGGAGAGACCCATCGAGAATGTACAACTTATCTTCTTGCCTAAGAACGATTCTTATGCTACGGATCCAATCCATAAAGTTAGTACCATTCTCTTCGAGCTTATCCTTCTCAAGGATCGATCGCAACGACATTGATTGAGTGTTATTAGTCATTATCTACAAATATGCAAAATTTCCAAAATTTAATAAGTACCGGTTTTCATTAAAGAGATAAATAATGTACTTTTCAAACAAAATACTCCCACTAAATTATATAAACCTTCATATACATCCAATGTATAATATAATTTAATTGGGCTAAGATCCAACTTTAATTTAACTTTTGACTCCACGGAGGCGGACCGCTCAAAACTAAATTAATTTGGTAGACAATCATGTCAATCATATCCCATATGATTCTTAGATCCTTTTATGAGATTCTTTGAGAAATCCAATTTCAAAAAGCATGTTTAATCTCATCTTTTGCCTAGGCCCAAAAACCGTTTTGACGCCTAATTAAGTCCAACCATTTTAAACGCATAGGAACCATTCAATTTAATGCACCTTGCGGAGGCAAGCCCACATTAAACTAATGAACCTCATCTTGCTCATACATGAATAAAGTTAATGCACTTCGCGGAGGCGAACCTACATCAAAATCACCCATGTATAAACAAGTGTTTTAATCATGGCATGGCAATTAAGGACTTAAAACTTTCTTTGAAGGTTCATCACATATAGCATATAACATATTTATGAGCACATAATATAAACATGTTACACATCAAGTTTAGCCACTAAATTAATCTCCATTAATTTAAGCATGATATTTATGTGTCATTAGTTTCTCTATAATTATGAGGATGAGACTATTTCAACTTTGGTTATTATCTCCAAATCAAGACAACAAGAAGTGCAGTCGAACTAAGCTATTAGGCAACCCACAATCCCGCACTAATTCAAGAAACCAAGAAAGTAGTCCATGTGGCCGAAACTAAGCAATAGATGCTCTCGATGAACGTAGGTCGATTGCATTCACAATTCCACATGGATCTCCAATCATTGAATCAAGAACTTTGTTTCTCAATTTTAGCAATTATGAACTCTTCATAATTCTAATTTCGTTTTATCTTTGAAACTTTGATTGCGATCAATTTTGGGAAACACAATCTCGATGAACGCAGATTAGCCATCCAAAACTTGAACCAATCTAGGAATCACAAGACAAAAACAAATAGGAAAGTCAAACCCCCAAAATCCACACACAAACCCACTACCCAAAACCCATTCCAGATCAGCAAGTCTGGACTGGTTCTATTACTGGTTTTGTTGAATTTATTGAAAATTCCATATTCAGATTTTAACCAAAATCAGAACATATTCTGCCGAGCGAGCGCCCGCCTGGTTATGGCCAAGCGCGCGCCTGAATGGTCAGAATAGTATAGAATTTTAAAGTTCGAAAATTTTGCCTCAAAATTATTTTTTCCCCGATTATTAAAACTTTGATCCAATCAAAATCAATAATCGAAATAATTCAGAATCCACCATAATTTTTATTGCGATTGAATCGTGCGATTAAAGTTGCAAAACAATAAACCACATAAAATCACAAAACACATAAGCATCATATATTCCAATATTCATATCATGCAAGGCACATAAACAATTTATATACACATAACATGATCCAAGTATTGAATTAATCAACATGAACGGGGCTCTGATACCACTGTTAGGTTTCCATGTAACATGCGCAGCGGAATATAGCAATTAAAATTTTAAGAAACCCAAAGCCACGGATCCGTTCATATGATTAAATCAAATACAACAAGATGAATAAAGGATGAACTAACCCTTGATGACTATCAAAGTTTTCTTCGGTCTTGGTGGAGAAACTTGAAGACTTGATCACGATCACAAAGCTTGAACACGAACTTTGAAGATGATGATTTTCACCCTCTAGCGGTATCCACACTTCGAACGAATATCAAAGGAGCTTCTTTGATCTTGGTTGCTAGACCAATATTATGAAACAAACTTTCACAATATAATAAAGAACTATATGGAATTTATTTGTGAATTATTTTGTTCCCCAATCAATGATATCTTAGAACAAAATAAAATCTCTCTCAAACTCTTTGAGACTCACAAAAGCACTAGTAAATATGGTCTGGCCGAATTGGTGTTTTTATACACAATTAAGACCTATTCCAATTAGGTAACTTGTGTCAAAAACCATTCCTAATCGAATTAGGAAATTTCCAGTCGGCATACCGGGCGCCCGCCTGGTCCAACCCAGGCGCCCGCTCATTTGGCCAGAAGGTCCAGTCCTTTTGGAATTAATTCAGGCGCCCGCCTGGTACAACCCAAGCGCCCGCTTGGTTGACCAGGAGGCCCAGAATATTTCCAGAAATTCCTTTGAGGTCCTCCGACCCTAAATTCCAATATAGTCCTCTTATTTAAGATTCGTTCTATTGTGTGTGACCCTCTAGGATTATACTAAGTTGGCAATGGGCTCAAACATGATCCCATAAGATATGATTAGGTTCTAGCAAACCGTCATACCTACCCAAATAGTATAACTAGATACAAGTTCGCATTCCTTTAGAATATGTCATAATCCCTTTGTCCACGATGTCATTGAACACAAGTCATGGTCAAACAGTCAACTTGATTTGTTCAATACTTTCTCGATTCCGAATATGTTGATAATCCAAGTGACATTGATCTAATCAATTCATTTGAGTCTGACCGAACATTTCATCAACATCATTCCTACGAGAGGCCCAAGCTTGACATCTCTCCGTGGAGGGACAAATCCATTTAGCTTATTATTCTTCCTTAAGTGAATCCGATCATGCCAATCATATCCTTTATAACTACCCGGTTAAAGGTAGCGTTTGAATATGTCAAACATAATGTTCATCAAATGGAAGACTATAATAACTTCATGTCTAAGGATTCGTATGACATAACTAATATGAGATATATGTATGACTTAGACCATGACATAAATCTCATACAGCGGGTCATGTCCAGTACCTTGTTCCAAACAAGTACCCATAAATCTAACATGATCATCTCATGATCATTTAGCCTTTATACTAGTGCTTAACAAGTACTAGGGATGGGGATTATTATAAGTAAACATGAACAACAATAATAATCAAAACATCTCTTTATTGATATGAAATAAATGATAACAATTACAACGTTTATTAAACGTGCCTACGGCACCACTACCAACATATGTTGCCGTTGCCATATCAAGGTTGGGGATATCTAGGACTTCTTTGTTGAACCTGTTAACAAAGTCTTTCAATGCTTCTGCAGGCTGTTGGACAACACGGTAAAGATCGCTGGTAACTCTTTCAAACTGTCTGCTACAAGAGAATTGGTTGTTGAACATGTTGACCAGTTGAGCAAATGATCTGATTGAGATAGGTGGTTGACGAATCAGCCACTTCAAGGCTGGCCCTACCAGTGTTGATCCAAAGCCTTTGCATAAGTAGGCTTCCCTATACTGAAGAGGTATACGGACAATCTCCATCTTTTCTTGGTAATGGGCGATGTGCTCTTCAGGATCTGTACTCCCATCATACAGCTTCATGGTTGTAATGTCGAATCCTTTGGGGATGTAGACATGTGCTATGGTTGGAATGAACCGCGACTTCTTGAAGCATGTTGGTGAGACTTGCTGAATAGGAGGAGTGACGCCTGGAACGTTCATGACCATGTCTCTCAGCTCTTGAAGCTGAGTTGCCAAGTAACTACCTGCAAAAGGGTTAGTACCACGAGCAGTATTATCATAACTAAAACTTGAATTGATGTTACCGAACGGGTTGGTGACATCTGCAGCAGATGTGACAATGGTACTTGTCACGACCCGAAAACCCGCCTCTATTTTCTTAGTAATAAATATTTAATTATTTATTTATGGCTTATTTATTTATTTAAATTATTTATTTATTTAAATATTATTGTGTGCATTTTGTGTTTCATGATGTAGTCGTGCCTAGCATTTTAATTGATCAATTGTGCTGGTGTGTAGTGAGGGATTTATTGGTAGTGTTTGGTTTGGGTTCATTTTGCCCTAGGTAGAAGTGAGGGGTTATTTGTGAAACCTTTTCTAATAATTCTCACCCACTCCCTCCTTTCTCCCTCACCTCACCCCTCTAGCCCCCCCCCCCTCTACCCGGTTCCTCTCCCCCCCCCTCTACCTGGTTCTCTCTCTCCCCCCCCTCTACCTGGTTCTCTCTCTCCCCCCCCCCTCTTTCTTTTCACTCTTACACTCAACCTCCCACAAACACTCATCTCCTCTCTCTCTCTCCATAGTTGTTGCTAGAAGGGTAAGTTTTTCTTCCTCCCTCATTTATTCATTTTGATCATCATTAAGGCATTATTTCTCATTGTTCATTTTATGAAAAATGTTTAGATCGTCGATAGAATCGTAGAGAACAAAGAAAATTCGAATTTCGTCAACTTTGATAAAATCCAAGTAAGTTACTTTCCCCCCCCCCCCATTTATGCTAAAAATGTTCATATTTAGTGTATGAAATGCTTTAGTTCATTTATATGTCATTTTGGTTGAGTTTAGAAATTATTTGGAATTTATTTGGATTTTTGGTTAAAAGTTGTGATAATATGAATGTTGAGATTTAATCTTGATTTGTGTGGTTAAATGTTGTTATCTAGGTCTCCTAGAGGTTCACATGTTGTTTTAGTACATTGTTAAGAGTATTGGAAGTGTTGATTTTGGGTGTATATGAATTAGCAAGATTTTGGGTTTGATTTTGGTATGAATGTGTTAAACCCAGCAGGATTTTGCCCAGCCGCGTAGACCGGGCGCCCGCCCATAAGGCCTCAGGCGCCCGCCCACTTCCCCCTTTCCTGACCGTTAGTTTCTGTCTTAATGGGCGCCCGCCCACCCCTGTTCAGGCGCCCGCCCGCCCTGCTTTTCTGGAAATCATTTCTTGTTTATTTTAGGTTGAATTGTATACTCGGCCTAGACTTTGGGTGCCACTCTAATTTAATTAAATAGACATTGTGGGATACTCTAGTGTTGAAAGTGGTCCCTTTGTGAATAATGGTGTTATGGAATTTGGTCAAGGGTTGTTTGGGAATGTTTGGGCATCTTAGGATGTGTTCGTGATTGTTCCAATCGGATTGATTTTGGATAAGACTTGGTCTAAGTTTTGGGTGATATCCTATAGTACTTAGAGGGTTATTCTAGAGCACCAAAGTGTTTGGTATGGGCTCTTGTCTTGAACTCGTCTTGTTTTAATGATCATTGTTGGATGAGCTCTTTATGAGAAATTCCGTTTATCGTTATTGAACTCTCTTGTGTGGAACTTCTTGTGTTCGTTGTTGTTGAACTCTTCGTGAATAACCGTTTGTAACTTTATGGTGATTGTTTGGATTGGTTCACCTTTTTGGTGATTATTTGGAATGGTTCCCTACTTCGGAATCATGAGTTGTTTAATTGAGCTAGTAATTGTTACTTGGCATTTATTTGAAAGTCCAGCTGGTATTTGTGGTTGTATCGGGCGATGGAAAAGATTATAATGGCAACGAGCCGAGTCCATTATAATGTTGACCATTGTTTTGCCCCATTATTTCCCTCCTCCAGATTGGCCTTGGATGTGAGATGAGCTAGCTCATTTCTTGGGAACAGTCTAGCTATTATAAGGGGTTGCGACTTTGTGTCGTATACTCAGTTATCGTTTGGTTATTGGTTCCGGTACCGGGTTTTCTCTTCAGCTATCATGCTGCTATCGTTGATTGGTTATCGGCTCTTTGATGCTGCTTATTGATGCTGCTCTTCGATGCGGCCCTATCGTCATTAATCAGATTGTTATATCCTTTATTGGGGAAACCTTGGCTCAGTATCCATTGTTACTTGTTTATTTCCGCTGCTATCTGTTAAATGATATTTTCTACGTGCTATGTGAGATTATTATCATTATCTATTACATCTTAGCCTGTCATGTAGTTGCATTAGTAACTTATTGAGATTTATCTCACCCCCTTTCTTTTATCTTTGTTTTTCCTTAACCCCCCCCAGGAGGAAAGGATTAGGATTCGCGGATCGAGGAGGACGTCGAGAGGATTGAGATTTTGGGCAGGTTGTTATTGATCGGTTTACATTATTTAAATGTATAACCTTTTGGGGATAGTCTTACCAACAATGACGTCATTAAGATTTGTAATCTTTTGTATTTTTGGTGTAAGCTTGTGGAGCTTATACTAGTAGTTTATTGTTGTTGTTAAACTTGGAATTCTAAAACTTTGTTTTAAACCTTTTGGGTATAAAAATGGAATTTTCATATTCAGTATTTTGGTGTATTGTTGTAAGTCGACGTCCAGTTCGCGTGCTCTTGGCCCGCGGGGTCGGGGTCGCGACAGTTGGTATCAGAGCTATGGTTTATCTCTAAGTATAGGTATAGGTGGACTAGAATGACCTAGGAGGGTAGTTGTGTTCGGAGTGAGTAACGGTTGATGTTTTATGCAAGTATTTGTTCTAAATGGCTAGAAGAAGAGCTGGTGAAGGTTATAGTGGGACTCCGAATCAGAATGATCTATGGGAAGAGAACCGTGCAATGTTTCAGGGGATGTTTGAAGCGGCGATGAAAGCAATTCATGACCACGGGCCGAGAGAGGAACATGTAGCACCTCCACGATATGGGTTGGAGCAGTTCTTAAAGTTGAAACCAAGTGAATACGACGGTGAGCCTGATGTGAAGAAGGCCGAGCTATGGATAGAATCAATGGAGAAAATCTACGATGTCTTTGGTTGCACTGATGAGGATAGGGTTCGGTTTGCAGCTTATATGTTAGTTGGTGCTGCGGAACATTGGTGGAAGGCACTGAAGGCCAGTTGGGATGCTACTCTTGTCCCTTATGCTTGGGAGTTATTTGTGAGAAAATTCAAGGAACACTTCATCCCTCTAGTGGATCAGAACCGGAAAGAGATCGAGTTCCTCAATTTGGAGCAAGGCGTGTTGACAGTAGCACAGTACTCAGCTAAGTTCACAGAATTGGCCAGGTATTGTGACTAACTTGTGCGGACCGAGGAGCAGAAAGCAATGAGGTTTATCAGGGGTTTGAAGACAGCTATTAGAACACAGTTAATAGCCCAGAGAATTCTACTTTTTCAGGATGCGGTGGACCGTGCCTACTTGATAGAGCAAGACATTGGGGAACATAAGAGGAAGACTGAGATGGTTAACCTGAGTAAGCAAGGAGGGCAGAGCAAGTCACAACCTCAACTATCGGATAACCGAGATAACTCTGGAGGGCAGCCGATAGTGAGAAATCAAGGTACAAATCAGGGGACACGAAATGGGAAAATCTGCAGTTACTGTCAGAGGGAAGGACACTCAGAAGACAAGTGTTGGAAGAAACAAGGAAAATGTGTGAATTGTGGTCAGTTGGGGCATTTTGTGAGAGATTTTCTTAGGGGAACATATCAACCATCCGGGAGTGACGCTGGTACTGCATAAGGTCAGAAGAGAGATACTTTGGGAAACCCTAAAGGTTCAGGGTAGGGTATTTGCGATCAATCAGCACTCAGCGGGTGACTCATCAGTTTCAGGAGGTATGATTTTGTGTCGAGAGAGCGAGCGCGTGCATTTTAGGATCATCGCATTCTCATGTTTATGTGCATTTAGTTGCATTTATTTCTCTTGAGTCTTTGACTTATGTGTTGTCAGTGTCTACTCCTATGGAGGAGTGTAGGATATCTGATGGAGTCTTATGTGCTCATGTTGTGCTTAAAGGTAGATATAACTTGCCTGCTAAATTTGTCATATTGCTATTATAAGGTTTTGATGTTATTTTGAGAAGGGAAATGTTATGCTTTAGTCGATTGTTGTAGGAGGATTGTTACATTCTCTATTCCTGATTTCCAAAAAAAAAATCGTTTTGAGACCGTTCCTTTGGGTAGAGTTATACACATCTTTTCTTATATGGGATTTGAATATATAACTTAGGTAGGTGTCAATGGGATGTCTATACCGAATTGTTGGGTGTATGTATCATTTGTAAGATTTCTATTTTCGTCTGAATAAGTGCCTAGTGTTTGGAAAGGAACTTGGGTTAAATTGAGTGGTTATGATACAAGGTGGTAGTGCTAATAATTAGATCAATGTCCATATTGTATCGATGGGGTTATAAGAGCTGAGGATTCAATTGAGGATTTCATGATAGGAGATTTTTGTTTACTTTTAGTATATCTACGTGAGTGCATCGGAATTGGTTAGTATGAAGAAATGCCTGATTTTCTATGAGTGACTAGTATATTGTGGAAGTTATAATCATTAATGGTGGTAAGCGCGTTAATTTTGAAAGGACTAAGCACATTTTGAGAGGGCAAGAATTTCTCGAATTGTATTCAATGCATTTTGAGTTTTAGTTAAATGGTTGTTTTATGGTTCTAAATCTTTTCTTGGTGGTGTTTCTCGATTTGGATTAAGGGTATGTGAAGAAAGTTGGGTATCAATACTTGGGCATATTAAAGAGTACTATGATTTGGTATTGGGTCAGTTGGAATGTGGCTAGCCAATTGGTTTATTATGATGGTGGTACGATTGGGCCTAAGTATCATTGAAATTATAAATGTATATGAGAAAGACTAAGGTAGGTTAGCCATGGAAGTTTTAGGAATTGCTAAATTTCTTTGGGATGGGTAAGCACGGATTATCAATTTAAAAGGGAGTTAGAGGAAGTTCCTTGGAGATAAAGTTTGGATTGTTTTACGGACTACTGGGTATTTGTAACTGTTTTAGGCTTTCAAGGATTTGGAGTAATGTGATGATGAAATTATAGCGTGGATTTAAGTAAACACTTTGTATTAAAATTTTGGGCTTACGTTGTACCTCTGGTTTAAGGTGCCATCTAAGGTGAAAGCACTATAATGGAAATCCTTGAAGATATAACCACTTTGGTGAATATTGTGGGGACGGAAAATTTCTTTAGCTTTCCATATTTTAAGAAGCTGATTTAGCTCCAGATGGTTTAATGTTTTGAATCTCTGGGGAGTAATACTAAGTATGCGGTTTACAAGTGGAAGTATCCTTGTAGTGTAATTAAGTTTATGAAATGAGATAAGTTTGTAGTATCTCGGGAGTTATGTTTAAGAGCAATGTGGATTCTTCGATTTTTGAACATGGATTCTAATTAGTAGTGAAGGTAATGATTGAAGGAAGTTAAGTACGAGAGGTTGTTATGTTATAAACATTGTTTAAGGTTGCCATATGATGGTTTAAAATGGATGATGGAGAAATTCGGGAAGTGACGGAATTAGCGTGTTCATGACTATTTGATCTTTCGGGTAGGTAATTTAAAATTCGGGACGAATTTTCTTTTAAGGTGGAGTGAATGTCACGACCCGAAAACCCGCCTCTATTTTCTTAGTAATAAATATTTAATTATTTATTTATGGCTTATTTATTTATTTAAATTATTTATTTATTTAAATATTATTGTGTGCATTATCTGTTTCATGATGTAGTCGTGCCTAGCATTTTAATTGATCAATTGTGCTAGGTGTGTAGTGAGGGATTTATTGGTAGTGTTTGGTTTGGGTTCATTTTGCCCTAGGTAGAAGTGAGGGGTGATTTGTGAAACCTTTTCTAATAATTCTCACCCACTCCCTCCTTTCTCCCTCACCTTACCCCTCTAGCCCCCCCCCTCTACCCGGTTCTCTCTCCCCCCCCCCTCTACCTGGTTCTCTCTCTCCCCCCCTTCTCTTTCTTTTCACTCTTACACTCAACCTCCCACAAACACTCATCTCCTCTCTCTCTCTCCATAGTTGTTGCTAGAAGGGTAAGTTTTTCTTCCTCCCTCATTTCTTCATTTTGATCATCATTGAGGCATTATTTCTCATTGTTCATTTTATGAAAAATGTTTAGATCGTCGATAGGATCGTAGAGAACAAAGAAAATTCGAATTCCGTCAACTTTGATAAAATTCAAGTAAGTTACTTTTCCCCCATTTATGCTAAAAATGTTCATCTTTAGTGTATGAAATGCTTTAGTTCATTTATATGTCATTTTGGTTGAGTTTAGAAACTATTTGGAATTTATTTGGATTTTTGGTTAAAAGTTGTGATAATATGAATGTTGAGATTTAATCTTGATTTGTGTGGTTAAATGTTGTTATCTAGGTCTCCTAGAGGTTCACATGTTGTTTTAGTACATTTTTAAGAGTATTGGAAGTGTTGATTTTGGGTGTATATGAATTAGCAAGATTTTGGGTTTGATTTTGGTATGAATGTGTTAAACCCAGCAGGATTTTGCCCAGCCGCGTAGACCGGGCGCCCGCCCATAAGGCCTCAGGCGCCCGCCCACTTCCCCCTTTCCTGGCCCTTAGTTTCTGTCTTAATGGGCGCCTGCCCGCCCTGCTTTTCTGGAAATCATTTCTTGTTTATTTTAGGTTGAATTGTATACTCGGCCTAGACTTTGGGTGCCACTCTAATTTAATTAAATAGACATTGTGGGATACTCTAGTGTTGAAAGTGGTCCCTTTGTGAATAATGGTGTTATGGAATTTGGTCAAGGGTTGTTTGGGAATGTTTGGGCATCTTAGGATGTGTTCGTGATTGTTCCAATCGGATTGATTTTGGATAAGACTTGGTCTAAGTTTTGGGTGATATCCTATAGTACTTAGAGGGTTATTCTAGAGCACCAAAGTGTTTGGTATGGGCTCTTGTCTTGAACTCGTCTTGTTTTAATGATCATTGTTGGATGAGCTCTTTATGAGAAATTCCGTTTATCGTTATTGAACTCTCTTGTGTGGAACTTCTTGTGTTCGTTGTTGTTGAACTCTTCGTGAATAACCGTTTGTAACTTTATGGTGATTGTTTGGATTGGTTCACCTTTTTGGTGATTATTTGGAATGGTTCCCTACTTTGGAATCATGAGTTGTTTAATTGAGCTAGTAATTGTTACTTGGCATTTATTTGAAAGTCCAGCTGGTATTTGTGGTTGTATCGGGCGATGGAAAAGATTATAATGGCAACGAGCCGAGTCCATTATAATGTTGACCATTGTTTTGCCCCATTATTTCCCTCCTCCAGATTGGCCTTGGATGTGAGATGAGCTAGCTCCTTTCTTGGGAACAGTCTAGCTATTATAAGGGGTTGCGACTTTGTGTCGTATACTCAGTTATCGTTTGGTTATTGGTTCCGGTACCGGGTTTTCTCTTCAGCTATCATGCTGCTATCGTTGATTGGTTATCGGCTCTTTGATGCTGCTTATTGATGCTGCTCTTCGATGCGGCCCTATCGTCATTGATCAGATTGTTATATCCTTTATTGGGGAAACCTTGGCTCAGTATCCTTTGTTACTTGTTTATTTCCGCTGCTATCTGTTAAATGATATTTGCTACGTGCTATGTGAGATTATTATCATTATCTATTGCATCTTAGCCTGTCATGTAGTTGCATTAGTAACTTATTGAGATTTATCTCACCCCCTTTCTTTTATCTTTGTTTTTCCTTAAACCCCCCCCAGGAGGAAAGGATTAGGATTCGCGGATCGAGGAGGACGTCGAGAGGATTGAGATTTTGGGCAGGTTGTTATTGATCGGTTTACATTATTTAAATGTATAACCTTTTGGGGATAGTCTTACCAACAATGACGTCATTAAGATTTGTAATCTTTTGTATTTTTGGTGTAAGCTTGTGGAGCTTATACTAGTAGTTTATTGTTGTTGTTAAACTTGGAATTCTAAAACTTTGTTTTAAACCTTTTGGGTATAAAAATGGAATTTTCATATTCAGTATTTTGGTGTATTGTTGTAAGTCGGCGTCCAGTTCGCGTGCTCTTGGCCCGCGGGGTCGGGGTCGCGACAGTACTAGTGGTGTAGGTTGGCCCTGCAGATATCCCTGAAATGTTGTGAGTGAAAGGTGGGACAGAGGTGTTGCCAAGTGGAGAGAACTGGAAGAAGCCAGGATCCTGGGACGACGACATCATCGGGGAAGTCGTCACCAGAGGGGATGACGGGGTTCCACCATCAGCTACACTGGCCATCGGGATCCATTCGTTGAATACAGAATGACTGCCCCCAGTGCCAAAGTCAAGAACCCTAGGGCGAATTGGTGATATAGAATCCACCATTTCACTCAATGCCTTCTGCTCTTTCTGCATATTCACTAGGGTGTCGTATATCAAATAAGTGTTACTTTGCTGCTTGTCTAGTTGATTCCTCATCTGGATTAGAATGCTCTTGAGTTCAGGATCAGAGGATAGAGCCAACTGCTTCTTGCCAACTCCACCAGGTGCGGCGGCGGTAGAGACCCAGACAGGCTGCCTGTCGACTTGTTGGGACTATTGCCCCCAATTGATAAGTTCAAGCCAATAGTTGTGCTAGAAGCCTTGCTGATGCCGGTAGTCATGGGTTGAGTAGACATTATGATTCGAAGGAAATTCAAACAATTAAAAAACAAAAGGCCCCTCGGTGCAAACTGTTTTGGCAAAAAACAATCAAAAGTAAAATAATTCAAAAAGAGAGTTCTTTCGAATTAATGGAGAGGAGGGTACAATGGAATATAATTGATTAATCAGGAAAAAGAAAGGTAATTGTACGTGAATGTATACGAGGAAAGCCCTTGAGAAAACTATCTCGCCGGCATAAAACCTCGGGAGGTGTTTATGAGCACCTACCACCCCGGAATGGTTGTATTAGTGAGTTTTGTGGTTACAAATGGTGTAGCTATGGCGGATTACAATGAGCACTGTGTGTCTAACTCCTGCCTCACAGCTTGGTATTTATAGCAAGGAAAATACAGTAAAAAGATAATAAAAACTATCCTAACAAACTGCCCTATAATCGTGGATTCTATCTCTACCGTTCAACAAACTGATATGACCAGGTCTTTGTGCGTTGGAGGAAGTCTTTGAGAGTGTATTTAACACGTTTTTATTGCTGGAGAATCATCTGTAATAAGATATTAGTAACACAACAAATAATAAATAAATAACTTACAGCATTACAGCAGTAAGGACGGCACTATCTTGAAGATGTCGACGTCCGAGATTTCACCCACAACAATACCCAAAATGAAAATTTGTCCGCATAATTATGGGACTGAGAGAGAGTAAGGTTAGTTTTTCAAATTGAAGCTCTAAAACCATAAAATGCAGTTATATAAAGATTTATCGGATGTCCCCGATGGGACAGCATGTGTACATAAGTATAAAACTGTTACACATTAGTTCACAAGCACCAAATTCATTTACTCATATATCCCTCAACAGGTGCCCTCCTCCAAAACAAAACAACATAGAGCATATGGCCATATTCAAGCGAAGAAAATAGACTTTTTGGGAAATAAAGTGCACTTGCAAAATAAATTGAGTTTTTAGCCATTTTGACTTGCGTATTATTTGGGCGTAGTCAATGTGATATGCGTACTTCATAAACAGCAAATGTGTCCTGCGTACTTTAGTTTCGTTTTCAATTTGACCTATTTTTCTAACGCCAGTTAAAATTTAACGAAACAGTCAATGAAAGTTAACGTACTAGTTAGTTTGAAGATGATTTTCCTTTTATGGGCTTCATTGATAATTTTATAAGTAAAAGGGTTGTGAACGAAAAAAATGAAACATTAATATTTAAAGCTTAAAATAAATATATATTTTATAATTTTAATTATTTTTGAACGTGTCTTAAAAAAACGAATACTTGGATTAAAAAATAATTAATAATTACCCAATGTATCTAAAATAATCAAAATTGTTTTTTTAAGTAAAAATAATCAAAATTGTTAATAAATGAACAATTTAACCTTGTATATCATTTATTTTTCCTAATTCAAAAACTTTTGAATTTTATACCATTTGCAGACTTCCTATAATCTAGTATATTGTTTCCTTTGCAGCCACTTGCCATAGAACCAGTCAAATTTGACAGATCTGAGAGAGAACGGGAAGAGTTTCTGTTGGAATTATGCCGGAATCTGAGAAGGCTGGCGACTTTGGATTTCCATATCTGGTCGTCGGGACATGGTTTTCCATTGAACGGAGATGGGGAGTTGCCGGAGTTGGTGTGAAGGGGTTGGATTCGGCGGTGATGGAGTGTGTTTTATTCTTGACCGGCGGGAGGTAAGAACGTCTTATGGAGTGCCGGAAAAATTGGGGCTTTTGGTTGGAGTGTGCTGTAGATCTTGGCAAGAATGGTGTCCGGCGATGGTGATGGATGCCGGAGACGGTTGCCGGAGGTGAGGGATGGGAGATGTTGTCGGAGGTGTGGGATGGGAGATGTTGCTAGAGGTGAAGGATGGGGGATATCGCCGAAGATAGGGAGAGGAGAGGTGCCGGAGATGAGAGTTAGAGAGAGAGTAGAGAAAGGGTCAGAAGGAGGGAGTATGCGTTTGTGACTGGAGGAAGGGGTGGGTTTTGATTAGGGATTCAGGGGTAGTTTAGGTATTTAAAAATGTTTAAATGGTTTTTGGATTTAAAAACATTACTATTTACACTATTAACCTAATCAAATTATTTGTTTTTTTAAGACACGTTCAAAAATAATTAAAAATATAAAAATATATATTTATTTTAAGCTTTAAATATTAATGTTTCAATTTTTTTGGTTCACAACCCTTTTACTTAATTATCAATGAAGCCCTTAAACGGAAAATCAACTTCAAACCATAGTTATAAATACCGTCCCGGACAGCGCACCGGTTTTGTCATTGGGACTGGACGTACCGGTACCGAAACGTACCGGTGTACCATACCAGATTTACCGCACTTTTTAGTAATTTTTAAGATAATTATATATATATAACATATGTTCAACAAAAAATTACAGAAGCTTGTATTTAATCATCAAACTATACCAATACTATCATAAGTTTAGTGTAGATTGCTTACAAATTACTGATCGCCAGCTTCAATTTCTTTGGCTACACAGGCTGCTTTGTTCCTGTTTAGCGACTAAACGACCTTGAAAGTTCTATTGCGGTGAATGGATGTTGATTAATCGTGAAGTATAAATCTAGAGCATAGATTTTTTTATATAAAAAAAACTCAAGTTTGAATATATTTTTATTAGGTCCGAAAATTAAAAATTGGTTTAAAAGTCTTTCTTTTCGCTTGTCGACCGGGACAACCATCTCAGCCGGTTCGGTCCGGTACGTACCGGTTTGGACGGTACGTGGCGGTTCAGGGCGGTACAGAAACTGGAACGGAATTATACTTGTACCGCACCGGTTTTCGACTGGGAGGGGACGTACCGGCCGGTACGGGACGGGATTTATAACTATGGTTCAAACTAACTAGCACGTTTAACTTTCATTGACTCTTTCGTTAAATTTTAACTGGCGTTAAAAAAATAGGTCAAATTGAAAACGAAACTAAAGTACGCAGGACACATTTTCTGTTTATGAAGTACGCATGTCACATTGACTACGCCCAAATAGTACGCAGGTCAAAATGCTTAAAAACTCGGCATAAATTTAAGAGGGAAAAAATATAACTACATGACTGATGTCTAGCCGTTTCGGTGGCAAAACAATCTCTCGATTCTAAATCAAAGTGGGGCTTTCTTCTACATCCCATGGAAAAAAATATAAGGCTTCCCCGTTCCTGAAGAATTACATATTCGTTCTCCAACTGTGTAAAAAATCCATTCTTAGGCCTCCCCAATGTAAGGGTTTCACATTCTATCATTACAAAAGCACGGGGAAGCATCCTCAACCCTATTCTTGCAAGAAACTTTTAGTCGCACTTGATGTTTCTGTATATCCTCCTCACGAAGAGATTAGAGCCCAAATAACCAACAGCTCCTGAAACGTTGATGAGAGCAAAGTTAGACAACTACTAATAATAATAATAAGAATCCCAGAATTAGCTTATCTTTTTGATAGATGGATGGGGATAAAAATTACACTTAACGAAGCCACATTCTTTTTGCTAAGGGTCAAGATTGGATGGGGATAAAAATTACACTTAAATATAGAAATTTGGCATAAAAGGGGCTCAAAATCAGTGGTGAAACTGCGGCTAACACATGGTGGTCAATCGACCTCCTTGATTTTGGAACTGTGTCATTTTTACCATCTTCAAGTTCAAGAAATACAGAATACTTTTACCACTAAAATGGTAATTCTATCATTTTTTCAGCCCATTTGGTTTAGGAAAAAAATACCAATATGTCATAATTAAGACCCCGTTCTACGAATTTTGTGGCCTCGTCACTAGTCAAAATGATATCATAGTTAAAAAAAAAAAAAAAAATACAAAAATACAAAAATTGACAAAAATGTTATTTTTTGTGCTTTTAAAAAACTTTAGGTACTATATTGACAATTCTCGAAAAATAAGGGGGTCATAGCCCATAGGATGACTTCACCAATATGTATGCATGGTGTGCTCTATCAGCCTTAGTGGTCATAACAATTTATTTGCAAGCTCCATCCATGACTTGGGGCAGGGGAAGCAAAACAATTTACATGTTCTGTACATTCATAATTTTACAAGGCACATCAATTTCGTGAGGTGTCACACCCCCAAGCTCACGGCTAGGTTGGCGAGGTGTCACACCCCCAAGCTCACTTTCCGCTCGAAGAGACCTACTTCCTAATTTTGGCATTCCACACAACAAGCCCTGTATAGAGATTAAGCTACTAGAGATTTTTTACTTTTATATTTGGCCTTAATACCTTAAACTTTAATCTAGGAAGAGTATTTTTGTTCTAAAACTTACCTTAAACATTAAACCTTTTCAGATCCATTCTCGCATAGGCACAAAGATACTAAAATGAACTAATTAACCACTACAAAACCATAAAGAATACTCATATTCCCAGAAAGTTTGTCCTTTTTTTGTTGTTACTACGAATGAACATGACTACATGAGTAATAATTTAGGCTACTTTTAATTATCGTAATAAATATTTAAAATTTGTTGTTGATACACCATTATTAGTATTGTCAATACCAATTTTTAGATTCTCATTAAAATAATTAAAAGTAGCCTAAATTATTAATCAAAGTTCATTAGTAGTAACAACAAAAAAGAGGGACTAACTTTCGGAGACGGAGGAGGGAGTATACTATTATGATTAAAGCTCATGTTTACGACGTAATTGTAGTTCCTCCCATTTACTTCATAAAATATTTGATCAACTTTACATATTGACTAAAGCATGCTACGTCCATTTGTTGTATTATCGGCCATTATTTTTCTTTGCCATATTTTGTTACTTGATAAATCCAAAACAGCTTACATTTAGGTTATATTAATATAGAAATCTACTCCCTCCGTCCCAAAATGATCTTCACATTTGACTATTCAAACATTTTAAGGATATAAACACTTGCTTCACTAGTCATGTTTTGTTTGGGCACTTTTGTGCCTAAATTGTAGAAATGTGAAGAACTTTTTGAGACAATGAAAAATTGCAAATAGGAAGATCATTTTGAGACGGAGGGAGTATTTAATAATAATAATAATGAATTAAAACTCACCGCAGAGGATTCCCAGGCCAAGACAGAACATAGCTGTGTATCCAAAGTAGAAGCTCGTTTGGAAGAAACCCGACATCTTAGTCTTCACATAGTAGTAATATATTGAATACAAGTACACGTATATAGCTGTGGAGGCAGCAGAAAAGAATGATGTCCATTGCCAGTGATAATTCTCAGCATTTAGCAGAAAGTATGTTCCCACAATTGTCACGCAAACCGTGACAATAGTGAGAATCAGAAAAACCAGCAGCATAAAGCCATAGACGTAATACACCTGTCATAAGAAAAGCAAAGGAACAGTTTAGAGTTGGCAGCACTTTCTGCAATTCGCATAACAATTAGAAGCATTGTCATTATTATCTACTCCCTCCGTCCCTAAATGAATGCCCAAATTTTATTTTAAGGGACATCAGGAAAATGTTCATTTTTATACAAGTTAGTGGAAAATATGCATACATATTCTTGTTATCCACTTCCTAAACATTTAGTTTTGCATGTAGAAAAAGACTAGTGAAAAGAATATGGACAAGAAAACCATGTAGAGACAAAGTTATTTTCAAAAAAGACATCATTTTGAGATAAAAAATTCTTGAAAATTGACATTCATTTAGGGACAAAAAGAGTAGTAAGAAACGGGTATAGAGTTGGCAGCACTATCTGCATATTGCGAAAGGAACATGCAAATGCAAAGGAACCAATGCTAATACCACTAAAAAAGTAGTTTTCAAGATCTCTTACTGTATATCTACAAGTCTCAAACGCAAATGAAAATGAATGGGAAATATGTCCCGTAAAAGATTTCATTTCTACTGAATCCATCTTCAAACCCTTAGCCAATCACTCCTGTCCCAAAAATATACTCCCATTTGACTTTTGATGGTCAACACAAGTAAACTTTGACCAAATATTAACGTCAACTCAACCATCCTATGTAAAAAAATCTAATTGATTAAGCATTACGTGATTTATCAGTAACATTTGTAGAATTTTATTGGGATGATTAGATTGACATTAATGTTTGGTCAAAGTTCACTTATGGTGACCGTAAAAAGTCAAATGAGACAATCTTTCCAGGATGGAGGGAGTGTAGTTTAACTAAATCTGCAAATTAGAGAAAGTTGAAAAATAACTTCAGGTCATTGCCAAAAAGCAAGTCACATCAGAGATGATACCTTGTAATTCCAGAAGGATGTAAAGACAAAATACATCTCAATAAAAATACTACCAAATGGTAGCAGTCCCCCCATCATTGAAACCACGGATGGTGTGAGGTACCATTTCTTCTCAGGGATTGGACGAGGAATGGTCTTCACACGACAAGGATTATTTGGAGCACCACTCCAATTTCTTCCAACAACTGTACCAAGAAGAGCTAGGGGGAAGGAGATGAAACCCCATATGACAAATACAACCACCATCGTGCCGAAGGGAATAGCTGCTAAAGAGCCATAAAATATAGCAATTGTGTTGAGAACGAAACCAATCCCAAAGCACAAAAATGGGAAAAGTGAGGCTGTGAGGATCATCGACTTGATCCAGTGTTTACCTGTGAAGGAAAACAAATGACATTTTTAAAATAAAATGAAAATTGCTGCAGAAGTTTGAATCAAAGAACAAAAGATATAACACAAGAAAAAAATTACTGAAAAGAAGTAAAGAGCAGAAAAAGGTGCATACCCCCATTGCGAGAGTACATTCCACCACTTACATAACCAGAGATGAACGATGTGAAAGCATAACAGACAATAAAGGTCGTGACAATTGCTCCTCTCCTGCACCACATACATAGTGTACGGGTTAGACTGAAGAATATCCACAACAAAACTAGCATTCAAAGAAACTGTGAACGGAAGACAAGTAATGCCTTCCAAAACAGTGATATTCCACAATTTATTCACAGACCAAAAAGATAGTCACTAATATAATGACATAAAAGTTAAAACCAAATCCATCCGTAATCCACATATAAAGGGCTTGTCCTAAACATAACTTATTTTTGTTCGTGTAGAATGTGATGCTGGAAATATTATCATATATCTTAACAACAAACAAGGAAACAAGTATTATAGTCACCCAACTGTTACGAAAACAGTACAGCTTAATTAGAGAAACACTTTTGGTACTTCAACAATCTACTTATATGACATACCCGACATACAACATTCCAACAATTGCAAACAAGATGACAAGAAGAATCAACAGTGCCAATTGCGCTCCGGTGCCAACAACAGCAGAAAGCAAAACCAGACTGCGGGGAGGCCGAAATACGTCCCCATGAACAAGTTTCCAACCAGACTCTTCACTTACATCTCTTTCCTGGAAACAAAATGCTTTAAGAACCAGCAAGTGAGTTGCAAGAGTCTAGAAATTCATAATTTTATAATATGGTTACCAGAGTTTCTAGATCATCATCTTCACGAGCATATTTAGCGTAGTCATTCCTAAGAGTTCTCATCAGAATCATTGACACCAAACCAGTGAGAAAAATAACCATCATAAATGAATTGAAGATGGAGAACCAATGGATCTGCAAGATAAGGCGGAAACAACCAATTTCATCTTGAGGAGACTTAATTATAAAATAAACCAATCATGATCCAACCCTAGTCAAAAGATTGTGATTGATCATTAAACACATATTTTCACAATGCTGACATTCACCTGGTGCTCAAAGAAAGGATAATCCAGGTAAACATCAAAACGCCGAGCAAAAGTGATATTAGTTTGAATCCATTTGACTGAATATGTCATGTCTAATGATTTGCCAGCTTCTAATGGTTTTGGGCTTTCTTGAGTAAGATTCACATGAATGATCTGCAACAAAAGGATACCCAAGATTATATTTATGGCAATAACAAGGTCCTTAAAACATTTGAATTGGCAAACATAAAGTTTCAGACCTGGTCTTTGTTGTATTTTACAATGATACTTTTATGTGTATAAAGCACATGCTTGTGATTATCACTATTCCTGTCAGGATGTAGCTCCCCAACAAAACCTACAAAACATATAAGATGATACATTAAATAAAGGATACCAGTATTAAATAACTTTGAAATGCCCACTTGATCTTAAAAGGAAAAAAAAAAAAAAAAAAAAAAAAAAGGAGATTGGCGGATACATACCCCATAGTGGGAGATCATCTGAGGTTGTATTCAGCACAGCAAAGACCAACAAAGATGATATCAGAAAGAGAACAAGAATAAAAGAATTAGCAAAACAAAAGCTGTTTTTAGTCAAAAAAGTACTTAGATTACTGGAAGAGGCTACTGAAGTGGCCTAACAAGATACAACGCAGCATCACATTTCTTATATACTTAAAAATCCATTACATAAACAAAAGTAACCATCCACCACAATGATAGGGCCAACTGAGAATTTAACACAAACACTTCTGATATCGTAGAAATATTTGTTCCATATTTTTTTCACTTTCGGAAAAGTAGGACTTCATTTCACCAGAAGTACTCTCAAGTAGCTCATTAACTATTTCTCTTTCAAGACACATGATTAAAAACTGTTAAGATCTCTTTACTTATTCATGGAAATGAGCAATATCGAGCTCACTGTATGTTTGATCTACTGCATGATGACAAAAGCAGTAAGCCATTTAAACAGAATATGCTGGAATCACACAATATACATGATGATGTATAATTGTCGTTCCCAAGTTATCCACAGGGAGTAGCGTTACCTAATAATTAAATAACTTCCAGACAGCTATTAAAGTTTTTAAGAATTAGTTTAATTATATGTGTGAATATATATATTTCAATACCATGAACTAGGGATGGCCAAACGGAACCGGAACCGGACCGGAAAAGCACGGAACCGGAGCAAACCGGCGAATAAACCGGAACCGGAACCACCATTCATCCGGGCCGGTTACGGTTCACATAAATGGCGAACCGGACCAGAACCGGACCGAAAATCCCTTGTTTTTCAATAATTTTAAAGGGGGGGGGGGGGCGGAACCTAACCGGAACCGGATTGTGCCAACCAGAACCGGGGTAAGCACGGGCCGGTTCAGGGTCACAAATATGCCGAACCGGAACCGGCGGTTCCGAACTGGAACCGGGCCCGGAACCGGTTTTGGCCATCCATACCATGAACAAACCAAGGAGTGATCATGTTGACCCCACAACTGAATATTAGTCAAGACTGTGATAATATAATGAAAGATATAGTGCATAACATACCCATGAAAAACTCAAACCAATAGCTATTCTCAATAGCATCCTTGAAATGTTTGACCTTTGCTTCATCAAGCTCCAGTTCACATATGGCATTCTTGTCCACATTTTCTGGCAGACAAAATAAATGCAATGTCATGAACACTATCAACAGTTACTGTAAAAATCATAGTGGAGGATATTAACATACTTAGGAACTTTATGTCGATCTGGCTGTCAATAAGTTCATTCCCACCCAATACCTCACCAAGGCCACCCCATTTGTGAGCAGCATTGCCAGGTTGACGACAAAATGGAAGGCTGTAATAATTGTAAGTTTCTTGTGGATTATTATACGGCCCAACTTTATTCACCCAAAGTGTCACCGCTTCATCTGGCTGATACTGAAAAATAAACAGAAGTGGAGGCAATAGAAAAGCATGATATAACTAAAGAGGGAAAAAAAAAAAAAAAAATATAAGTCTGCTTGGCGTGATGAGACTTCATACAAAGGGACGTAGCCAGGATTTGAAAAGATGGAGGTCAAAAATCAAAATAATAAATAAGAATGGTGAATAGGAATTTAAGCACACAAAAAACAAGCGTATACACACACAAAAAAGAAAAAGAGCATTCCATTAACAGATCCGAACGGGAAAAAATCATACTTAAATGTAGGATTGGATAAACACCATACATATCGTTAAAAATGTAATATCGCAATGTTGTTTTAGCGCGTCAGTGGTACCGTAAAAACTTGGTGGAGCCAGAGTAACAAGTTGTGAACTTCAATTATATGTCATTGGAGAGAATTTTGAACATGAACACATTAATTTGGTGGTTTCATGTTAATCCCTAATGAGTGAATCTTAAATTTTATAAGTGGATAATTTAAGTTTTACACTTAATTACTTTTTATGTAATTCAAAATTTTATATTGTAAGTGGATTGCATATATGCAATGTAAGGTTTGCCTACATGTTTCACCCTTGTGGTGGGGAGTGGGGACCCCTCCCTGAACCCACGCTAGGGATAGAGATTTGCACAATTAGGAGGGGGAAGGGACAATACTAAATTTAGTCATTAAACAGTTCATATTTACTTTTGTTTCAAAATATCAAGATAAAATATGAAGAGCATCAGGCTATTATTTTGTATTTTGATTTTTGTTTATTAATTCAGCAAACAAGACCGTGTCCTCACACAACAGAACCTTTTGCCGCTACAAAGAAAAAAACATTGTTCATAGGCCAATATGCAAACTATTAAATAATTTTTTTATATATGCCCCTGCTGTGACAAATGACATCAGTTAACATTTATGTATAGGACCTGATGCATAAGATCAAACCACTATAAGACATGAGTTCAAAGATAGAAGAAGTTCCTGATGGAAGTCGACTAGAATGGATGGGATATTTATGCTAGCGCTTTCTACTAAATTGTTTAATAGGCAAACCAAAAATGGTTAGCTTATTTTCATGAATTCCCACTTCAATACAGCTCGTCAAGAAGAAAAGGGGGAGGTGAAAAAGAGCAATTTAATCCTCTACAATTCAAATTCCTGCAGTCTCCCAAATTTCCCACCAAATAAACCATTGAGCCCCAAATGTTCCATTAACAATTAAACATAAGAAACTCAGTCCTCCCCAATGCTGATGATGTTACCAATACATCAATACCTTAATATATGTCAGACTATCAACAACAATCCTATTACTCCATCTCCACCAACAACAGTACTAGACTCAACCCACCCGTAAGCCATGACTCAAAGTATCAACTTGATTGACGTTTGACTTCAACTTCCTTATGCACACCAACATTGCCTCAAATCCATCCATCTATCCATCCTACAACACCACACTCCCAAACACAAAAACATGAAGAGATTAGGCGACGTGGTGCTACAAGAGCTCCCGCTATGCGTGGGATACAGGAAAGATCAGGGCTCACGTGTAGAGATCTAAACCTAAATTCAACAGGCTACAAAAACCCAAGCAATTCAAAAAACTGTATACGAGAAAGAAAAAAATTAAGAAGAATCAAATGCCTCCACACAGATCTAATCAATCAAATGTAAAATTCGCGTATAATGAAAATTGAATTGAAAGATCTAATAGGTACGATGAAATACGAAGCAACAACAAAGAGGCTGAAGATGTAGCTGAAGGGAGCGTTACTAGTAGTGATTAATTTAGTACCTTATGATCATACTCGGAAGCGAAGACCGGCGAGAAGATGAGAAAGGCCGCGAATAGAGGGAGGAGAACGGAGGAGCGGGATCGGACGGTGGGCCACATCGGGGAATCGCCGGTAAAGGGGGTTCGGGATCTAATGTCGGGCTTGATTGAATTTCTTCGCGTTTAGTGGAGGGAGAGGTGTAGTGAATGAGAAACGGGGATGGAGGAGGGGGCAGGGTTCTTTGCACGCTCTTTGTGACTTTGCGTTTGTGAATTATTTTTTAAGTCAACCAAAAAGAAAACAATACTCTTGGCAAAACGCACGAAGATGGGTCTTGTTGACAAATCTATCTATATATATATATATATTAAAGGTGAAAATTTTGAGAAAAACTTGTTTTATACTTGTTTTAGTGTAAAACTTGTTTTTACCTTTTAATGTAAAACAAAATCTCTTGACATAAAACAAGTTTTACACATCTCACTATTATTAGTAATAGTTATTATTATAGTTAACTATAATAGTTACCCTATATAGTAATTATTACTATTATTAGTAATATTTACTATAATAATTACTTTATATAGTAATTAATATATTTAGTTAATATTGTTAAACAAATAACAATTGACTATTAATAGTTAACTATCATTATAATTAACATTTATATTTAATTATTATAATTAACTATTAAATAAACTAAAAATTACTATTAATAGTATTAGTTAATCATAATAGTTACTATATATATATTAATTATTACTATTAATAGTATTATTAGTTAATCATAATAGTTACTATATAAGTTAGCTATTATTATTAATAGTAATTAGTTAATCATTATACAATAAATGTTAATATTTAATATTAATAGTACTCGCTCCGTTCGAGAGTAAGAGTCCTACTTTCTATTTTTGTACGTCCCACTAAAAGTCTATTTCCTAAAAAGACAAATGATGAGAAATAATGAATAGTGTTTTGGACAATTATACCCTCAACACACTTGCCATGTTTACCAATTTTCTATTGTGTCTTTAATAAGTATGCACAAACAAGGTATGACTCTTACTCTAGGGCGTCGGGAGTATTAATTAATTATAATAGTTAATATATAGGATAATTATAACTATTATTATTATTAGTGAATAACAATAGTTATTATATATGTTAATAAGTACAATTAGTAATATTAGTTAATTATAATAATTATTTTATTTATTACTAAAAAAATAACACAATTTTTCTAAATTTATAAGCAAACATTTTAATTCATGTACAATATAGTTATATTAAAAAATTTATTATGTTACATTACTAAATATAATCATAAAAAACAAAATACAAAAAAATAGTAAATTAGTTTTCCGTGCAAAGCATGAGTTACCCACTAGTAAGGGTTTAAAAATATGAGCAAGTCTTGTGACACAGTTTCACACGTTAGCCAGATTTAGACGAGAAAAAATTGGTTTGCTTCGTTCCGTTTATATGGGAGCAAACAATTTACTAACGAGACCCGTTTTACGTGGATACCGTCTTATACAAGTTTTTGTCTAAAAATATATAGTCCATTGTAGAAATTGGTTTGATATTTAAAAATGCGTAGATTAGAGCTAAGAAAATAAATACTCTCTATGTCTCGTTTTGTTAG
The DNA here is from genome assembly GCA_026119855.1 of Campanula takesimana. Classification (NCBI taxonomy): domain Eukaryota; kingdom Viridiplantae; phylum Streptophyta; class Magnoliopsida; order Asterales; family Campanulaceae; genus Campanula; species Campanula takesimana. The sequence goes on along the minus strand of JAOWBW010001301.1, from coordinate 62,370 downwards.
GTTACATTAGACATTTGATGTGGCATAAGTAAATTTGGATCAAACATTATTGTCAATTTAATCATTCTAATAAAATTTAAAAAATTGTTCTTGATAAAACACTAAGGGCTCGTTTGGTAGCCTGATAGGATTAGCCGGTTTTAATAGTCGGAAGATTATTAATCGGGGGATTAATTATACCACCATTTTTTATGGGTAGATATGAAGGTGGTTAGAGGGGATAAGATTGGATAAGAAGCTTATTTGAATTGTACCTAGGATTATTAATCGAATTGCATTTAGTCTACCAAACACTAAAATTATTGGGCTAATAATCATATCCAGCTCTAATCAGGCTACCAAACGAGCCCTAAGTGGCCTATTCATAACAGTTCTTAAAATTTCATTAGTATGATTAGATTATTATTAATGATTAGTAAAAGTTCATTTGTATTCACCACAAAAAAAAACAAAAACAAATGTGGTCAAACAAAATGAGACGGGGAAGTACTAACAATTAAAGACGTTTTTACAAAAAATGTTAAACTTAAATCAACATGTATCATGAATATATGTACTTAACTTTAATTAATGTTACTCTTGAAAGTGTAAAATAAATATTTAAAATTTAAAAGATTTAGAAGTAATTTTTTAGCATATATATATATATATATATATATATATATGTATATGTATGTGTGTGCGCGCGCGCGCGCGTGTGTATAATTCACTAAATTATTTTTTGTTTTGAAAATAATTTCACTACCTTAATTTTTTGAAAATATATTCCACTAAAACAATTTACTCTAAAATCAAAATTCATAATTTATACCATTCTCTTATAAACTCACGCACCACCCTCCCCATAAGCATAATAGGCCACCCTCCTACTCTTCATAAGAAAAGAACAAATTCTTGTATACGACGGATGCACGGGCGTGCGGCGGAACAAACCCGACCCGACCCGCCCGCCTGCCTTTCCTCCACTCCTAGAGCGACATGTGGCGCGTTGTGAGCCACATGCTAGTTCACCAACCGCGCATTGTGATAGTCGAAATTATAATACCTCGCAAGTGCACGAGCTATCGTTATAGCGATATGCAAACACAAGGGTCGATCCACAGGGACATGGATTAATTCAAAGTTATTTAACTATATTAAAAGCAATAAATAAAACAAAATATAAATAAAAGATATGTGATCAACATGAGCAAGCATATAAATGATAGGAATAGCAAAATTAAAAAATATCTCCGTATTTAATTCAAATATCATTGGTACATCTTTTCACTTTTCACCTTATTCACTTGATCACGAGATTTATTTCAATCTCTGTTTCTTCTTTCAGATTAGTTAATAGCAGTGTCACACTCACTAGAAACCCTAATCAATAATCAAATCTAACTGGCATAGTCTAGATCTCAAAATTAATTGCTTGATTGTTTAAAGAAACTAAGATCAATAACGCTTTCTACAATTATTTCATATAGATAATCGTCTAATTTTACCCACTTCACAATTTACCATGGCACATGCATAAACTATGAAGATGCTACTTGTGAATGTCTACACTAGCACAGTAAATAGATAATTCTAGCAAAAATCAATCACAAGGATAAATAGGGTGATCAAATCTACAAACCCTAGCAATAGATTTAAATTAATCACAAGTAAAATTATGAATAGATATCAAAAGATGAAAATAAAAATACCTCAATTAAATAAAAAGATAAAAGTTACCTCCAACCTTGCAACCCTTACAAATATTTACTAGCTACCTTGTTTGATAAAAATACAAGAAAACCGATCTAGTATTTATAGACTAAACTCACTACAAAAAAAGGGCTTTTCCCGGCACTTTTAATCCGACACTTCATAAAGTGCCGCTAATTACCGGCACTTTTGGAAAAGTGCCGCTAACTCCCTCCCCCGCTTCCCCCAAATTTCATATCCTCACAAAAACCTTTCCCCAAATTGCTCGCAAACAAAAGTCCAGCAATATTCCCTTGATGGAGTTTCGGTAAGCTTGATTCATCTTGACGTACAACCTTAAATCAACCGGCGAATTCCTCTTCTTGGTGGGTGTCGATTTTAAGCAGGTAATTTCACACTTCTGATTCTCTAAACTGGCCAACTTAAAACTCTAGACATGCTATAGAATGATTTTATACATCGATTAGCTGTGCCGTTCTAAATCGACCCATCGTTCTTTGTAGGGTTGATCTCTTTGACGCATCTTCATCAATTGCATCTCGTGGTTGATACTCTCAGCTAGGTAATCGCTCATACTCACATCCTACAGCACAATTTTAGCAAGTAAAGTTTAGATGGTTTCTTAGTCCCAAAAGATACACGCCTTTGGGCATCAAACAATTTTTATTTTTTTTTGTTTTGGGTGGTGTCATGTTACTGCTTTGCACAGTAGATTGTATTGTTAATGTTTGGTGCTAATTAGATGCAAAAAGACATGAGTTATAACTGCAGGCTTATATCATAAACTATAGTTGAATTTAATAGTTCTGCTATTTTTCAGACACATAAGTATTATGGTTCTCCTACGAATGTCTCAACTATTTCATGTTCTGTTTGGTGGCTCATGCCATTGATTGTGCTGCTTATGTACTTGATGCACAACCTTGCAAGATGATACTGTGCATATTTGTTAGCGTTTATTTTCCATACTAATATGTGTATTGAAGTTGTAGCAGAATATAAATACTACTTTCTCCATCTCAATTTAAGGTTGTTACTTTCTTTTATGGTCGGTCCCTTAAAATGGACAATACTTGTGATTCTCACAATAAAATTAAATTGACAATGGCACCCACTTATCATTCTCACAATAAAAACTCCCTACTCAGTTTCTTCTACTTTATTTTTACTCACAACATTTACTTTTTCTTAATCCTCGTGTAAAGTTACACTAAAAACGTTAAACTGGGACGGAGGGAGTAAGTAATAATAGTGGGTAAATTGTACATACCTATTGTTAAAACGTTTTATTTTTATTATAATATATCATTTTAGTTTCTCTCAAGTTCTCTCTCCCGCTGTCTGTACAGCCATAGGATTGTTTTCGTTCTTCTCAGCTTAATTTCTGACTTATGCTTGTTGATTTAATATTTGTAGCTAATTATAAAGAAAATGGATAAGAGTTGGATTAACTTGCCAAATAGGCTCGATCCAAGATTTTTAAATGGTCTTATGGATTTTATTAAGTTTGCGCACATGAATAAGCAGCCTGGTTCGGAAATTAAGTGTCCATGCAGGCATTGTAGATTATCTCTTAACCAATGCAAGAAAAATGTTTGTGAACACGTAGTCATGTATGGTTTTCTTGAGAGTTACACTACCTGGAATCGTCATGGAGAAACCTTAAACATTCAAGTTCCCGGTGTGGATCATTCAACTACTCAACCTGTCATAGAAGATGATATGGAAGGACTAATTCGTGATAATTTCGGCCACCATCATTTAATAGGTGGGCCTGCACAAGAGGAATCTTTTGATGGCCCAGATGAACAAACAAGAATTTTTTTTACTTTATTGGAGAACTCTCGTTCAGAGCTATATCCTGGTTGTAAGGAGTTTACTCTATTATCATTTATTGTGCGAATGCTGCATAACAAGTCTTTATATGGGTGGAGTAACAAATCATTCAGTGTACAACTACAACAACTCAAGGCTGCATACCATCCTCATGATGATAAATTCCCCAGTTCTTATTATGAAGCTCGTAAATTCGTGAAGAATTTGGGTATGGAATACAAGAAAATTCATGCATGTGAAAATGATTGCATGTTATTTACAGATCCATTAATTACTAAGTGTTCACCCAGATATAAAAAGTTTGAAGGCCAAGATGAGGATGAAGAAGAACACAAAGATAGAAAAATTCCTCTTAAGGTTGTGAGATACTTCCCTCTAAAGCCAAGGCTTCAAAGGTTATACATGTCATCAAAGACTACTAAACCAATGAGATGGCATGCTGAAGAACGCACCAAAGATGGAACATTAAGGCACCCTGCAGACTCTCTTGCTTGGAGAACCTTAGATGAGAAATACCCAGATTTTGCAAGTGAGTGCAGAAATGTTAGGCTCGGCTTAGCTGCTGATGGTTTCAACCCATTTAAGACAATGAATGTGTCTCATAGCACATGGCCAGTTATTTTAGTACCATATAACTTGCCACCTTGGATGTGCATGAAACAACCCTATTTTATATTGTCTATGGTCATTGATGGTCCACGAAGTCCAGGCAATGACATTGATGTCTACCTACAATTGCTAGTTCATGAGTTAAAAGACTTATGGAATGATGGTGTGGCTACCTATGATGCTGCAAGTAATCAAATGTTTTGCATGCGTGCAACACTACTCTGGACCATTAATGACTTTCCGGCTTATGCAAATCTGTCTGGGTAGAGTATAAAGGGGAAGTATGCATGTCCATGTTGTAACACAGAAACTCGTTCTGCTTGGCTAACGAATGGAAGAAAGTTCTGCTATATGGGTCATCGTAGGTTCTTGGACAACTCTCATAAATTTCGAAAAGACAAAGTCTCATTTGATGGTAAAACTGAACGTCAACATAAACCTCCGAGATTATCTGGGCATGAACTTTTAACACAGTTGGAAAGTATATCAACACAGTATGGAAAAGGAAAGCCTCCAGTTGTGCCTAATAAGAGGAGAAAGGCAGGTTGTAGTACAGATAATAGTAAAAGGGAGGACAATTGGAAGAAGAAAAGTGTTTTCTTTGATTTACCATATTGGAAGGATCTTCTGATTTGCCATAACATTGATATGATGCATACGGAGAAAAATGTATGTGACAGTATAATTTATACATTGCTAGGTGTAGACGGTAGGTCAAAGGATAACTTGAATGCACGCGAGGACCTTGAAATTATGGGGATCAAGAAGGCTCTCCATGCAGTAAAACGTGATGGTAAAAAGCCATATCTTCCTCCGGCATCTTTTAACATGAGCAAGGAACAAAAAGATACTTTTCTAAAAGTATTGAAGAATGTTAAATTTCCTGATGGTTACGCATCAAATATTGCACGTTGCATGAAGGTGGATGACCGCACAATAACTGGGCTTAAAAGTCATGATTGCCACATTTTGGTTTAGCAATTACTACCCACATGCGTACGAAGAGTGTTGCCAAAGGAAGTGTCCAAAACTTTGCTTGAGTTGAGTAATTGTTTGAAGCTATTGTACTCAAAAGTTAGTCGTCCATGTGACTTTGAGGCTGTACAAGATCGAATTGCGCTTACACTATGCCATTTAGAGATTATATTCTTACCTGCATTTTTTGATATTATGGTCCACTTAATTGTTCATCTAGCAGAAGAGGCTATGATTGCTGGACCAGTGCAATATCGTTCTATGTCCTCAATTGAAAGGTTTGCACTAGTAGTTCTTTTGTTATTTTAAAGATTAGAGATATATAGAAATAAATTTAAGATCTTTTAAATTTCCTATTTTTCGCTGTAGATATTTAGGTACACTTAAAGGCTATGTGCATAATTGAATTCGTCCAGAAGGGTCTATATGTGAAGGTTATCTAGCAGAAGAGTGTATGACATTTTGTGCAATGTACTTACATGATGTTGAGTCGAAGTTAGATAGACCAACAAGGAATGATGAAGGTGGTGGTGATGATTCATATGGACAGCTAGGTAGGCCAATTGGCAAAGTGGAATCCTTTCGTCTTGATGAGATGTCATGGGTGCAAGCACATCGATATGTGCTTTTCAACTTAGATGGATGTGAAAGTTTTCAAGAGTAAGCTTAAAATATATATTACTATTTATGGTTTTTATTTGAATGTATAAAATTATGATTTTCTTTAACCATTTTATTTAAGCAGGGTACACAAATATGAACTAAAATGCAAAAATCCACGTGCATCAGAATTTGAAATAGATAAGTATCACAACAAACATTTTCATAGATGGTTCAAGGATCATGTAAGTACCTAAAATATTTAACATTCTACGTATATATTTTAAAATATTCATTTTTTGATGTTTCTTTCTTTTTCTTATTAAACCAGATAATTAGTTTGGAGAAGAAAGGCAAATGCGCACTTATCCCTGATAATCTTAAGATAATATCAAGATTTCCTGACAAATGGGCAAGGAGATGTTCAGGTTATATTATAAATGGAGTGAGGTTTCATACTTATCAACGAGAAAGGACATTGAAAACACAAAATAGTGGGGTTCAGTTGAGTGCAAGTACTCAAAGTTTTTCAAGTAGAAAAGATAATAACCCGGTTTTTGGAGATGTTACTTACTATGGAAGGGTGAGAGATATCATTGAATTACGATACACAAATGAGTTAAAATTTGCTTTGTTCAAATGTGATTGGATTAACAATTTGACAGGCAAATTAGAAGATGCTAACAAGCTAACTCTTGTTAATTTTAATCATTTGATGTATCAACAAAATCGACAATCAGATGAACCATTCATTCTTGCGTCTCAAGCTCAGCAAGTCTGGTATGTTCAAGATCCTATTGATGATAATTGGCATGTAGTAATGAAAACGAAGCCAAGAGATATGTTCGACATGGGAGACAAAGAAACTGAGCCTTATGTCGAACAACTTTTAGATGACATCTCATTTGTTAATGAAGAGAACTCTTGGGTTCGGAATGACATAATTGGTGAAACGGTTGAAGCTTCCACCTTGAAAAAACGCAACTCTCAAGATCAAAACGATAAAGATGAGAACACCAAAGATGAGAACGACGAAGATGAGTATGAAGAAGATAGTGAAACTGATGCACATTCTGGTAGCGGTGATGATGATTCTTATCAGGAAAGCGATGAAGATGGTTACTTTAGTGACGACAACTAATTTGTTTAGCTCAAATTTGATCTGATTCTATGCTTATTTTAATTTGATTTTGATACTCGTTAAGTTAGTGATGATATCACTTTGTTATCTTGCACTAATTTTTATTTTTAGTTAAGTGAACTGTTTATTCCATCATTTTATCAAATTGGTATAAATTAACATATTCCTGTGGCATTTGATTGGTTATGCCACCATTTTGCTAACGGTGTTATCTTAGATATAAATTCAAGGCTTGATGAGTGGAAGTCAAAACTAGGTTGCATCTTTATATAATATTATATATATATATATATATATATATATATATATATACATTTCTCTCTTTATATATGTATATATATGTCATTTTATGTTTACATTTTTATTAAATAGTTCTTTCTTTCTTGTAGGTGGAAAATGGATGAGGAAAGACAATTATCAGTACGACCCGCATTTAGCAGTCAACCAAGCATGCAAAAAGTACATTCCCATCCCATGTCAAGTTCCCTACGTAAGTTACACACTTCAACAAATCAAATAATGGATCAACGAGGTTCATTATCACAACCTGATGTAACGCGCCAAATGTTGGGTTTCGATCAAACATGCGCAGCGGAATTTAGCATTTAAAATTTTGAAACCCAAAGCCATGGATCCGTTCATATGATTAAATCAAATACGACATAAGAATAAAGGAATAAACTAACCCTTGATGGCTATCAAATTCTCTTGGTCTTTGGTGGAGGTTTGAAGACTTGATCACGATCACAAAGCTTGAACACGAACTTTGAAGATGATGATTTTCACCCTCTAGCGGTATCCACACTTTGAACGAATATCAAAGGAGCTTCTTTGATCTTGGTTGCTAGACCAAATTGTGAAACACTTTTTCACAATCAAAAGAACTATATGGAATTTATTTTGTGTATTATTTTGTTCTTCAACCAAGAATGTCTTGGAACAAAATAAACCCTCTCTCAAACTCTTTGAGACTCACAAAATCATTAGCCTAGAGTGCTGGCCGAATTTGGTCTTTTATACACAAGTATGACCTATTCCAAATAGGAAACTTGTGTCAAAATCCGTCCAAAATTCGTTTCCTAATCAAATTAGGAATCTGCCACCCGACAGTACTGTGCGGCCGCCCAGAATGCACTGTGGGGTCGCACAACTATCTGAAACAAAACTGGTACAAAAATGGGCTAAGTGTGCGGCCGCCCAGTCCATACTGTGCGGTCGCCCACTTCCCCAGAATGTCCAGAATTTTCAAAATTCCAATATAGTCCTTTTAAAGATTCGTTCTATTGTGTGTGACCCTCTAGGATTATACTAAGTTGGCAATGGGTTCAAACATGAAACCATAAGATATGATTAGGTTCTAGCAAACCGTCATACCTACCCAAATAGTATAACTAGATACAAGTTCGCATTCCTTTAGAATATGTCATAATCCTTTTGTCTACGATGTCATTGAACACAAGTCATGGTCAAAGAGTCAACTTGTTTTGTTCAATACTTTCTCGATTCCGAATATGTTGATAATCCAAATGACATTGATCCAATCAATTCATTTGAGTCCGGCCGAACATTTCATCAACATCATTCCTACGAGAGGCCCAAGCTTGACATCTCTCCGAGGAGGGACAAATCCATTTAGCTTATTATTCTTCCCTACGTGAATCCGATTATGCCAATCATACCCTTTATAACTACTCGGTTAAAAGTAGCGTTTGAATATGTCAAACATAATGTTCATCAAGTGGAAGACTATAATAACTTCATGTCTAAGGATTCAAATGACATAACTAATATGAGATATATGTATGACATAGACCATGACATAAATCTCATAAAGCGGGTCATGTCCAGTACCTTGTTCCAAACAAGTACCCATAAATCTACCATGATCATCCCATGATCATTTAGCCTTTATACTAGTGCTTAACAAGTACTAGGGACGGAGATTATTATAAGTAAACATGAACAACAATAATAATCAAAACATCTCTTTATTGATATGAAATAAATGATAACAATTAAAACGTTTATTAAACGTGCCTAGGGCACCACTACCAACAATCTCCCACTTGCCCTAGGCCCAATCTCCCATGTATCTAATACCCATGGACCTAACATGACCATCGTGTTTAGCTTGTGGAAGTCCCTTTGTTAGCGGGTCCGCAACATTGTCATCAGTAAGTACTCTGCATATATTTACGTCTCCCCTATCAACGATCTCTCGAATGATATGAAAACGCCTAAGTATGTGTTTGGATTTCTGATGTGCTCTTGGTTCCTTTGCTTGAGCAATAGCACCATTATTGTCGCAATAAAGGTATATTGGACTAGCAATACTAGGAACCACTTCAAGTTCAGTTATGAACTTCTTAATCCAAACAGCTTCCTTTGCAGCATCCGATGCAGCAATATACTCAGCTTCTGTTGTAGAATCAGCAGTTGTACTTTGCTTGGAACTCTTCCAGCTTACAGCTCCACCATTTAACATAAACACAAAACCCGATTGCGATCGGCTATCATCTTTGTCAGTTTGGAAGCTTGCATCCGTGTAAGCATTTACAACGAGATCATCTTTCATTCCTCCATAGACCAAAAACGAGTCTTTAGTCCTTCTCAAGTACTTAAGAATCGCTTTTACAGCTATCCAGTGATTTTCGTCAGGGTCGGATTGGTATCTACTTGTCATGCTCAAAGCATAAGACACATCCAGCCTAGTACAAATCATGGCATACATGATGGACCCAATTGCCGAAGCATTTGGAACATCATTCATTTTCTCACGCTCATCTTTTGTCTTAGGACATTGAGTCTTGCTTAGAGAAACTCCATGTAACACGGGCAAGGTGCCACTCTTAGAATTTTCCACACGGAATCTTCTAATGACCTTGTCAATGTATGTACTTTGGCTTAAACCAAGTAGCCTCCTTGATCTATCTCTATAGATCTTAATGCCAAGTATATATGCGGCTTCACCCATATCTTTCATTGCGAAGCACTTTCCTAACCAAGTCTTCACAGACTGAAGTGTAGGAATGTCGTTTCCAATGAGCAATATGTCATCCACGTATAAAATAAGGAATAGCACTATGCTCCCACTAATCTTCTTGTATACACAAGGCTCATCTTCGTTCTTGATGAAACCAAACTCTTTGACCGATTCATCAAAACGGAGATTCCAACTCCTTGAAGCTTGCTTCAATCCATAGATGGATCTTTGCAATTTGCATACCTTAGAATCATGTTCAAAACCTTCTGGTTGTGTCATATACACATCCTCTTGGAGTTTTCCATTCAGGAAAGCGGTTTTGACGTCCATCTGCCATATTTCATAGTCATGATATGCGGCAATGGCAAGCAAAATTCTTATAGACTTGATCATTGCTACGGGTGAAAAGGTCTCATCATAGTCAATACCATGAACTTGCCTATAACCCTTCGCTACAAGCCTAGCTTTGTAAGTATGCACCTTCCCATCCATGTCAGTCTTTTTCTTGAAGACCCATTTGCATCCTATGGTTTTTACACCTTCGGGCGCATCAATCAAATTCCAAACTTGATTGTCTTGCATGGATTGCAATTCGGATTCCATGGCTCCAAGCCACTTATCCGAATCAGGAGAAGACATCGCCTCTTGGTAGGTTGACGGTTCATCATTCTCAATGATTTCTACCTCATTACTATCCGTTACGAGAAATCCATATCTCTCGGGCTCGGATCGTAACCTACTAGATCTGCGAGATGCTTGTGTATTTTGAACAGGTTCCACAACTCCTTGTGGTTCTTGTTCTTGTTCCACTATTGGTTCAATGTTATTTTCTGGGTCTCGAATTTCTTCAAGATTTATTTTACTCCCACTGATTTCTTTGGAGAGAAACTCTTTCTCTAGAAAGACACCAGTTCGGGCAACAAACACTTTGTTGTCCTCTCGGTTGTAAAAGTAATATCCTTTAGTTTCCTTAGGATATCCCACGAAAATACATTTATCAGATTTGTGTGCTAGTTTGTCAGAGATAAGTCTCTTGACATAAACTTCGCAACCCCAAATCCTCACGAAAGATAAACTAGGTTTCTTTCCACTCCACATCTCATATGGAGTCTTTGGAACCGATTTAGTTGGAACTTGATTTAGTCTGAAAGCAACGGTTTCTAGGGCGTAACCCCAAAAGGATATTGGAAGATCAACTTGACTCATCATTGATCGAACCATGTCTAACAAATTTCGATTTCTCCTCTCAGACACACCATTCCATTGTGGTGTTCCGGGCGGAGTCAATTGTGAAACTATTCCACAATTCTTTAGATGATCATCAAATTCTTGACTTAAGTATTCACCACCTCGATCTGATCGAAGTGCCTTTATACTTTTGCCAAGTTGTTTTTCTACTTCATTTTGAAATATTCTAAATATCTCAAATGCTTCACTTTTATGTTTCATTAGGTAAACATACCCAAATCTACTATAATCATCAGTGAAGGTTATGAAGTATTGAAATCCTCCCCTAGCATTGCTACTTAATGGTCCGCATACATCGGAATGTATCAACCCCAATAAGTCGCTTGCCCTTTCACCCAACTTGGTAAAAGGTGTCTTAGTCATTTTTCCAAGAAGACATGACTCACAAGTATCATATAACTCTAAGTCACATGAACCCAAAAGTCCGTCCCCATGGAGTTTTGAGATACGCTTCTCATTAATATGACCAAGACGGCAATGCCACAAATAAGTATGATTTACATCATTAGGTTTAGATTTCTTATTTACATGATAGACATTATTTTCATTCTTGACATCCAAGATATAAAGGCCATTAAATGAATTAGCAATACCATAAAGCACATCATTTAAATAAATAGAAAATTTCTTATTCTCATTAAGAAACTTAAAACCTTCATTATCCAAACAAGAAATTGAAATAATATTTCTGCTTAAATCCGGAACATAATAACAATTGTTCAAAACAAGAATTAATCCGGAAGGTAAAGTGACTTCATAAGTCCCTACGGCTAATGCAGCAACTCTTGCTCCATTCCCCACGCGTAGATCTACTCCACCTTCTTTAAGCAGTCTCCTATTCTTTAGTCCCTGCACATTTAGACAAATGTGAGAACCACATCCGGTATCCAATACCCAAGAATCAGTGGTAGAAAGGAGAATATCTATCATATAGATACCTGAAGTCGACGCAGCCTTGCTGCTCTTCTTCTTCTTTTGCTCTTCCAAGAAAGCCTTGCAATTACGTTTCCAATGACCAATTTCTTGACAATGGAAACAGATTGCATCCTTTTGTGAATCGGTTTTTGCCTCAGAAGCCTTGGCAACCTTTGCCTTGCTTATCTTGGGTTTGACAACTTTTGCCTTACCCTTGCCTTTGGTACCAGGCTTCTTCCCATCATGAACCAAGAGCACGGGAGAACCTTTCTCCACAATTTTCATCTCTGCAGTTTTGAGCATCCCATGCAACTCAGAGAGATTCTTATCCATTCCATGCATGTTATAATTCATTACAAACTGATTATAACTTTTAGGCAATGAATTAAGAATGAGATCCGTGGCTAGCTCCAATGGGATTGGATAGCCAAGTTTTTTAAGGTGCTCTACATAACCTTTCATTTTAAGAAAGTGAGGACTCACTTGTTGCCCTTCATTCATTTTACTAGTAGTGAATGCAACAATGGTCTTGTACCTCTCTTGCCTAGCTTGCTCTTGAAACATAGTTCTCAACTCCACGCCTATCTCATAGGCTTCCAAATGTTCCAAACTTTGTTGGAGTTTTGAACACATAGCAGCAAGCATGAGACAACTTACATCTCTAGAATCATTACAATGTTTCTTGTAATTGTCTCTTTCTACCCTAGGGGCAGTAGGCGGTGGTTCAGCGGGGAGAGGCCCATCGAGAATGTACAACTTATCTTCTTGCCTAAGAACAATTCTTATGCTACGGATCCAATCCATAAAGTTTGTACCATTCTCTTCGAGCTTATCCTTCTCAAGGATCGATCGCAACGACATTGATTGAGTGTTATTAGACATTATCTACAAATATACAAAAATTTCCAAAATTTAATAAGTACCGATTTTCATTAAAGAGATAAATAATGTATTTTTCAAACAAAATACTCCCACTAAATTATATAACCTTCATATACATCCAATGTATAATATAATTTAAATGGGTTAAGATCCAACTTTAATTTAATTTCAAGTCCGCTAAGGCGGATTACACAAAATCAAATTAATTAGGTAGACAAATCTTGTCAATCATATCTCATATGACTCTTAGTTCCTTTTATGAGATTCTTTAAGAAATCAAATTTCAAAAAGCATGTTAAACCTCATCTTTGCCTAGGCCCAAAACTGTTTTGACGCCCAATTAAGTCTAACCATTTTAAACGCATAGTTAATGTGTCCCGCTAGGGCGTGCCCACATTATCTATCTTGCTCATACATAAATAAATTTAATGCATCTCGCTAGGGCGAATCTACATTAGAGTCACTTATGTACTAACATGTGTTTTAATCATGGCATGGCAATAAAAGATTTAAAACTTTCTTTGAAAGTTCATCACATATAGCATATAACACATTTATGAGCACATAATATAAACATGTTGCACATCAAGTTTAGCCACTAAATTAATCCCCATTAATTTAAGCATGGTATTTATGTGTCATTAGTTTCTCTATAATTATGAGGATGAGACTATTTCAACTTTGGTCATTATCTCCAAATCAAGACAACAAGAAGTGCGGTCGAACTAAGCCATTAGGCAACCACAATCCCGCACTAATTCAAGAGACCAAGAAAGTAGTCCATATGGCCGAAACTAAGCAATAGATGGTCTCGATGAACGTAGGCCAATTGCATTCACAATTCCACATGGATCTCCAAACTTTGAATCAAGAACTTTGTTTCTCAATTTTAGCAATTATGAACTCTTCATAATTCTAACTTCGTTTTATCTTTGAAACTTTGATTGCGATCAATTTTGGGAAACACAATCTCGATGAACGCAGATTAGCCATCCAAAACTTGAACCAATCTAGGAATCACAAGACTAAAACAAATAGGAAAATCAAACCCCAAAATCCATACACAAACCAACTACCCAAAACCCATTCCAGATCAGCAAGTCTGGACTGGTTCTGTTACTGCTCTGTTGAATCTTTCGAAAAATTCCAGATTCTGGTTTTCAACCAAAATCAGACCTTCTGATCCCCTTGTGCGGCCGCCCAAAAACCCTTGTGCGGTCCCCCAAAACTGTGCGGCCGCCCAAGACGTTTTGTGCGGTCGCCCGGTGCCATCAGAATGTGCAGAATTTTCAAAGTTCGAAAATTTTGTCTCAAAATTGTTTTTCCCCGATTATTAAAACTTTGATCAAATCAAAAATTAATAACCAACAATTCTGAATCCACCATAATTTATTTATTGCGATTGAATCGTGCGATTAAAGTTGTAAAACAATAAACCACATAAAATCACATAACACATAAACATCACATATTCCAATATTCATATCATGCAAGGCACATAAACAATTTATATACACATAACATGATCCAAGTATTGAATTAATCAACATGAACGGGGCTCTGATACCACTGTTGGGTTTCGATCAAACATGCGCAGCGGAATTTAGCATTTAAAATTTTGAAACCCAAAGCCATGGATCCGTTCATATGATTAAATCAAATACGACATAAGAATAAAGGAATAAACTAACCCTTGATGGCTATCAAATTCTCTTGGTCTTTGGTGGAGGTTTGAAGACTTGATCACGATCACAAAGCTTGAACACGAACTTTGAAGATGATGATTTTCACCCTCTAGCGGTATCCACACTTCGAACGAATATCAAAGGAGCTTCTTTGATCTTGGTTGCTAGACCAAATTGTGAAACACTTTTTCACAATCAAAAGAACTATATGGAATTTATTTTGTGTATTATTTTGTTCTTCAACCATGAATGTCTTTGAACAAAATAAACCCTCTCTCAAACTCTTTGAGACTCACAAAATCATTAGCCTAGAGTGCTTGCCGAATTTGGTCTTTTATACACAAGTATGACCTATTCCAAATAGGAAACTTGTGTCAAAATCCGTCCAAAATTCGTTTCCTAATCAAATTAGGAATCTGCCACCCGACAGTACTGTGCGGCCGCCCAGGATGCACTGTGCGGTCGCACAACTATCTGAAACAAAACTGGTACAAAAATGGGCTAAGTGTGCGGCCGCCCAGTCCATACTGTGCGGTCGCCCACTTCCCCAGAATGTCCAGAATTTCCAAAATTCCAATATAGTCCTTTTAAAGATTCGTTCTATTGTGTGTGACCCTCTAGGATTATACTAAGTTGGCAATGGGTTCAAACATGAAACCATAAGATATGATTAGGTTCTAGCAAACCGTCATACCTACCCAAATAGTATAACTAGATACAAGTTCGCATTCCTTTAGAATATGTCATAATCCTTTTGTCTACGATGTCATTGAACACAAGTCATGGTCAAAGAGTCAACTTGTTTTGTTCAATACTTTCTCGATTCCGAATATGTTGATAATCCAAATGACATTGATCCAATCAATTCATTTGAGTCCGGCCGAACATTTCATCAACATCATTCCTACGAGAGGCCCAAGCTTGACATCTCTCCGAGGAGGGACAAATCCATTTAGCTTATTATACTTCCCTACGTGAATCCGATTATGCCAATCATACCCTTTATATCTACTCGGTTAAAAGTAGCGTTTGAATATGTCAAACATAATGTTCATCAAGTAGAAGACTATAATAACTTCATGTCTAAGGATTCAAATGACATCACTAATATGAGATATATGTATGACATAGACCATGACATAAATCTCATAAAGCGGGTCATGTCCAGTACCTTGTTCCAAACAAGTACCCATAAATCTAACATGATCATCCCATGATCATTTAGCCTTTATACTAGTTCTTAACAAGTACTAGGGACGGAGATTATTATAAGTAAACATGAACAACAATAATAATCAAAACATCTCTTTATTGATATGAAATAAATGATAACAATTAAAACGTTTATTAAACGTGCCTAGGGCACCACTACCAACACCAAATGCATTCCCAACCATTACCCACAACTTCCAAAGATGAAACGGAATCTCATCCGAATCATTCTGATAGTGGTTCGGACACAAAAAGTGATTCATATTCATATTTTTCTATTTTGGTTTTAAAATATGTTACTCTATTATTTGTATTCATGAAAAAAATGAAAGAGGAACTTAGTTTATGTTGCATCAGAGATGGGATAACTATGGTTTTACCACACCATTACAACTTGGTATTAAATTTCAGTCATATAGTTCAATTTTTATTTTCCTGCACTACAGTTTACTGCATACTTTTTTTGGATTGCACTTTATATTTATATGATACTTATATTATGTACGTAGGTCATGATTCATCAATTTCCAGTAGCAAGCACGATCGAGGACATGCAAAGTTGGATGATAAATGGGGTGACAGTACCAAAAAGTTAAAGATCATGCTCAATCGCTATAATCAACCAATAAGAGTAAACGCTGATAAACTATCCAGTCGATTGGGAATTCTTGCTAGGGATGGAGAGAATCTACCACTTACTACCCCTGATTGGAGGAAAATTCCCAAGGAAAGTAAGGAGAAAGCTTGGTCAGATATCAAGGTAACGACCTTTAAAGATTATATTTATTTAACAAATTGATTTTCTGGTTATTGTTTACAAATGTATCTTTTTCCATTAGGCAAACCATGAAGTTGATGATGCCTTTAAACCAGTTTGCTTGAAAATGCTTGGTAAACGATGGAGAGATTTTAAATCTGATCTGAAGGTAAAGTATTATGATGAATACAAGACTAATGAAGAGCGGTTGCATCATCGTGATAAAAGAGTTGAAGAAGAACAATGGCCAAAATTAATTTCATATTGGAGCACAAAAAAGGTTAAGGTATAGTTGGCTTGTTTATTTTTTAGTTTATATGTTGTGTCTACCTTTTATTACTTTGCTTCTATATAACATTTTTTTAATCTGCTTAACATAGAAACTTTGTAGACGAAATAAAAAGAATCGTAAAAGGCAGAAAATGGTGAATTCAGCAAGGCAAAAGAATCATGCAAGAGTAAGAGACGAGGTAAAAAACAATGACATATTTACTCTTTTATATTTTAGGTTTCACTCACATATTTTCTTATAATATTGCACTCACATTTATCTTATAAAATATTGTAGATGTATGAAAATACTGGATGCGAGCCTTCTAAAATGGATGTATATATTGCCACACGCAAAAAAAAAAAGAATGGGGACCCCATGGATGATGAGACAGCTGAAACATTTGTACGTCTTTAAGTCATTAACATGTATATACTATTATATTTTAGCTGATCTAATTTTTTTCTATAATACTTATTATACTAAAATGCATTTGACATTTATACGTGTAGGAAAAGTTTAACGAACTTTTGAATGAAGAGCCAGAGGATATTCACTCCGAAGGGAGTGTCAGGAATAAGATATTTGATCAAGTTCTGGGACCCGAAAAACCCGGTCGTGTTCGCACTTATGGCCTAGGTCCAACCCCTTCACAGGTATTTGGGTCGTCTTCAGATTATACATGAATAGATCAGAGCTCTATGGAGGAAACTATAAGGGCTAGTGTTCGAGAAACTACTGAGCAGTATCGTGAGGAAATATTGGGAGACATTCATCAGCTACGTGAAGAGCTTCGTGGAGAGATTCGTCACGAGATTCGGGAGGAGGTTCGTGAGGAGGTACGACAGGAAGAATGCGATAAACTTAGGCAGGAGCTACATGGACAGATGGAGCTTATGATGCAACAAATGTTGAAGTCTAGATTTGATACCGTCCCTTCGGTTAACACTCAGGTAATAAATAAGGTTGATACCGTTCTCACTCCTAAACATAACTTAAGGTTGTGATCACTGTTTGATTTTTTTTTAGGTTCCCGATGCATCAAGTGCTCATCGTTTAGCCTCAAACAATGGTATTGGTTCAGAACAATTGCAATTGAATAAGTTCCACAAAAGTGCAAATAGTTGTGATAGATCACATGAGGTAATTATTTATTTGTTTCATGAACTTAGTTTTCATGTAGTGGTCATTATGTTATGTATGGTCTTGGGTCATCTATTATATTTTTTTGGACTTACATATATAAACTCTTAATTAGTCTTGTGGTGGACCTATTACTAAGTGTACAACCTCTTTTGTAGATCAATCAGTACATTGCGAAGAAAAAACAAAACATCAATGAAAACACTCAAGAGAAGATGAATAAGAAGAAACAAACCAATGACGAGAGTTGGAAAAAGGTAGTATGTTGTTGACTGCACATGTGTGTATTGTCGTTGAATTTGGCATAACTATTTATTTTTTATTGTTTGTCTTTGGTTCATTTCAGGTTAATCAAGTGAAGAAGAAGAAAAAACAAATTGATGAGGTTAACAATCAAGTATGTATTTTTTCTTCACTTTGATTCCATTTTTTTCTATTTGTTGTTCAGATTTTGGGAATCATTTCTATTTAATTTATGTGTTGCTGGTTTGCAATTTGATTCCATGATTCTATTACCTGAAATAGTGGTTCAATATAAAAACTAGTGGAAAGCATTCTATTTGCAATTAGTTGTAGTCACTTGATTATATTTTTTATCACTGGTTTGTTACTGATTGATGATTGTTGCTTGTTGGCATAAATCGTTTGCTGTTAATTCCGACATGTAGAAGCTCTTTTTTACGGTGATTTATGTGGCCCAAATAGACTGTTTGGTAGCTGATATTTTATTGAAAAATATGTAATTGGTGCTGCATACCTTGTGCTTGAAAAAATGTTCTGCTTATTCTGGTTGAGCTTTTATGTAAAATCCGAGGACAAAGGGAGTAATTGTCAAATTCTAGTGTGAATATGTCCATATTAGTTAAGAGAAGCAAATGAAGCTTACTTTCGTACCTAACTCTAATCCTTGCTATTTAGTTGTACAAATGAGTTTGGTATATAACAAACTTATATCATGTTGCTTTCACTGTTAAAAATTGTTGTCTGGATTTATAAAAAATTTTGTTCTGGAATTTAAAGTTTACCATTATTATATGCAGGGGGAAATTCTTGTTAATCTCCTTGACTATAAAGGTCGAAAACAAGTGGTGGCTAGAGGAATATTGATAAGTAAAGATCCTACTAAAGAAGTTGGTGGTATTAAACTGGGAAACGAGTTTTGGGAAGTACTTGTCAAAGAAGCCATAAAACCAACCGAAAATTTGATTAGGCCTTTAGAAGGAGTCAACAAGTTGGGGGAAGCTATTGGAAAATCTGTTGCGTGGAGGAATATGGATGTAATCCCGAGGTTGTACAACATTATATATATTTCTTTATATTCATTTTTTCTCTTTTATATAATTAAAAATCAATGTTATGACCTCTTTTTTTTTTTTTTTTTTTTTTTTTTTTGCAGGTGATGGTTCAATTATCAAGTAATAGGATTAGTGATGGGGAATAGCGTCTTCTTTTGCTGCTTCTTTTTTGCAAGGACAATTGTGTTAAATTTTAAGATCCTAAGGCTTAGTGACCTATTAGCTACTCGTGTTTTTGGATGATGTTACTTAATACTTATTTTCATTTATCTTTGATGGAGGTTAAAATTTATAATTGTACTCTATATGGCAGTTGATCTAAATTATGTCAAAATGTTATTAGATATGTTTACTTTGTATTGATTTGTAGTAGGTTAATGATATAAATTTCGAGACATATTTAAAAAGAATTACAAATTCTGGAACTTTTTTAACAAAATAATCATCAAATTACCGGCACTTTTGTGAGTGCACATTAACTGTAGAAGAAGTGCCGGAAAATACCGGCACTTATAAAAGTGCCGGAAAATACCGGCACTTTTAAAAGTGCCGGAAGTGCCGGAAATTTCCGGCACTTATTAAGTGCCGGTAAGTATTGCCGACATGACTTTTTCCGGGACTTAGAAAAGTGCCGGAAAATGTGCCGAAAATATCATTGCCGGCACTTATTTCCCATTACCGGCACTTTTAAAGTGCCGGAAAAACCCACTTTTGTTGTAGTGACTAAATCTAAAACCTAAACTAAAAAGGAAAAAGAATTGTAAAATGAGAAGGAAACTAATAAAGAAATCCTAAACTAAATAACCTATTCAAAAGATATCATAAATGATTAGGAAACTAAATTCCTTCTCCAACTTGGGGTAATTTTTGGGCTGAATTCCGAAATTCCTCTAAGGTCCCTCATATTTTGATAATTTCCAGTTTGGTCCTTAGGATTTCAGAAATTCCAGAACAATCCCTGTGTATCAGAAATTGCAGTTTGGTCCCTGGATTTCAGCAGATTTTGCACAGCAGTCCCTGGCCTTTGCATCATTTACTCAATTAAGCACTTTTTCTCCCTCTTTTTTGTAGATTGAGCACATAACCACCCTATAAAACAAAAACACAAAAATACACAAATCAAATAACAAAAGCTTGAGAATAAAGCAATAATTAAGCTTAAAAGTATCTAATTAAATGAGTAAAAACTCACTCATCAAATACCCACAAACTTAATCATTTACTTGTCCTCAAGTAAAAAAAAACATAATCAAAATAAAAATAAAACTAAACTAAACTACTAAACAATAAAATTACTTTACTAAAAATGAAAACAAAACACACATTTTTTTTAATTGTTCTTGTCATGTCATGATCATCGGCTCATAAAAGTCTCATAAATCAAATATACATACTCAATATGAAATCAATTAATACCATGCAAGTCTAAATACGCAACTCAATCAATAAAATATCACCATGATTCTCCGTGTGTGTGTGCAATGCAATAACTAGATCACCGTCAAACCCGGAATACATTATAAAGTCAAGAATCCACTCATTCTCTAATAGATATGATATATGGAGTTGAAAATTCAATGGAATATGAAGTGTGAAGATCAAGAACCAAATAGCTTGCTTTTCATGACTATCTCCACTAATGGATACTACAATCAACCAAAGATCAGTTAGAGGACTTTATTAGCTTGTAATGCTAGGCTTGTTAAGAGCTACAAACGAAAGGTAAAGAATTCAAATTCAAGAGAATATAACCAAAGAGTCTTCAAATAATAACAAAATTTCGCACACTCTTGGGCCTCTTTCGTTTCACCAATGCATCAACCTCCAAACTTGAAATTTTGCATATAATACTTTTGGATATAATGCACTCCTTTTTCTACCTCCCTTTTTTCCTTCAATACTTGCACACAAGTGAGGGTTCTTTGAACTTTTTTTTTTTTCTCACTTTTTTTTTTCATTTTTTTTTTTCAAGAGAGCTCTTTTTTTTTTTTTTTTTTTTCTTTTGAGCCTCTTGTCTCACTTCCCCCCCCCCCCCCCCCGAAAGTTACCTTATAACGGTTTCTCAAACTTTCAGTCACTTCTCCCCATCCTAAGTATTCTCATGATTAAACATTACATTTTCATTCTCTAAATATACTCTCTTGATGGGTAAGGACAAGTGTATAGGCTAACGGGTAGGTGAATGTGGGTTCAAGAAACGATGTCAAATGGGGGTCGTTGTGTGCTTTTGCACACTCCATTCTTTTTACTTTAGGCTCAAACGGGGTAACTAGGGATAATTTTATAAAGGGTGGTTTAAGGCTTAATATATGACTAACAAAGAATGCCCACGTCATCCCTTCAATCAATCATAATCCCAAGAATTTCGCCTCGAAAGTCAATCAAGCAAGTTCTAAAGTTCCCGAGAATATAGTGAATAAGTCAACTAAATAATGGTCATATGAGGGTTCATGTTAGCCGACCCCAAATTATTTTGGGACTAAGGCTTTGTTGTTGTTGTTGT
This sequence comes from Campanula takesimana, assembly GCA_026119855.1. Taxonomy (NCBI): domain Eukaryota; kingdom Viridiplantae; phylum Streptophyta; class Magnoliopsida; order Asterales; family Campanulaceae; genus Campanula; species Campanula takesimana. The sequence goes on along the minus strand of JAOWBW010001301.1, from coordinate 40,623 downwards.
TGTTGTTGTAAGTCTTCCGGTGATCAAAGTAATTAACATAAAGTGCTCAAAGGGTGGAGAAATCAAAGATCAACTATATTAATCAAGTTACACATCCGGACAAGTACAATATTCAAGAATTCAACCTAAGCATGCATAAATCATTTGTACTATCACGGACAAAGGCCAAATCACACAACAAGATTTGAACAAAAACATTTTTTTTTTAAACATTAAGTAAAAAAATTGACCGTGCATAGCTGCCTACGTTCCCCTTAGGACTATAAGGGGCTCAGGTCACCGTAGTTCGAATCCGACAAAGAAAATAGGAAAACAATTTTTTTTTAAGACCGACAATGCACCCCACCCCCAAACTTGAACAAAACAATGTCCACATTGTGAACACTAAGTAAGACGGGCAAGAACAAAAAACATGGGTGATTAAGAGCTCATCAACAGGACCACAATTTGGGGATTCTATGTGGGCAACCCGTTTTGCAAATAAAAGGCCACCATCAATACTGATCTCCCAATGGAGTGACCAGTCCATAAGTAATAGCAAATCAAATTATCGTCCTCCCCACACCAATTTTCCCAAGAAGTAGTAAGATGATTGACATCATTTATCACCACTCCAACAATTTATCCAATCAAAAACCAGACTAAAGCATGGTCTATAATGAACCAGAGCACATTACCAGAATTCGATGGCCATGGTGGAGACGGTGGCCGGTCGGGTGCTTGCTGCGATTGTGGAGTGGCCGGTGATGCGAAAGAACCGAAGTGCGGTGAACGGCGCCGGGGTGTTGGTCGGTATTGAGAGAAAGAGAGCAGCGAGCTAGGGTTTTGAATTTGGGGAAGGAAGGTTTTTTTTTTTTTTTTTTCATCGATGTACTCCCCCACCTCCTGCAAAACAAGTGTATGCTTTAAGCGTGCACCCAGCACATCCCTTCTTTTGATCTCCTGCACTTTAGCCCATGTTCACTCTTTTTGTTATCAATCTGGTCCAATCCGCTCTTTTTATTTATTTAGTCTGCAAACAAAAGGAAAAGCAACCCCAAGCATAATATCTTTTGAGAAAAAAAAAATAAAAACTAACAAAAATTAATAATAATAAAATAATAAATTGTAAGGTTTACAAAAGTAGGAGGCACTTTATAAAATTTTAAAAAATAAAAATATTTTTGGAGGGGGACACTATTTACACTCCTCTATAAACCCACAAACTCAAGGAGACTCTTTCGAGTGACACAAAACATTAACTAAGATAGATAATTAAATAACTCGAATTAAAGCGCAAGTCCCCGGCAACGGCGCCAAAACTTGATAGACAAAATTATAATGCCTCGCAAGTGCACGAGCTATCGTTATAGCAATATGCAAACACAAGGGTCGATCCACATGGACTTGGATTAATTCAAAGTTATTTAACTATATTAAAAGCAATAAATAAAACGAAACATAAATAAAAGATATGTGATCAAGATGAGCAAGCATATAAATGATAGGAATAGCAAAATTAAAAAATATCTCCGTCTTTAATTCAAATATCATTGGTACATCTTTTCACTTTTCACCATATTCACTTGATCACGAGTTTTATTTCAATCTCTGTTTCTTCTTTCAGATTAGTTAATAGCAGTGACACACTCACTAGAAACCCTAATCAATAATCAAATCTAACTGGCACAGTCTAGATCTCAAAATTAATTGCTTGATTGTTTAAAGAAACTAAGACCAATAACGCTTTCTACAATTATTTCATATAGATAATCGTTTAATTTTACCCACTTCACAATTTACCATGGCAAATGCATAAACTATGAAGATGCTAATTGTAAATTTCTACACTGGCACAGTAAATAGATAATTCTAGTAAAAATCAATCACAAGGATAAATAGGGTGATCAAATCTACAAACCCTAGCAATAGATTTAAATTAATCACAAGTAAAATTATGAATAGAGATCAAAAGATGAAAATAAAAATACCCCAATTAAATAAAAAGATAAAAGTTACCTCCAACCTTGTAACCCTTATAAATATTTACTAGCTACATTGTTTGATGAAAAATACAAGAAAACCAATCTAGTATTTATAGACTAAACTAAATCTAAAACCTAAACTAAAAAGGAAAAAGCATTGTAAAAGGAGAAGGAAACTAATAAAGAAATCCTAAACTAAATAACCTATTCAAAAGATATCATAAAAGATTAGGAAACTAAATTCCTTCTCCAACTTGGGGTAGTTTTTGGGCTGAATTCTGAAATTCCTCTAAGGTCCCTCATATTTTGATAATTTCCAGTTTGGACCTCAGGATTTCAGAAATTCCAAAACAGTCCCTGTGTATCAGAAATTGCAGTTTGGTCCCTGGATTTCAGCAGATTTTGCACAACAGTCCCTGGCCTTTGCATCATTTACTCAACTAAGCACTTTTTCTCCCTCTTTTTGTAGATTGAGCACATACCCTATAAAACAAAAACACAAAAATACACAAATCAAATAACAAAAGCTTGATAACAAAGCAATAATTAAGCTTAAAAGTATCTAATTAAATGAGTAAAAACCCACTCATCACGCTGCCACGTGTCCTCCTTAAAAAAACCCAATAACTGTAAAATGCTATCTTGATATTTATAACTCAGAAAAAAAAAATACCGTTGTGTTCGTCTCGACGAGACGAATAAAAATACATAGGTCATGATATGGTTTTTTTTTTTTGTAAAAAAATATATTTTTTTACACACAAAAAGTTTGAGCTGCTCTTCAACTAAGATGTAACACTTTGTTCTGATAAAAGTAACAATTTCATCTTCAAAAAGTAACAATTTCTACTATTAAATGTAACAATAGTTCTACAAAAAAAATGGGTTTGCATTTCAATTGTTACTTTCTCAATTTCAATTGTTACATTTAAGATATAATGTTACATTTAAGAATATAAACTATTACAATTGAGATAAAAAAAATATTACATTCATTTTTTATAAAATGTAACATTAGTTTAGTTGTTGATCTTATGTTAATTTTGAAAAAAAAAAAGTGTTACATTTTGAAAAACAAAGTGTTACATTCTTTTATAAAAAGTGTGACATTGGTTTAGTTGTCAATCTTTATGTTATCTTTAATCTATTGCAGTAAAATTGTGGTATATTTTGAAAAAAAAAAATGTTACATTTGAAAAAAAATGTTACATTTGAAAAAAAGAGTGTTACATTCCTTTATAAAAAGTGTGAGATTAGTTTAGTTGTCAATCTTTATGTTATCTTTAATCTATTGCAGCAAAATTGTGGTACATTTTGAAAAAAAAAAGTGTTACATTTGAAAAAAAAGTGTTACATTTCGTTATAATAAGTGTTACTTTTGTAGGGAGGAAAATAAGTTGGAGGTGGCAATTTTTTTTTAAAAAAAATAGGGTCGACGCCTGGCGCCGTCGCACGCTGTGCGGCGGTTGTACAGGAGACACGCCCTAAGAAAAGAGATGCACATTAGATTTTGAGTTAGGTGATTTGAATTTACTAAAGATTAAATCGAGATGAAGAAAGATATAATTTTGGTGCAGATTAATTTAATGCAATATTTAAAAAAAAATAAACAGTAATACAGTGAAATATTTTTTTCAAAAAAAAAATCTAAGTTAATGGAATATTTTTTTTCAAAATATAAAATAAAATTTAGTGTAATTATTTTTAAAAATAATTTAATTAAATATTTCTCAAGAAAAAAATTAGGGGTTAATTGCAATTTGGTTCCTGATTTTTTAATTTTTTTTTACAATATTGATGTTATGTTTTCAATTTCGCCAATTGGTATACTCATTTTATCATTTTGTTGCAATCTGACTACAAAAGTAACTGGATGTTAGTTTTTTAACAGATTTTATGTGATATGACTAGCACATGACGATTTAAGATGTTTGTGAAGCGACACATATCCGATTGGTATGATTCTTTTTTTTTTGAAACAAAAGCTAATATTTAAATCTATAACATTTATTTTTTGACAAATATTTTTGTTGAACTAATTATATTATAATAATATGTAATTTAAATAAATGAAAATATTAAAAAATAGAGGATATGGGAAAAATAATATGAAAAAAATTACTACTTTCCACCATGATATACCTTCTTTCCTAACGTTTGCTTTCCTCTACCCATCTGCCATGTTCCCGCATCACCCCTTCCACATACACTCTTCCCCCGATTCATCATTTTCTTCCTCTCCCTTTTTTTCCTATCAAATATTTGTATGAACTAATAATCTATATATAACATTTAGTACATATGAAACATATTTGGGGCTAACACATTTTTTTAGATATTATTTCACGTGTTTTCTTTTAAAAAAAATAAAATTAAGATTTATTATAAAATAATTCAATCACCCGAAAAATTGCCAAAAAATATATGTTGTAAATTTAAATATTAGTTTCAATTTTAAAAAAGAATCATATTAATCAGACATGTGTAGCTCTAAAAATATATTAAAACGACCCTTAAAACGTCATGTGCTAGTCACATGAAATAAAATCTGTTAGAAAACTAACACTTAGTTACTTTTGTAATTGGATTGCAACAAAATGAAAAAGCGAGTATACCAATTGGCAAAATTGAAAAGATGGCATCAACATTGCAAATTTTTGAAAAAGTCAGTAACCAAATTGCAATTAACCCAAAAAATTAGTGAGTTATATATATTAGTGAAAATATTAAATGTATTCACTTAAATTTTAAAATATACATTTTACCCCTTAGTAACATTAATCAAATTAATCAGTTAAGTCCACATGAGCACAACAACACATGTTAATTTAACTGAAAAGTCTTAACTTTTTCATCATAATAAAATTCCCCTAATTTAACTGAAAAGCCAAATTTTTCATCTAGAAAACCCTAAATTGCTTAGTTTTATTCTCTTTAGGCCATAATCTGCGAATTTTAAGACATTGTGAGGTGGCATTTTTGTAAATAATTAGAACTTGTTTTTAAATCGTGTCATGACATTTTTGTAAGTAACTGAAATTTGTTGAACACGCTAAGGCTCATTAACACTACCACTTGCGCTCTTTAACACAACAATGGCATTCTTTAGCACATGCGTTGGCACTCTTCAACACTACCACTGTCACTCTTTAACACTACAACTGATACGTTTTTACACACACTTGAACATTTTCACACGTACTAGCACTCTGAAATACAAATACAATGCCACTTATTTATATCGCAAATGTAAGTTTGAATGTTTATAAGTGTTAGTTTAAATGTTTATAGAGGTATATTTGATGACAAAGCAGATGAAGGTATTGTTGTTGGGTATTTCAAACATTCTAAAGCTTTTCATGTTTTCAATAGAACTACTCTAGTTATTGTAGAATTTGTCCATGTTACTTTTGATGAGCATTCTCTTCTTAGGCCACATTTGGCTCCAAGTGATTCTGATGATTCTATTGAGCATAATGAGACAGGTGCACCCCCACAACATGTGCCTGCACAACATTAAAATCCACCTCAAGGAAATCTATGGGTACCTAATGCGCCTGAATCAGTGATTGATGTGCTAGAAGTTACAACTTCTGATGTGCCTCACCTATAACCTACGCATAACGATTTTCCACTTCAGCAAATTACTTTCGATGATTATGATTTTGGTGTAAATGAAGTACCTATTAAAGATCTTTGTATTCCCACAACTCAAACTAACGTACCTCCTGAGGTTCGTGAAGTTAGAGATCACCCATTGACAAATATTATTGGTGATCTAAATGTTGGGATTTGAACTAAAAGAGCATCAAACTTTGATGATTACTACTTCTTTATCTAACCGAACCAAAGAAGATTGATGAAGCAATCTAAGATCCAAGTTGGGATGATGCTATGCACGAAGAACTCAACCAATTTAAATGTTGCAAGGTTTGGACTTAGTACCCAAACCTCATGATCAAGGAGTTATTGGAACAAAATGGGTATTCAGAAACAAGATGGATGAGAATGGAAGCATTAAAAGAAACAAAGCAAGGTTGGTTGCGTAAGTCTACAGACTAGAAGAATGAATTGATTACAATGAAATGTTTGCGCATGTAGCAAGGTTAGAAGCTATCAGAATATTTCTAGCTTATGTCTCTTACAAGAAATTCAACCTTTAGGTTGTGTCATATACACATCCTCAAGTAAGTTCCTGTTAAGGAACACTATTTTGACATCCATTTGCCATATCTTGTAGTTGTAATATGCGGCCATGGCAATTAAAATTCTTATAGACTTGATCATTGCTACGGGTGAAAAGGTTTCACCATAGTCAATACTATGAATTTGCCTATAACCTTTCGTTATAAGTCTAGCTTTGTAAGTATGCACCTTCCCATCCATGTCAGTTTTCATTTTGATAACCCATTTGCATCATATGGTTTTTACACCTTAGGGGGCATCAGTGAATTTTCAAACTTGATTATCATACATGGATTGTATTTCAGATTTCATGGCTCCAAGACATTGATCCAAATCAGGAGCGGGCATCGCTTCTTGATAGGAAGTAGGTTTATCATTCTCAATTATTTCTAATTCATTATTATCCGTTACGAGAAATCCATATCTCTCAGGTTCAGATCGTAACATATCAGATCTGTGAAGGACGTGTGTATCTTGAATGGATTCCACAGCTCCTTGTAAAACTTGTTCAGATTCCACCATTGGTTCGATGTTATTTTTGGATTCTCAAACTTCTTCGAGATTAATTTTACTACCTCTGATTCCTTTAGAGAGATTTTTTTTTCTCTAGAAAGGTATCATGTCGGGCAACAAACACTTTGTTGTCCGTACAGTTGTAAAAATAATATCATTTAGTTTCCTTAGGATAACCAATGAATATTTATTAGATTTGGGTGCGAGCTTTTCAGAGACGAGTCTTTTAACAAAAACCTCACATCCCCAAATCCCCATGAAAAATAAACTAGGTTTTCTTCCATACCACATCTCATATGGTGTCTTTGGAACCGATTTAGTTGGAACTCTATTTAGTGGTTGCAACAGTCTAATGCAAAACCCCAAAAGGACAAAAGAAGATCAATTTGTCTCGTGATTGAACGAACCATATCCAATCAGGTTCAATTTCTCCTATCAGACACATTATTCCATTGTGGTGTTCCAAGTGGAGTTAATTGTGAAACAATTTCACAATTTTTAAAATGATCGTCGAATTCTTGGCTGAAATATTCACCACTACGATCAGATCTAAGTGCTTTAATAATTTTTGCCAAGTTGATTTTATACTTTATTTTGAAATATTTATCTCAAAAGACTCACTTTTGTTCTTCATAAGATAGACATACCCATATCTACTAAAGTCATCGGTGAATGTGATGAAATACTGAAACCCGCCCTTGCATTGATGCTTAATAGTCTGCATACATCTGTATGTATTAGGCTCAATAAGTCACTAAGCCTTTCACTACACTTAGTAAAAGGCATCTTAGTCATTTTACTAAGTAAATAAGATTCGCATGTCTCATACGATTAAAAATCATGTGAGTCTAAAATTTCATCCCCATGGAGAGTAATATGTTTCTCATTTATATGACCAAGACGGCAATGCCACAAATAAGTAAAATTTACATCATTAGTTTCAGATTTTGTATTTACATTATAGATATTATCATTATTTCGTTTCTCAAACATCAAGGATATAAAACCATCAAAATGATTTTGCATTACAATAAAGCATATCATCTAAACGAACAGAAAAATTCTTATTCTTAATTAGAAAACTATATCCTTCATTATCCAAACAAGAAATTGAAATAATATTCTTACTTAAATCTGGTACATAATAGCAACTGTTTAAAACAAGTATTAAATCTCTAGGTAAGTGACTTCATAGGTCCCTACGGCTAATGCAACAACTTTTGATCTATTTCTCACATGTAGATCTACTTCACCATCTTTAAGTAACCTTCTATTCTTATTGCCCACACATATAAATAAATGTGAGATCCACATCTGGTATTTAATACCCAGTAACTAGAAGTGGAAAGAAACATATATATAACATAGATACCTGAAGTGGTAGTCTCACTACCCTTCTTCTTCTTCTTCTTTTTCTTCTTCTTCTTTATTTCTTCCATGTATGCCTTGTAATTGAGTTTCAAATGACCAATCTCATTGCAATGGAAACAAATTTCATTATTTTGAGTGTTGGGTTTAGCCACTACAGCATTGGCAACATTTGCCTTTCTTGCTTTAGGTTTGATAACTTTTGCCTTACCTTTTCTTTTGGCTTTGAACCCTTTTTTATTATTAACCATGAGCACAGGAGAAGCCTTCTCTATGATTTTCTTCTCTACAGTTTTAACCATCATATGCAACACTGACAGAGATTTAGTCATTCCATGCATATTAAAGTTCATGACAAACTGCTTATAGATTTTAGGTAATGAGTTTAAAATCATATTAGTAACCAATTCTAAGGGAATTGGATAATCAAGCCTTTCAAGATGCTTAACGTGACCTTTCATCTTCAAAACATGAGGTTTCATGGGTTCAAAACATGAGGGCTCATAGGTTGCCCTTCACACATCTTGCATTAGCTTAAAGCATCCATAGTATCTAACTTTTTTTGCCTTGCTTGCTCTTGAAATATATCTTTCAATTGATTGCCTAACTCGTAGGTCTCTAAGTGTTCTAGAGTCTTCTGAAGCTCAGAATGTTAGGTTTCGTGCAATCATGGACAGCGGAAGAACAACATGAGAAACCCAAAAGCCTAGATCCGTTATGTTCAATAATTCAAAATATGAAGATGAAAGAAACTAACACTTGTAGATCGATATACGAAAACTTGGATTAAGACGCTAAGAGAAACGCCCTCTACCGGTGATCCACACTTCGAACGGATTCAAGAACACCTTCTTGAACTTAACTTCTAGGTCTTCGGTTTGAAAAACTATGGTGAAGAACGATTCTTCAATCTTTCCTTTGATTATTAAAGTTTGATAATTGGGATTAATCAAAATTAAGAACCCAAGTAAATAATTTGTATTCTCTCTCTCCAAGAAAGAGTTTATGATTTCCAAAATCAATGCATAGGGAACAATTCCCGTCTGCCCACATTATATACAATAGGTTTCCAAAACCCTTTAGGACTTAGGTTTTCTTTTCCAACAAGAAGTTACCTAAAACTTTTTTTGCCGGGACAACCATCCGTACGGATTAGTTTGGTGGCTCCCAAACCATCCGTACGGATCCTCCAGTAGGATCCAATTTTTCTTGTTTTTCGCTCCTTTTAAATATCCGTTCTGCGTGTGTGACCTAATAGGATTATACTAAGTTGGCAACGAGTCCGAACCATTCAAACCTCGTAAGTCATAAGCCGACTCTAGCAAGCCATTATGACTACCCAATTAGTATAACTTTGAAATCTAAAGTTTCCTAAAATAGAACATAACACAATCTCTTTGTTACGCGATGTCTATTGAACGTAATCCATGGTCAATGGTCAACTTACCTATGTTCAATACTTTCTCGATTCCGAATGTATTGATAATACAAATGACATTGATCCAATCAATTTATTTGAGCATGGCCATGCATTTAATCAATACCATTCATCGAGTGGCCAAAGCTTGACATCTCTATTGACGAGGAACAAATTCCATCTTGGCTTATTACTCTTCCCTACATGATATGCCAATCATATTCTTTATAGCTACCCGGTTAAGGGTAACATTTGAATATGTCAAATGTAACATTCATCATGTGGAAGACTGTAATAATCTCAGGTCTAGAGATTCCAGTGATATAGCTATATGAGACTTAATTATGACATTGTGACCATGACATAAATCTCATAGGGGTCAGTCCAGTATTTGTTCTTCAATAAATACCCATAAGTCTAATTGTATCGCATACATATAATTATCATATGATTTTCTATTAAACTTATACTAATAATTAATCATAATTATCAGGGACGGCGATTATTATAATAAACATGCAAAAGATATAATAATCAAACATTCAATATCTTTATTAAATCATAAAGCAAATGATAACATTAATCGTTCAAATAACGTGCTTAGGGCATACACACCAACACAGAACACATGGTAGAAAGCATAAGACAGTTGACATCATTAGAATCATCCTTATGTTTCTTATGATTGTCTCTGTCTGCCCTAAGGCACCAACAGGAGGTTCCTCTGGAATGGGCTCATCAACAATGTATAGCTTATTTTCTTGCCTAAAAAACAATTCTTAAGCTTCAGATCCAATCTAGAAAATTAGCACCATTCTCTTAAAGTTTTTCCTTCTCAAGGATAGATAGCAATGATAGCTAGAGTGTTTGTGTTTTGATGTCATTATCTATATATTTATGCAAACATATATAACATACTCCCTCCATCCCAAAAAAAAAAAGAGATTTTGGTCAACTTCATTACACTTTGACCAACAATTTAAATTAAAAATAAGTATCTTAATTAAAATCTAAAAATTATTATTGAAAATATTATCAATCGTGATGCAATAACATTTTTTTAAAGTTTTCATTATGATCATTATTTTTTCTCCAAATTATTCGTCAAAGAGCAATTAAGTTGAAAAAAAGTCTCACTTTGTCTGGGATGGAGGGAGTATATAAGCACCAATTTTATTTAAAGAGATAATAATTGTATTTCATAAATATTCCTACTAAATTATACAATCTTCAAATGCAATCATGCATAATATAATTTAAATTGATTAAGATAGTATATGTTTCTTAATTTGAGTCGTTTATGGCACGACTACTCAAAATAAGTTATCTAGATAGATAAGTCCTTATCAGTTATATCATATATGACTCTTAGATATTTTATGATATACTTTAAATATCTTATGTAAAAAGCATGTTAATCTCATCTTGTGACTTAGGCTCAAAATTGTTTTGATAGTCTAATTAAGTCAAACCATTTTAAACGTATAGGAATCTCTGTTTTCTCATCTCGCTCATACAAAAATAGAATTAATGCATCTCTCTATGGCATAGCCTACATAAAACTATCCGTGTAATCACAATTGTTTTAATCATGGGTTGGCAAATGACTTACAATTTTACATGAGGGTTCATTCATATAGCATAAGAATATATTTATATACACATAATAGAAACATGTAAACTAAGGTTAATCATTTAATTAATCTTATTAATCAATGAATGATATTCATGTTAATACTGTCACGACCCGAAAACTAGGCTCTATTTTATTAGTAATAAATAATCATTATTTATTTAATTGCTTATTTATTGGTTTAAATTATTATTTATTTAAATATTTATGTGTGCACTTTATGTGTTATAATATTTATGCCTAGCATTTTATTTGAGTCATTCGGGTTAGTGCAATATTGTTGGGTCTTAATAGTTAGTAGGGAGTGTAAGTATTTGTGTGTAGTGTAGTGGAGGGGCCTGAGTGTAAGTTTTGGGAAATAATTCCCATACACCCTCTCTTCTCCCTCACCTCTCCCTCACTTTCCAGCCATTTCTCTCTCTCTCTAGCTCATTGGGTAAGTTTTTCTTCCTCTCACTTCTCTCTTCATTTCCATCATCTTCCTCTCATTATTTCTCATTTCTTAAAACATGAAACGTGTTTAGATCGTCGCTAGGATCGCGTAGAGTCAAAAAGATTTGAAATCCATCAACTTTGAGAATTTGCAAGTAAGTTACTTTTCCCCCATTTTGCTAAAAATGTTCATTCCATGCTTAGTTGATACTATGATTACCATTTCTTGCTTCTTGGGTTGATTTTGAGATGATTTGCATTTTATCCCATTTTGTGAAGTTTTGGTGTTGAATCATCCCTTGGATTGAGTAGATTAAATGATGTTTTATGAGTTTTTTTAGGTATATAGGGTGTTTGGGTATCTTAGTATACCTATTAGAAGCATTTGGGTTTGATTTATGTTGTTGGGTGGAAAATTCGGGAGAAACCCAGTTGGTTTTGGCCGTTTTCCGGCGACCTGGGTGCGTGGGCGACCGCCCATGATGGGTTTTGGGCGACCGCCCATGAGATCAGTTAATCCAGAGAATCTGAGCAAAGTGAGTAGGCGACCGCCCACTTTTGGGTTGGGCGACCGCCCAGGAAGTCAGTGGGTTTTGGGCTTGGGGTTGGGTTTTGGGCGACCGCCCAGACTGGCTATGGGCGACCGCCCATACCAGCTGTTCTGAGCCTCTTTGTTATTGAATTGTTTTAAGGTCCAAGCCCGATCTAGGCTCGAAGTATCACCCTAGTTGACTTAAGTTAATGTTGTGGAACACTTTATTGTTCGAGAATGATCCCCTTGTGATCGATTGTGATATGGAATTTGATTAAGTATCATTTTGGGAATGTGGTCATCTTTGATGCACGGTTTGTATTGGTTTACCTTGTGGTGATTTAATTGGAATGATTCCCTACTTTGGAATCCTTTGTTGTTTATCGTGCTAGTATTTTATTACTTAGCAGTTATTTGAAAGTCCAGCTGGTATTTGTGGTTGTGTCGGGCGATGTGAGATATTGTGATGGCACCGGCCAAGTCCATTATGGTGTCGACCATTGTTTTGCCCTTATTTTCCTCTTCCAGATTGGCCTTGGTTGAGACGTTTGGAGCATGACTTTGTGGCATGGCTTCCGCCCTTTGTGGCACATTATTTTGTTATTGGTTCCGGTACCAGGGTTTTCTCTTCGAGCTTTCATGCTGCTATGAAGATGTTGATTGTTGATCATTGAAGCTGCGCAGCGATCCTTTATTTGGATGATCCGGTTTGGAAAACCTTGGCTATGTATCCACTTATGAGTGTTTATTTCAGCTTTATGTGTTGCATGATGAGCTGGTCATTATTTCCAACCGGTATGGGACGGTTGGCGATAGGGAGCCTCTCATTTGTTGTTATATGCTTATTTATATGGTTGATTATTGGATGTTACTGTTTGACAGCATGTCACTTATTATTTCCGCTGCTATCTATCATGTTAATTGCTATTGGTCATTGCATATTAGCATGTCATGTAGTTGCATTAGTAACTTACTGAGATTTTATCTCACCCCGTTTATTTCCATCTTTGTTTTTCCTTAACCCCCCCCCCAGGAGGAAAAGGATTAGGATTCGCGGATCGAGGAGGACGTCGAGAGGATTGAGATTTTGGGGCAGGTTGTTATGGATCGGTTTACATTATGTAAATGTATAACCTTTTGGGGATAGTTTTACCATTATTGACGTCATTAAGAATTGTAATATTTTGTATCTTGGGTGTGAGCTTGTGGAGCTTACACTAGTTGTTTTATTGTGTTGTTAAACTTGGATTTTCCAAACCTTGTATTAAAAATCTTTTGGGTCAAAATGGAATTTTTAACTTCTATGTTTTAGAGTTTTGGTTTTAAGTCGACGTCCAGCTCGCGGTCTCGGGCCCGCGGGGTTCGGGGTCGCGACAGTTGGTATCAGAGCCATGGTTTGGCTCTAAGTATAAGTCTAGGTGGATTAGTATGACCTAGGTGGGTAGTTGTGTTCGGAGTGAGTAACGGTTAAGGTTTTATGCAGGTATTTGTTTGTGATGGCTAGAAGAAGAGCGGGTGGAAGTGCTAGTGGGACTCAGAATCAGAATGGTCTATGGGAAGAAAACCGTGTAATGCTTCAGGACAGGTTTGAAGCGGCCGTGAAAGCAATTTATGGCCAAGGGCCGAGAGAGGAACATGTAGCACCTTCGCGATATGGGTTGGAGCAGTTCTTAAAGTTGAAACCAAGTGAGTACGACGGTGAGCCGGATGTGAAGAAAGCCGAGTTATGGATAGAATCGATGGAGAAAATCTACGAGGTCTTTGGTTGCACTGATGAGGATAGGGTTCTGTTTTCAGCTTATAAGCTCGTGGGGACTGCGGAACATTGGTGGAAGGCACTGAAGACCAGTTGGGATGCGACTCTTGTACCATATCCTTGGGAGTGGTTCATGAGGAAATTCAAGGATCATTTTGTATCTCTAGTAAATCAAAACCGGAAGGAGATCGAGTTCCTCAGCTTGGAGCAAGGCATGATGTCGGTAGCACAGTACTCGGCTAAGTTTGCTGAGTTAGCCAGGTGTTGTGACTACCTAGTGCGGACCGAGGAGCAGAAAGCGATGAGATTGATCAGGGGTTTGAAGACAGCCATTAGGACTCAACTTTTAGCCCAAAGAATTCAACCTTTTCAGGATGCGGTGGATCAAGCCTACTTGATTGAGCAGGATATTGGGGAACACAAAAGGAAGACTGGGATGGTTAACCCGGGTAAGCAAGGAGGGCAGAGTACGTCACAACAGCAACATTCAGATAACAGAGGTAATTCTGGAGTGCAAACTCGATTCAGAAGGCAACTTCAAGGGCAACCAACAGTAGGAAATCGAGGTTCTAATAAGGGGACACGAAATAGGAAAGTCTGCAGCTTCTGTCAGAGGATAGGACACTCAGAAGACAAGTGTTGGAAGAAACAAGGAAAATGTGTTAATTGTGGTCGGTTTGGGCACTTTGCGAGAGACTGTACTAAATTCAGATATCAATCATCGGGAAGTGGAGCTGGTACTGCACAGGGTCAGAAGAGAGATGCTTCGGGGAACCCTAAGGTATAGGGCAGAGTAATTGCGATCAATCAGTACTCCCCAGGTAACGAATAATTTCAGGAGGTATTATTTTGCGTCGTGAGAGCGAGCGCGTGCATTTTAGGATCATCGCATCTATGTGTTTCTGTGCATTTAGTTGCATTTAATTCTTTTGAGTCTTTGACTTATGTGTTGTCAGTGTCTACTCCTATGGAGGAGTGTAGGATGTCTGATGGAGTCTTATGTGCTCATGTTGTGCTTAAAGGTAGATATAACTTACCTGCTAAATTGGTCATATTGCTATTATAAGATTTTGATGTCATTTTGAGAAGGGAAATGTCATGCTTTAGTCGTTGGTTGTAGGGAAATTGTTACATCCTCTCTTCCCTTTTGCCTAAAATTGTTTTGAGACCGTTCCTTTGTGTAGAGTTAAGCAAATCTTTTCTTGTTTAGAATCTGTCTATTTGGCTTCGATGGGTGACAATGGATGTCTATACCAATTGTTGGGTGTATTTATCGTTTGTAAAAATTTCTATTTTAATTTTTGAGTAGTACCTAGTAATTGGGGAGAACCTTGGGTTAAATTGAGTTGTTATAGTACAAGGTTGTAGTGCTAATATTTAGATCAATGTCCTTATGGCATCGGTTGGGTTATAAGAGTTGAGGATTCAAATTGAGGATTTCTGGATAGGAGATTTTGTTTACTTGTAGTGCATCTACGTGAGCGCATCGGAATTGGATAGTATGAGGAAAAGCATGATGTGTTATGGGATATGAGTATATTATGGAAGTTATAATCATCGATAGTGGTGAGCGTGTTAAGTTAGAAAAGACTAATAAGTATATTTTGGGAGAGTAATAATTTCTCAATCTATGTTAAAGGCATTTTGAAACTTTGGTTAGATAGTGGTTCTATGGTTCTAAATCCCTTCTTGGTGGCGTTACCGAATTGGATCAAGGGTGTGTGAAGAAAGTTGAGTATCAATACTTGGGCATAATTAAGGAATATCATGATTTGGCACTGGGTCAATTGGAACGTTGCTAGCTAATTGGTTTATTATGATGGTAGTACCATTGAGCTTAAATATCATTAAGTCAATAAACGTATGCGTGAGAGACTAACTGGGTTTAGCTATTGAATTTAGAGTTCGTTGATTTCCTTTGGGTATATGAGCACGGATTATGACTTAAATGGGAGTTAGAGAAAATCTTTTGAAGATGAAATTTGGATCGTTTTGCGGACTATTGAGTATATTGAATGGTTTAGGCTTCAAGACCAGATTAATGAAGGGATGAGAGTATAACATAGATTTAAGTGGACACTTTGTACGAGATATTTTGGGGTTTGTATGGTACTATTTATTTAAGGTGTTAACTCAAGGTGAAGACACTATAATGGTAATCCATAGAGGTATAGCCATTTCGATGAATATTGTGGAAATAGAAATTTCTTTAGCCTTTTTATATTTTAAAAGCTAATTAGGCTCGGGATGGTGATGTTTTGAATTTCTGGGGAATACTACTAAGTATGCGATTTACAAAAGGAAACGCCTTTGCAGTGTAATTAAGGTTGTGAATAAGGTGAGCCTGGGATATCTCGAGAGTTATGTTTGAGAGCAATTGGGATTCTCCAATTTTGATTTTGGATTCTAATTAGTAGTGAAGGTTATGATTGAGGGAAGTTATGTGCGAGAGGTCGTGGTATCGTGAACGTTATTTAAGGTTACTACGTGGTGGGTTAGAATGGATAATTGAGGAATTTGATAAATGGCGGAACTATCGTATCCGTAGCTATTTGGTCTTTCGGGTAAGTCTCGTTAAAATTCGGGTCGAATTTTCTTTAAGGGGGAGTGAATGTCACGACCCGAAAACTAGGCTCTATTTTATTAGTAATAAATAATCATTATTTATTTAATTGCTTATTTATTGGTTTAAATTATTATTTATTTAAATATTTATGTGTGCACTTTATGTGTTATAATATTTATGCCTAGCATTTTATTTGAGTCATTCGGGTTAGTGCAATATTGTTGGGTCTTAATAGTTAGTAGGGAGTGTAAGTATTTGTGTGTAGTGTAGTGGAGGGGCCTGAGTGTAAGTTTTGGGAAATAATTCCCATACACCCTCTCTTCTCCCTCACCTCTCCCTCACTTTCCAGCCATTTCTCTCTCTCTCTAGCTCATTGGGTAAGTTTTTCTTCCTCTCACTTCTCTCTTCATTTCCATCATCTTCCTCTCATTATTTCTCATTTCTTAAAACATGAAACGTGTTTAGATCGTCGCTAGGATCGCGTAGAGTCAAAAAGATTTGAAATCCATCAACTTTGAGAATTTGCAAGTAAGTTACTTTTCCCCCATTTTGCTAAAAATGTTCATTCCATGCTTAGTTGATACTATGATTACCATTTCTTGCTTCTTGGGTTGATTTTGAGATGATTTGCATTTTATCCCATTTTGTGAAGTTTTGGTGTTGAATCATCCCTTGGATTGAGTAGATTAAATGATGTTTTATGAGTTTTTTTAGGTATATAGGGTGTTTGGGTATCTTAGTATACCTATTAGAAGCATTTGGGTTTGATTTATGTTGTTGGGTGGAAAATTCGGGAGAAACCCAGTTGGTTTTGGCCGTTTTCCGGCGACCTGGGTGCGTGGGCGACCGCCCATGATGGGTTTGGGCGACCGCCCATGAGATCAGTTAATCCAGAGAATCTGAGCAAAGTGAGTAGGCGACCGCCCACTTTTGGGTTGGGCGACCGCCCAGGAAGTCAGTGGGTTTTGGGCTTGGGGTTGGGTTTTGGGCGACCGCCCAGACTGGCTATGGGCGACCGCCCATACCAGCTGTTCTGAGCCTCTTTGTTATTGAATTGTTTTAAGGTCCAAGCCCGATCTAGGCTCGAAGTATCACCCTAGTTGACTTAAGTTAATGTTGTGGAACACTTTATTGTTCGAGAATGATCCCCTTGTGATCGATTGTGATATGGAATTTGATTAAGTATCATTTTGGGAATGTGGTCATCTTTGATGCACGGTTTGTATTGGTTTACCTTGTGGTGATTTAATTGGAATGATTCCCTACTTTGGAATCCTTTGTTGTTTATCGTGCTAGTATTTTATTACTTAGCAGTTATTTGAAAGTCCAGCTGGTATTTGTGGTTGTGTCGGGCGATGTGAGATATTGTGATGGCACCGGCCAAGTCCATTATGGTGTCGACCATTGTTTTGCCCTTATTTTCCTCTTCCAGATTGGCCTTGGTTGAGACGTTTGGAGCATGACTTTGTGGCATGGCTTCCGCCCTTTGTGGCACATTATTTTGTTATTGGTTCCGGTACCGGGGTTTTCTCTTCGAGCTTTCATGCTGCTATGAAGATGTTGATTGTTGATCATTGAAGCTGCGCAGCGATCCTTTATTTGGATGATCCGGTTTGGAAAACCTTGGCTATGTATCCACTTATGAGTGTTTATTTCAGCTTTATGTGTTGCATGATGAGCTGGTCGTTATTTCCAACCGGTATGGGACGGTTGGCGATAGGGAGCCTCTCATTTGTTGTTATATGCTTATTTATATGGTTGATTATTGGATGTTACTGTTTGACAGCATGTCACTTATTATTTCCGCTGCTATCTATCATGTTAATTGCTATTGGTCATTGCATATTAGCATGTCATGTAGTTGCATTAGTAACTTACTGAGATTTTATCTCACCCCGTTTATTTCCATCTTTGTTTTTCCTTAACCCCCCCCCAGGAGGAAAAGGATTAGGATTCGCGGATCGAGGAGGACGTCGAGAGGATTGAGATTTTGGGGCAGGTTGTTATGGATCGGTTTACATTATGTAAATGTATAACCTTTTGGGGATAGTTTTACCATTATTGACGTCATTAAGAATTGTAATATTTTGTATCTTGGGTGTGAGCTTGTGGAGCTTACACTAGTTGTTTTATTGTGTTGTTAAACTTGGATTTTCCAAACCTTGTATTAAAAATCTTTTGGGTCAAAATGGAATTTTTAACTTCTATGTTTTAGAGTTTTGGTTTTAAGTCGACGTCCAGCTCGCGGTCTCGGGCCCGCGGGGTTCGGGGTCGCGACAAATACAATCACGAAACATGACATTTTATTCAGGCCTACTATAGGTTACACATGCATATTAGAAATTTACAAATTCTAAGAACATCAAACATAAAATTTTCTGATCCGAGCAGCAGCACCTGCACGGCAGAGGCATATAAGGTGCATAGCCATGCAGTCCACCAGATCAGATTCTTAATCTGCACACGAATTGCACTCAGACTGCACGTCTGTTTCCAAATCGCCATGTGCATTGCACGCAATCTGCGCGCAGATCGCACGTGTGTTGTACATCTGAATTTATCGCAATCTTGGTTCAATAAGGATTCGGTGTTCATGATTGATCGAATCATCATGATCATCAGACCCTAGAACAAACTATTTGTTCATGAATCAAGAATCATAAACATAATAATCTCATTAAAATTTGATGATGGATCTATTAATCAAATTAATATTTGCAATTCTTAATCTCATAACAATGCTTTCATAATCATAATATATCTCATATAATTGTTCACAAACAACACACATAATTATCATAATTCTAAAATTCAAATCATGCTAGATCATATAATCAAATCATATATTTAACATGATACTATTAAATAATCATCGATGAAAGGGGCTCTGATACCACTTTGGGTTTTAAGGCAACATGCGCAGTGGAAATAACAAAAACAAAACCCTAGAGTCCAAATCCGTTCATAATGGTTATATTAAAATTCTAGATGAATTTAGAATACTAACCCGTGTGATGCTTTGAAACTTTTGGATCTTGAATCTTCAAACTTTGAGCTTTGAACTTTGCGATTAAATCACGAACTTTGTAGGTATTGAAGAGCGAACACCCTCTATACGTATTTGTTGGAGAAAAATATAAAGAATGATGTCAAGCAAAATAATCAAACACAAACACAAACACACGAATTTTTACGTGGTTCACCAACTTGGCTACGTCCACGGGCGGAGGGATAATATGTTATTATTCAATTACCAATTATAAAAGACGATCTTCACTAATCTAGTTGCATGAATTATTTAGGCAAATAATTCCGTCAACCTAAGTCTAGATCTTAGATCTCTATTTGTATCTCTCAAAGATAACCGATCAAAAAATATGCTAGGGGAGGGATTAGTATTTATTGTTGGGTTTCGCACAATCATGCGCATCGGAATAAGCCTCAAAGCCTAGATCCATTCAAGATGATTAAATTACTACGGAGATGAATTTAGAATACTAACCGCGGTGATGCTTTAAAAATTTTCGAATCTTCAATCTTTGTTCTTCGCGCTTCTTGAATCACGATCACAGGAACACGACTTCAATTGATGAATCACGAACTTGAAGGAGTTGAGATCAATGCCCTCTATGTGTATCCACACGCGAACGAATATCAAGAACTCTTCTTTTGAACACTATATGAATTTATTTTTTGATCTTGAGATCTATGAATAAATATGTGTTACCAAACTCTTTTGAGGCTCTCTTATTGATAGAATATCAATTGTTACTGATTAGGGTTTTTAGATGGCATTTTATACTCATTAGTCCTTAACCATTAAGGATTAATAGTCAAAATCCCGTCTAAAAACATTGTTCAAACAAGTGCTAATAGCATGCCTAGGGCATATACACCAACAATCTCCCACTTGCACTAGGCCCAATCACTAATGTATCTAATACCCATAAACCTAACATGACCATCATGTTTATCTTGTTAAATCCTAAAAACAAGAATTAAAACTAATTTAAATCGAGCTAAAACAATAATTAAAGAATACTTCAGATTTGATTCCGTCCCCACCTAATTATTCAATTGTCATTGATATCTCTTTTCACTTTATACCCTATTCACTTGATCACGAGATTTATTTCAATCTATGTTTCTTCTTTTAGAATAGTTACTAGCAGTGGCACACGCACTAGAAACCCTAATTAATAAACTAATCTAACTGGCACAGTCTAGATCGCAATATTAATTGATGAACGATTTAAGAAACTAAGATCAAGAACGCTTTCTACAATTATTTCATATAGATAATCGTCTAATTTTACCCACTTCACAATTTACCATGGCACATGCATAAATCGTAAAGATGCTACTCATGAATTTCTACACTTGCACAGTAGATAGACAATTCTAGCAAAGATCGATTACAAGGATAAATAAATTGATCAAGTCTATAAACCCTAGCAATAGATCTAAATTAAACACAAGTAAAATTATGAATAGGGATCAAAGATTAAAAAGAACAATACCTCAAATTGATAAAAAGGTGTTCAAGATTCAAACCCAAAGCTTGGATTTTAGTTCCTCATCCAAAGCTTTGAAATCTCCATGGAAGAAAAATAAAAACCTAGATCTAAAATATTTTAGAAGTATAGAATCTAAAATAATAATAATAAAAAAAACTAGTTTTTATACCTAAAACAAGTCCTAAACTAATAAAGAATTAAAAAAAAATAAAAATAATAAAAACATGGAAAATCATGAAAATCTGCCAGAATCTCGAAGTCACGCGCCCCCACGCGCGCGTCTACGCCAGTTTGGCCGAAAACGCGCCTGGTAGATGCGCTTTTACCCGCCTTGTCACGACTCGCGAAGAGACGCACGACTCGTGTACGCTTCATCTCACTCGTGCTCACACCTCGCGCACACGTGCAGTAAGCCAACTCCTTCCTTGGCGAATTGGGCCGCTGGTGTGGGCCTTGTTGCTTTGGGCCGCCTGATGTCTTGCTTGCTGGGCCACTTCTCCGTTCTTCTTAGCTTGAACCCCTTTGTTGGGTTTTCCTTCTTCTTTTTGCTGAATTGAACTTGGTTTGGGCCAATTTCTTTTATTTCTTCAAATCCAACGAGTAATTCTTCAAACTCTCTTAATTATCAAATACTCTCCCGTCCCGCTTTGACTCTTCTTTTACATATTTTGGGATGTTTTTTGACTCATAAATAAATTACATCCGGATAAAATATAAAATACTAAAGAGGAGGTTTAGAGTTTTCCATTCAGAATCTTTTACGAACCTTGTCAATGTATGTACTTTGACTTAAACCAATCATTCTTTTAGATCTATCACGATAGAACTTAATACCAAGGATATAAGCGGCTTCACCCATATCTTTCATTGAAAAGCATTTTTCTAACCAAGTCTTTACAGACTGAAGTGTAGGAATATCGTTTTCGATGAGCAATATGTCATCAACATATAGCACTAGAAATAATACTACGCTCCCACTAATTTTCTTGTATACACAAGGTTCATCTTCGTTCTTGATGAAGCCAAACTCTTTGACTGATTCATCAAATCGAAGATTCTAACTCCTTGAGGCTTGCTTTAATCCATAAATGGATTTCTGCAACTTACATACTTTATTAGAATTTTCTGGATTTACAAAACCTTCAGGTTGTGTCATATACACATCCTCTAGTAAGTTCCCGTTAAGGAACACTATTTTGACATCCGTTTTCTATATCTCATAGTCAAAATATGCGGCTATGACAATTAAAATCCTTATAGACTTAATCATTGCTAAGGGTGAAAAGGTTTCATCATAGTCAATACCATGAATTTGCCTATAACCTTTCGCTACAAGTCTAGCTTTATAAGTATGCACCTTTCCATCCATGTCAGATTTCTTTTTGAAAACCCATTTGCATCCTATGGTTTTTACGCCTTCGGGCGCATCAATCAAGTTCCAAACTTAATTATCATACATGGATTGGATTTTGGATTCCATGGCTCTAAGCCATTTGTCCGAATCAGGAGATGACATCGCTTCTTGGCAGGAAGTAGGTTCATCATTCTCAATGACTTCTACTTCATTACTATCCGTCAAAAGAAATCCATACCTCTCGGGTTCGGATCGTAAGCTACTAGATCTGCGATGAGCTTGTGTATTTTGAACGGGTTCCACAACTCCTTGTGAAAATTGTAAATAAAAGTCTAAAGTTTAGGGGGCGTTTTCTATTGGGGGTCCGATGTTTCCTTTTTGGCGAATTGGGGTCTTAAGTAATCAAATCTTAACAATTAAGGTTTTTTTTTTTTTTTTTTTTTTTAATGAAATTGTCACATTTTTCTATTAAATAGTCACGTGCATGGCATGAGCGTTTTAAGTGAGGGCATTGTGTTGGTGTATATGCCCTAAGCATGTTATTTGGCACATTTTTTGACAATGTTTGTTATCATTTTTCATTTATATAAAGAGATGTTTTGGATTATTATTTGATGTTACATTTTTTGTTATAATAATCTCCGTCCCTAGTACTTATGAAGAACTAGTATAAGTTTAATTCGATGATCATATGATGATCATGTGTATAGGATACAAGTTAAACTTATGGGTATGTGTTGGGGAACACATACTGGACATGACCCAACTATGAGGTTTATGTCATGGTCAAAATGTCATAATTAAACCTCTAATAGTTATATCATTTGAATCCTTAGACCTGAGATTATTACGATTTTCCACATAATGGAGATCATGTTTGACATATTCAAACGTAACTCTTAACCAAGTGATTATAAAGGATATTATTGGCATGATCTAAGCTATGTAGGGAAGTGCAATAAGTTAAGATGAAATTTGTCCCTCCTCATGAGAAATGTAAAGCTTGGGCCCCTCGATGAATAGTATTGATGAAATGCATGGCCGTGCTCAAATGAAATGATATGATCAATGTCATTTGTATTATCAACTATTTGGAATTGAGAAAAGTATTGAGCATTGTAAGTTGACCATTGACCATGGATTACGCTCAATGACATCGTGGACAAAAGGATTGTGATATGTTCTATAAAGGATAAGCAAACTTTGATAAAGTTGTATCATTTGGGTAATCATGATGTCCTGCTAGGGTCCGCTCATGATTTATGAGAACAAAAATGTGTTTCGACTCATTGCCAACTTGATATAATCCTATGAGGTCACACACAATAGAACGAATTGTTAAAAAGGCAAAAAAGACAGAATTTTATAAAGCACGACCGTGCCACTTATAAAGCACGACCGTGCCAAATGGCACGATCATGCCGGTTATAAAGCACGACTGTGCCAATAATCATCAGCTGGAGAAGGCAGGGGCGGACCTATTGGCACGACCGTGCCAGTTATAGGGCACGACCATGCTAGAGCTGCCTTGGACGAAAATCTACAGTTTAATTGGGTGACGGGATTTAGGTTTCCTAGGTCGTTATGGGTTAAGGACTAGGGACTATATAAGCATCTTTTCACCAGCCATTAAACATATGAAATCTAGTTGTTTGGAGAAACAATATTCTTGATCAAAGATTGAAAATCAAAGATCAAGAACCCTAATTTCATATAGCCTATTTTGGATCTAGCAGTTCAGATCAAGAAGGAGTTCTTGATATTCGTTCGCGTGTGGATATCAATAGAGGGTGATTGCTTAATCATCTTCTAGTTCGTGTTCCTGCGATCAACACTTAAAGAAAATCTTGGAGAAGATTAAATCTTGAAGAACGAAGTTTCAAGATCTGAAAAAATTTAAACCTCCATCACGGTTAGTATTCTAAATTCAACTCAGTATTAATTTAATCATCTTGAATGGATCTAGGCTTTTGGGTTTATTCTGCTGCGCATGATTGTGCAAAACTGTAAGATACCCGAATGAAAAACGGAAAAGTTTCCCCCGAGAATCAAACACGAAACTTTATG
Source organism: Campanula takesimana (assembly GCA_026119855.1). Taxonomy (NCBI): domain Eukaryota; kingdom Viridiplantae; phylum Streptophyta; class Magnoliopsida; order Asterales; family Campanulaceae; genus Campanula; species Campanula takesimana. The sequence continues at coordinate 16,319 of JAOWBW010001301.1, read as the reverse complement.
TTCAAGAAAAAACGGAGTCGCCACGTTAAATTAATTTTAAACCCATTTTAACGGAAAAGGTTAGAGAAAATGAGTTCGGAGGTCAGGTTACGTCTTGGGAAGAACGTTTGACGGTTCACCCAATCCGCCTCGGAAAACCGAGTCTCCCTAAGTTTGTTGACAAAAAACGTGCAAGTGTGTGTGTGTATTTTTAAAAGGGAAGAAACTGACTTTTAACAGAAAACAGTTAGAAAGTTTAACAAAAGGGGTTTATTTGCAAAGATCATAACAGAATGGGGGTTAAAACTGGAAAAAACAATTCTCTGGACAAACCATCCGTACGGCTGGTGATGGTTGTCCTGGGAATTTACAGATTTATCAGAAAATAGTCCAGTTTCAGGCAGAAACAGAGAATTCTGTAGAAAGATTGAGTCTTTATCATCCAAAGGGACATTATTAAGGCTTAAATCAAAGTTTGGATGGTAAAGATTGAGACTTTACCACCCAAACTTGATCATCATAACATAAACATAAATATCATAAATATGCAAGGGCTCTCTCCATATGTGCAATGGATCACCAAGCCAAAAGTAAAGACATTAAATTAAATGACATAAATATAAATGACATGAAAGTAAATGACATAAAGTAAATTGCATTTAATCATAACAAGCCATGATCATCTTTGGTTTGTAACCCTTAATCATAAACAAGGCATGAGGGCACCATGAATCACTTCAAGGCTTGGTTCCAATTAGTAATATCACAAGAAATATAAAGACATTAAGTAAATAAGAACATGAACAAGTAAATAAAGAGAAGTGAAGAGGATATGGGGGAGAATAAGGCCTCACCAATGTTTGATTCTAGCCTATCTTCCTCTATTTCACTCAATTCTAACAATGTTTGTGTTTCTGCTCGTATTTCAGTAGAGTTTCTGCATAAAAAACTATTTTTCTCCCCCCATGAAATGATCAGCAAGGGCCTTAATTTATAGGGACTGAAGGCACCCAAACCAGCCGTACGGGTGGGGCCTTCTAGTACCCAAACTATCCGTACGGCTCAGCCTGGCGAGCTTCTGGATTTTTCTAAGTTTAATTCTAGAACAATCCTAAAATTTTTGGTTTATCTTAATGAGGTCCTAGTCTATCAGTTTTATCCCTGAATAGTCCTAAGAATACCTCTAAGTTGGTTTTAGTTCAGATTGGGGTACTTACAGAGCCCCTCGGCAATGTCGCTTTAGGTAAGCAGGGTTGTCGACCTAAAAAGCATCCCAATCTGCCTATGATGGGAGGATGGCTTGGCCGATTTGGTTGCATGGATGGACCTAGAGGTATAGGATTCCTATGTATCCCATTTGCGGGGAATCAAGCCTTAACGTAGTTTGGAAGAAAGAAGTTTTTCGGGACACGTGAGCTATTTAGCGGGGGCTCTCCCGGAAAGGGGGGGACATCTTTCGTCCTGCTCTTGGATGCTTTGGTAGGGGGGATATCTGTCATCCTCTCCTAAACCTAGGTGGATATCTGTCATCCTCTCCTAGAAATGATCTGATAGGGGGATATCTGTCATCCTTTCCTAAACCTAGGTGGATATATGCCATCCTCTCCTATAAATGATCTGATAGGGGGATATCTGTCATCCTCTCCTAAACCTAGGTGGATATATGCCATCCTCTCCTAGAAATGATTTTACTTGGACTTGACTCTCATTTGGTCAAAGTCAAGATTTGGTCAATTTAACTCTATGGGGAGGGTTGACTAAAGGATGGACTTGACTCTCATTTGGTCAAAGTTGGGGCTTGGTCAACTTGACTCTACGGGGAGAGTTGACTAAAGGACTGACTTGAATCTCATTTGGTCAAAGTCGGGGTTTGGTCAACTCGACTCTATGGGGAGGGTTGACTAAAGGACGGACTTGACTCTCATTTGGTCAAAGGTAGGGCTTGGTCAACTCAACTCTTCGGGGAGGGTTGACAAAAGGATGGACTTGACTCTTATTTGGTCAAAATTGGGATTTGGTCAACTTGACTCTACAGGGAGGGTTAACTAAAGGATGGACTTGACTCTTATTTGGTCATCGGGATTTGGTCAAACTGACTCTACGAGGAGGGTTGACTAAAGGATGGACTTGACTCTTATTTAGTCAAAGTCGGGACTTGGTCAACTCGACCCTACGGGGAGGGTTGACTAAAGGATGGACTTGACTCTTATTTGGTTAAAGTCGGGACTTGGTCAACTTGACTCTACGGGGAGGGTTGGCTAAAGGATGGACTTGACTCTCATTTGGTCAAAGTCGGGACTTGGTCAACTCGACTCTACGGGGAGGGTTGACTAAAGGACGGACTTGACTCTTATTTGGTTAAAGTCGGGACTTGGTCAACTCGATGGGAAGGTTGATTAAAAGGATGGACTTACGTCGCTTTGGACTGCCGGGACAAAGGTTTCAACCTAAAATGACCACTCTGGGTCGAGGCTTGACTTGGGTCAACTCCATCTTTGGGGAGTTTGACAGGAAAACTGGTCTTACGTCCGACTAAGGACTGCCGGGACAAAGGTTTCAACCTAAAATGACCACTCTGGGTCGAGGCTTGACTTGGGTCAACTCCATCTTTGGGGAGTTTGACGGGAAAACTGGTCTTACGTCCGACTAAAGACTGCCGGGGACAAAGGTTTCAACTTAAAATGACCACTCTGGGTCAAGGCTTGGGTCAACTCCATCTTTGGGGAGTTTGACGGGGAAACTGGTCTTACGTTCGACTAGGGACTGCCGGGGACAAAGGCTTCAACCTAAAATGACCACTCTGGGTCAAGACTTGACTTTGGTCAACTCTACTCTACGGGATGGTTGACACATTTTCTTGACACCGGGGGATAGCCTAGGGGCAACCTTTAAGACACATTGTGGACGAAAGAGTCCAAGACTTTGGAAAAATCATTTTGAGGGGAGATCAAAAGCATTTTGCTTGAAACATTGTTTTTGACAAATGATGCCAAATGGGCAAATTTGGAAATGCTTATTTCTAAAGGCAAATTTTTTAACGAAGCATGTTAGTCAAATTTTGATTTTAACCTAACCGTGAGGTTTGCTATGCATAAAGCCCTTTGGATTTTGTCCATTCGTGGAGAAGTAACTGATGATAGGAAATATGCTTGTCGCTGTTGTAGGTGTAGCCCCAATGTCATCTTTGTCGTTGATGTCGAGGTAGCCCCATGCCTTTGTTGTCGTCGATGTTGAAGTAGCCCCAATGTCGTCCTTCAACCTTTGATGTTAGGAACCCATCCCTTTTTTCATGACGCGCCCTTTCTTTTGCCTAGGTCACCCTTGCGGGTTTTCAACCTAGCGGGCATCTCTTTTTGCATCTTTTTATGGCACACCCTGTTTCTTGCCTAAGCCGCCCTTGCGGGTTTTTGACTTAGCGGGTGTAGATACCCCGGGAAGCCACGGCTTGGCTAGAGCGCGTGAATTATCCTAGGATGTCTAACTTGTTTTTGATTGTTTAGAGTCGCCACCTATGTTTTGAGGAACATAAGAAAAACCTATTGATTATAGCCTAAGTTTGATTACGAAAACAGAGATTCTTTGTTTTGAGGTCCGGGGGTTAGATTACGAGATGGGAAGTACCGAAACACCCATCTCGCCCAACTAAAGTTGGTCTTGCTTGATCAAAATCTACATGAATGATAACGTTCTTCTTCTTCTTCTTTAAGTCATAAAAAGGGGGGTTTTAAAACAGAGTTTGGAATGTAGGAGATAACTCCTTAACCAACCTCAATGAGATGAGGTGATCATTAGAGTCATGTCCCAAAATGATTTGGGTGATTGCACATTTGATTAGAGTAAAAGAGAGAGAGAGATGAAGTAGAAAAGAAAGGAAAAGATGGACTTTTACCTACAATTTGAAGACCTTCAAATGTTGCTTGATGAGATCCTTGGAGAACCTTTTAGAAAGTGGTTTTGGTATAGTTTTTGTAAGTTCAATTTTCGGTCCTTGAAAATGGAGGTAAAGGGAGCTTTTTATAGGTGAAAGAGGGGTGTTTTTGGTGCCAAAACTCAGTCACCAAGAAATCCTTCCCGGGCAATTGAGCAAGGGAGAGAATCCTGGCCAGAAATCTGTAACTGACGCCCAGAGGCGCGCGCTTCCTGCTTTGGGGGCGGGAGGCGCGCGCGCCTGGCTCCTCCTGTCGGAGGCGCGCGACTCAGAGAATGCAATTTTGACAGAATGGACTAGAAAGTCAGCCCTGTCATTCAGTTTAGTCCCTGGACTTAACGAAGTCAGTCAGGAACTTAACAGAAGTGACAGAAACTAACGAGAAACGCTTAAAATGGGGAGAAACACAAAATCAAATGTGCAATCGGGGTGAGCGGTCCAAGGCGGGGTGTCTACAGAGCCCCTCGGCGACGTGGATTGCAAAGCAAAACGCGTCGACGAAAGTTAAAAACACCCGCCGAGGAAATCACCAAGAAAAAGCAAAGACTCGATGAAAGCAGGAATTTGAAATTGCGAGAGATAGTGGTGCGCTCCATGTGTGAGCGACTTTTGTTGATAGAGGGGGTGGCATGATCCGTTAGGTTAACCTGCCGGCTGAATGTTTTGAATGAGGCCGTTAGTGAACCCTTTGAACGAGGCCGTTGGTGAACCTTTGGAGAGGCCGTTAGTGAACCCTTGAGGACGAATCCGTTAGTGAAATCCGTTGATGAGGCCGTTAGTGAACCTTTGAGGACGAATCCGTTAGTGAAATCCGTTGATGAGGCCGTCAGTGAACCTTTGGAGAGGCCGTTAGTGAACCTTTGAAGAGGCCGTTAGTGAACCTTTGAGGACGAATCCGTTAGTGAAATCCGTTGATGAGGCCATTAGTGAACCTTTGGAGAGGCCGTTAGTGAACCTTTGAAGAGGCCGTTAGTGAACCTTTGAAGAGGCCGTTAGTGAACCTTTGAGGACGAATCTGTTAGTGAAATCCGTTGATGAGGCCGTTAGTGAACCTTTGGAGAGGCCGTTAGTGAACCTTTGGAGAGGCCGTTAGTGAACCTTTGAAGAGGCTGTTAGTGAACCTTTGTTGTCGAACCCGTTAGTCAGATTCGTTGATGAGTTATTGCTTTGGAGTCTCGTGCCACTTGGAGTCACACTTGACTTTCTTTTGAATTGTGGGGTGCGGGCACAGTTGACCGCGACCAGAAAAATGTTCCTGCTGGGGATGAAATGTTGAGATTGACCCTTGAGGGGGGGGGGGGAATGTCATTCGTGACAAAACTTAGGGAGTTTGGAATCTGTGGGAGGACAGCCTATTCTTGAGTGGGAGTTTCTATCCTATTTCCAATTTTTGACATGCCTTAAGGGCGGACCAGAAGAAGGGGTGCCCAACTGGGTGTCCGAGGACAGGGGCCGTATCTTGATTTAGGCTGGAGATCTCTGATGGGGCCTTTTCTGAAGTGGTCTAGACATGGGAGGCGCACGCTTTCTTCTGTGGTCTTGGGACGCGCGCGCATTCCAGACCGCTGGCGGGTGGCGCGCGCGTCTGGGAGGCGGAATTCCGGGCTTGACATTTGCTGGCCAAAAGAATCCCCAACAGCTATAATATCATCTTCTGTTCGACCACTTGATTCTCACAGCTCCTTTCTGCCATTTTTGAACATCATATTATTGCTCAACTTTGTTTGTGATCAACATTTTTCATGGCTTCCAATTCTTTTGTTCTTGATGCCAAGGTTGTTAGTGGGTATGAAAAGGACTTGGGCACTTTTGTGTATTCTTTCAAGACCCATCCCAAGAAGTCCTTCATTAAAGACTTCGGGTTCCGAGTTCTTTTCACTTTGCGGACGTTGAAGCCGGATTGGGATTTGTTGAGAGCTGCCGCGGCTTTCTGTGATTGCGACAACCATACTTTCAACTTTTCAGCTAATGAAATGGTGCCGACTATTGATGATTTCGGGGCCATCCTTGGTATGCCTTTGGCCGGTCGGATTGCCGTCCCTAAATATCATCTTGGTGCCATTGACTCTTGGGTTGAGTCACTGAATATCCCTGTTGAGGACGTGAGGAGGATGTTGCACGGTACTGTGATTGACATAACTGAGCTGCCGATGTTCTTTAGTTTACACTCGGAGGATCCGGTGGTTCAATCTTTCAAAAGGAATGCCATGGCCGCTTGTCTCTTTAGTGAAGTACTGTTTGTTACACCCTTCGGGATTGCGGATGTGTAGTTGGCTGAAATTATTTTGCAAGCCAAGGAGCAACAATTTAGTATAATCCCTCTTATTGTAGGGGAGACGTGCACGGCCTTGATGAGTTACATAGGACGGGCAGGATGTGTCGGGGAAGCCCTTTGCTCTTGACCATATGGTTCCGAGAACACTTCAAGATTTATTCCCCGGATGGTGATTTGTCTCCTTTTGCTGTTCATAGGAGGAAGTTGTTGATCCGGGATTTATCTGAAGATGGTTGGAAGAAATTCTTTGCCTCTCGGATAACCGTCGACATTGAGTGGTGCCCTCCTTCTTGGGGTCTTCGTCCTTTTGTGGAATGGACTCTTGGTTTTCAGCACGTGGTTGTACCCGGCTTAAGAGATTCTTCATTTTACCAGCCAGAGCGGGTTCTGCGGCAGTTCGGTCGCCAACAGACAATCCCTTTTCCGAGGGACGGGATGCTTCGTCCAGTTGCTTACATGGGTCCTGACTTCTCGAGTGAGCTTCAGTCGGCTTGGGGAGATGATCGCGACCGCTGGGCTTTTACTCCTCTGCATCGGGGGAGTATCTTCCTTCCCGAGATCTACTTGGATTATTTGTTTGGCACCCTTTATCGTGGCGTCACTTGGGTCGACGTGCTTCGTGCCGAGTTGTTGGGAAAGGGTTTTGAGCCTAGCAGCGCTTTGAGATATAGGGAGGCTGCTGCTGATTCGAGTAACATTCTTGCTGACCCTTTTGGTACTCCTTTGGATGACTTTTATTCTAGGAGACGTGCTGCAACACAGAAGGTTTCGGTGCGTATTAGTGCTCCTCCGTTATTCAAGAAGAAAAGGATTGAGAGACGATCGGGTGGTCCTTTGAAGGCTAAGAGAAAATTGGATTTTTCTTAGTACCCTAAGAGATTGCAATTAGACCACTTTGTTTTAGGATTTAGTATTTTGATGTATTTTGTTGCTCAATAAATCCGTTGTAATGGCTTGAATAATTCATTGAAAGAATAAGAATTGCATTTTGTTATTTGAAGTGAATTGGGTATTTTTGATATGTTTTAGACCGCACCCGAAGGTTGCCTACGTTCCTCCAGTTGGGAGGCTCAGGTCTCCGTAGTTCAAACAAACAAAGACCATTTTTTTTTTGTGTGCACCCTGTTTTTGCCTAGACCGCCCTTTCGGGTTTTCAATCTAGCGGGCTTCTTTTTGCACGTGCTCTAATTTTTTCCTAGGCCGCCCTTGCGGGTTTTCAACCTAGCGAGCGATTTTTTTTTTTTTTTTTTTTTTTTTTTTTTTTTATAGTCTTTGTTTATTAAGCGTAGAACTTCTTGATCTTGTCGAGGTTGACCTCCTTTGGCAGCTGGTCACCATCCAAATCCACGAACCGGACTGCACCGCCGCTTAGTATCTTCTTGACCACGTACGGACCGATCCATCGGGGTCCCCATTTCCCCAGGGGATTCATGGCGTTAGGAGGATGTTGTCTTAAGACCAAATCTCCCACATTGATGTTTCGAGGCTTCACCTTTTTGTTGAAAGCTCTTGCCATCCTTTGCTGATATGCCCTCGTACGTTCGAGTGCTCTTAACCTTTTCTCGTCGAGTAAGGCTAGTTGTTCGTATCGACTTTGCATCCAGTTGACCTCGTTGACTTGATTCTCGAGGAGGACCCGTAGAGATGAGACTTCAAGTTCGATTGGGAGTACAGCTTCAGAACCATAGATTAATGCATAAGGAGTTTCTCCTGTTGCGGACCGTATTGATGTGCGGTAGCCCCACAATGCTAATGGTAGCTTCTCGGGCCAATCCCTTCCTGTTGAGGCCATTTTCTTGACGATGGTCTCGATGTTTTATTTGCTGCTTCAACCGCGCCATTTGCTTGGGGACGGTAAGGAGATGACTTGTGCTTGGTGATCTTGTATTCTACCAAAAGTGCATCCATTTCCTTCTCAAAGTGAGAGCCGTTGTCGGAGATGATTTCATGAGGCACGCCGTATCGGCACATGATATTAATCTTTACAAATTCGGCCACTTTGTTTGTGTTGAGGGTCCGATAGGCTTGTGCTTCGACCCACTTTGTAAAGTAGTCGACTGCCACTAGCACGAATGACTGCCCATTGCTCCCGGAAGGATGAACTTTACCGATGATGTCTATCCCCCAACAAGAGAAAGGCCAAGGTGTGACCATGTTGTAAAGTTGCGAGGGTAGAGCATGTTGCAGATTAGCGTGAAATTGGCACTTGGCACACCTTTTGACTTTCTCGATACAGTCTCGTTCCATAGTGCTACAATAGTAACCAATGCGAAGTATCTTCTTGACTAGCATAAACCCATTCATGTGGGGTCCACACTCTCCTTCGTGCACTTCACACATTATCTCTTGAGCTTCGGCCTCATTGGCGCATAAGAGATTGATCCCGTCGTGGTGCCTTTTATAGACTCGGTCCCCAATCAGTACGTACCGAGAGGCTAGCCTTTGCAGAGCTGCTTGAGACTTCTTATTGTTATTCTCGGGATAAGTGCCATCTTTGAGGAAATTCATGATATCCGAATACCACGGAGAGTTTGTCTGAACCTCGTTGATCTCGATACTCATGCAATATGCCGGACTGTTCCTTCGAGCAATTTTGAAGGGCTTCACCATTTTCCCTTTGGGCATTTCGACTAATGAAGCTATAGTGGCCAGTGCATCGGCGAAGCGATTCTTATCCCTTGGCAGGTAGTTGAAAGTGATCTCTTGGAATTGTTCAACCAATTCTTCAAGGTGCTGACCATACTGTTGGAGAGTTGGGTCTTGGGTTCGCCATTTACCCGATTGCTGATTGATAAGGAGCAAAGAGTCGCCGAATACTTCTAGTTCCGTGACGTTTCTTTCGAGAGCTGCTTCGAGCCCTGCTATGCATGCTTCGTACTCGGCAATGTTGTTGGTGGCTTCGAATTCCAGATGGATGGCAATGGGAGCGTAGATGTCTTTTGGATCGACAAGAAATACTCCTATACCAAAGCCGTGTTTATTGGCGGCGCCATCGAAAAAAAGTTGCCACTTAATTTCCTCAGTTGCAGTACAAATTAAATGCTCGTCGGGGAACTGTACATCTTCCCCCTTCACTTCGTCACACAGGAATTCGGCAAGCTGGTCACTGAACACTTTCCCCCTGACGGATTTTAGTGTGACGTAAGTGATATCATAGCCGGCGAGAATGAAGTACCATTTGGCTATTCTTGTTGACATGAAAGGCTTCTCGAAGATGTAGCGGAGCGGGTCCACCTTTGCTACTAGCTTGATTAGAAAAGCTTCCATATAGTGTTTGAGCTTTTGAGTGACCCAAACCAATGCTGCACATGACTTCTCTAAGACAGAGTAGTTCTTTTCGCCTCCTTGGAATCGACGACTTACAAAGTAAATGGCATTCTCCTTTGTGGACTCTCGTTGCTCTTGTGCTAACATAGCCCCTAGGGCTTCATTATTGACAGTGAGATAGAGCAAAAGAGGCTTCTCCTTGTGCGGCGGAACTAGGACAGGAGGGTACGTCAAGTAATGCTTCACTTGGTCGAAGGCTTCTTGGCACGCGTCGGTCCATTCTAGAGCCACATTCTTCTTGAGTAGCTTGAAGATTGGCTCGCACATGGAAGTGAGTTGGTGCACAAACCGACTGATGTATTGCAGTCTGCCCATGAAACACCTTTGATTTCTTTTTGCGTTTTTGGAGGAGGCTGTTGGGTTTCGATCAAACATGCGCAGCGGAATTTAGCATTTAAAATTTTTGAAACCCAAAGCCATGGATCCGTTCATACGATTAAATCAAATACAACATAGGAATAAAGGAATAAACTAACCCTTGATGTCTATCAAATTCTCTTGGTCTTTGGTGGAGGTTTGAAGACTTGATCACGATCACAAAGCTTGAACACGAACTTTGAAGATGATGATTTTCACCCTCTAGCGGTATCCACACTTCGAACGAATATCAAAGGAGCTTCTTTGATCTTGGTTGCTAGACCAAATTGTGAAACACTTTATCACAATCAAAAGAACTATATGGAATTTATTTTGTGTATTATTTTGTTCTTCAACCAAGAATGTCTTGGAACAAAATAAACCCTCTCTCAAACTCTTTGAGACTCACGAAATCATTGGCCTTGAGTGCTGGCCGAATTTGGTCTTTTATACACAAGTATGACCTATTCCAAATAGGAAACTTGTGTCAAAATCCTTCCAAAATTCGTTTCCAAATCAAATTAGGAATCTGCTGCCACCCGACAGCACTGTGCGGCCCGCCCAAAATCATCTGTGCGGTCGCACAACTATCTGAAGCAAAACTGGTACAAAACTGTCCTAAGTGTGCGGGCCGCCCAGTCAATACTGTGCGGTCGCCCACTCTTCAGAATGTCCAGAATTTCCAAAATTCCAATTTAGTCCTTTTAAAGATTCGTTCTATTGTGTGTGACCCTCTAGAATTATACTAAGTTGCAATGGATTCAAACATGAAACCATAAGATATTATTAGGTTCTAGCAAACCGTCATACCTACCCAAATAGTATAACTAGATACTAGTTCGCATTCCTTTAGAATATGTCACAATCCCTTTGTCCACGATGTCATTGAACACAAGTCATGGTCAAACAGTCAACTTGTTTTGTTCAATACTTTCTCGATTCCGAATATGTTGATTATCCAAATGACATTGATCCAATCATTCATCTGAGTCCGGCCGAACATTTCATCAACATCATTCCTACGAGTGGCCCAAGCTTACATCTCTCCGAGGAGGGACAAATCCATTTAGCTTATTATTCTTCCCAACGGGATTCCGATTATGCCAATCATACCCTTTATAACTACTACTCGGTTAAAAGTAGCGTTTGAATATGTCAAACATAATGTTCATCAAGTGGAAGACTATAATAACTTCATGTCTAAGGATTCAAATGACATAACTAATATGAGATATATGTACGACATAGACCATGACATAAATCTCATAGAGCGGGTCATGTCCAGTACCTTGTTCCAAACAAGTACCCATAAATCTAACATGATCATCCCATGACCATTTAGCCCTTATACTAGTGCTTAACAAGTACTAGGGACGGGGATTATTATAAGTAACATGAACAACAATAATAATCAAACATCTCTTTATTGATATGAAATAAATGATAACAATTACAACGTTTTATTAAACGTGCCTAGGGCACCACTACCAACAATCTCCCACTTGCCCTAGGCCCAATCTCCCATGTATTTAATACCCATGGACCTAACATGACCATCATGTTTTGCTTGTGGAAGTCCCTTTGTTAGCGGGTCCGCAACATTGTCATCAGTAGGTACTCTGCATATATTTACGTCTCCCCTATCAACGATCTCTCGAATGATATGAAAACGCCTAAGTATGTGTTTGGATTTCTGATGTGCTCTTGGTTCCTTTGCTTGAGCAATAGCACCATTATTATCGCAATAAAGGTCTATTGGATTAGCAATGCTAGGACCCACTTCAAGTTCAGTTATGAACTTCTTAATCCAAACAGCTTCTTTTGCAGCATCCGATGCAGCAATATACTCAGCTTCTGTTTGTAGAATCAGCGGTTGTACTTTGCTTGGAACTCTTCAGCTTACAGCTTACAGCTCCACCATTTAACATAAACACAAAACCTGATTGCGATCGGCTATCATCTTTGTCAGTTTGGAAGCTTGCATCCGTGTAAGCATTTACAACAAGATCATCTTCCATTCCTCCATAGACCAAAAAACGAGTCTTTAGTCCTTCTCAAGTACTTAAGAATCGCTTTTACAGCTATCCAGTGATTTTCGCCAGGGTCGGATTGGTATCTACTTGTCATGCTCAAAGCATAAGATACATCCGGCCTAGTCAAAAATCATGGCATACATGATGGACCCAATTGCCGAAGCATATGGAACATCATTCATTTTCTCACGCTCATCTTTTGTCTTAGGACATTGAGTCTTGCTTAGAGAAATTCCATGTAACACGGGAAAGGTTCCTCTCTTAGAATTTTCCATACGGAATCTTCTAATGACCTTGTCAATGTATGTACTTTGGCTTAAACCAAGTAGCCTCCTTGATGAAACCAAACTCTTTGACCGATTCATCAAAACGGAGATTCCAACTCCTAGAAGCTTGCTTCAATCCATAGATGGATCTCTGCAATTTGCATACCTTAGAATCTTGTTAAAACCTTCTGGTTGTGTCATATACACATCCTCTTGGAGTTTTCCATTCAGGAAAGAGGTTTTGACGTCCATCTGCCATATTTCATAGTCATGATATGCGGCAATGGCAAGCAAAATTCTTATAGACTTGATCATTGCTACGGGTGAAAAGGTCTCATCATAGTCAATACCATGAACTTGCCTATAACCCTTCGCTACAAGCCTAGCTTTGTAAGTATGCACCTTCCTATCCATGTCAGTCTTCTTCCTTGAAGACCCATTTGCATCCTATGGTTTTTACACCTTCGGGCGCATCAATCAAATTCCAAACTTGATTGTCTTGCATGGATTGTAATTCGGATTCCATGGCTCAAAGCCACTTGTCAGAATCAGGAGAAGACATCGCCTCTTGGTAGGTTGACGGTTCATCATTCTCAATGATTTCTACCTCATTACTATCCGTTACGAGAAATCCATATCTCTCGGGCTCGGATCGTAACCTACTAGATCTGCGAGTTGCTTGTGTACTTTGAACAGGTTCCACAACTCCTTGTGGTTCTTGTTCTTGCTCCACCATTGGTTCAATGTTATTTTCTGGGTCTCGAATTTCTTCAAGATTTATTTTACTCCTACTGATTTCTTTGGAGAGAAACTCTCTTTCTTTAGAAAGACACCAGTTCGGGCAACAAACACTTTGTTGTCCTCTCGGTTGTAAAAGTAATATCCTTTAGTTTCTTTAGGATATCCCACAAAAATACATTTATCAGATTTGTGTGCAAGTTTGTCTGAGATAAGTCTTTTGACAAAAACTTCACAACCCCAAATCTTCATGAAAGATAGACAAGGCTTCTTTCCGCTCCACATCTCATATGGAGTCTTTTGAACCGATTTAGTTGGAACACGATTTAGTGTGAAAGCAGCGGTTTCTAGAGAGTAACCCCAAAAGGATATTGGAAGATCAACTTGACTCATCATTGATCGAACCATGTCTAACAAAGTCCGATTCCTCCTCTCGGACACACCATTCCATTGTGGTGTTCCGGGTGGAGTCAATTGTGAAACTATTCCACAATTCTTTAGATGATCATCAAATTCTTGACTTAAGTATTCACCACCACGATCTGATCGAAGTGCTATAATACTTTGCCAAGTTGTTTTCTACTTCATTTTGAAATATTCTAAATATCTCAAATGCTTCACTCTTATGTTTCATTAGGTAAACATACCCAAATCTACTATAATCATCAGTGAAGGTTATGAAGTATTGAAATCCTCCCCTAGCATTGCTACTTAATGGTCCGCATACATCGGAATGTATCAACCCCAATAAGTCGCTTGCCCTTTCACCCACTTGGTAAAAGGCGTCTTAGTCATTTTCCAAGAAGACACGACTCACAAGTATCATATGACTCTAAGTCACATGAACCCAAAAGTCCGTCCCCATGGAGTTTTGAGATACGCTTCTCATTAATATGACCAAGACGGCAATGCCACAAATAAGTATGATTTACATCATTAGGTTTAGATTTCTTATTTACATGATAGACATATTTTCATTCTTGACATTCAAGATATAAAGGGCCATTAAAGGAATTAGCAATACCATAAAGCACATCATTTAAATAAATAGAAAATTTCTTATTCTCAATAAGAAACTTAAAACCTTCATTATCCAAACAAGAAATTGAAATAATATTTCTGCTTAAAATCCGGAACATAATAACAATTGTTCAAAACAAGAATTAATCCGGAAGGTAAAGTGACTTCATAAGTCCCTACGGCTAATGCAGCAACTCTTGCTCCATTCCCCACGCGTAGATCTACTTCACCTTCTTTAAGCAGTCTCCTATTCTTTAGTCCCTGCACATTTAGACAAATGTGAGAACCACATCCGGTATCCAATACCCAAGAATCAGTGGTAGAAAGGAGAATATCTATCATATAGATACCTGAAGTCGACGCAGCCTTGCTGCTCTTCTTCTTCTTTGCTCTTCCAAGAAAGCCTTACAATTACGTTTCCAATGACCAATTCTTGACAATGGAAACAAATTGCATCCTTTTGTGTATCGGGTTTTGCCTCAGAAGCTTGGCAACCTTTGCCTTGCTTATCTTGGTTTGACAACTTTTGCCTTACCCTTGCCTTTGGCACCAGACTTCTTCCATCATGAACCAAGAGCACGGGAGAACCTTTCTCCACAATTTTCATCTCTGCAGTTTTGAGCATCCCATGCAACTCAGAGAGATTCTTATCCATTCCATGCATGTTATAATTCATCACAAACTGATTATAACTTTTAGGCAATGAATTAAGAATGAGATCCGTGGTAGCTCCAATGGGATTGGATAGCCAAGTTTCTCAAGGTGCTCTACATAACCTTTCATTTTAAGGAAGTGAGGACTCACTTGTTGCCCTTCATTCATTTTACTAGTAGTGATGCAACAATGGTCTTGTACCTCTCTTGCCTAGCTTGCTCTTGAAATATGGTTCTCAACTCCACGCCTATCTCATAGGCTTCCAAATGTTCCAAACTTTGTTGGAGTTTTGAACACATAGCAGCAAGCATGAGACAACTTACATCTCTAGAATCATTACGATGTTTCTTGTAATTGTCTCTTTCTACCCTAGGGGCAGTAGGCGGTGGTTCAGCAGGGAGAGGCCCATCGAGAATGTACAACTTATCTTCTTGCCTAAGAACGATTCTTATGCTCCGGATCCAATCCATAAAGTTAGTACCATTCTCTTCGAGCTTATCCTTCTCAAGGATCGATCGCACGACATTGATTGAGTGTTATTAGTCATTATCTACAGATATGCAAAATTTCAAAATTTTAATAAGTACCGGGTTTTCATTAAGAGATAAATAATGTATTTTAAAACAAAATACTCCCACCAAATTATACAACCTTCTTTATACATCCAATTATAGTATAAATTTAAATGGGTTGAGATCCCGCTTTAATCTAATTTTGAGTACGCTTTGGCGCACCGCTCAGAATTAAAATCAATTAGGTAGACAACTCTTGTCAATCATATCTCATATGACTCTCAGTTATTTCATTAGATTCTTTAAGAAATCCAATTTCAAAAAGCATGTTAAATCTCATCTTGGCCTTAAGCCCAAAACTGTTTTGACGCTTAATTAGTCCCAACCACATTTAAACGCATAGGAAACTCTATTCACTCATCTTGCTCAAACATGAATAAAATCAATGCACCTCGCTTTGGCGAGCCCACATAAAATTACTCATGTATAAACAAGAGTGTTTTAATCATGGCATGGCAAAAGGACTTAAAACTTTCTTTGAAGGTTTCATCACATATAGCATATAACACATTTATGAGCACATAATATAAACATGTTACACATCAAGTTTAGAGCCTTAAATTAATCTCCATTAATTTAAGCATGGTATTTATGTGTCATTAGTTTCTCTATAATTATGAGGATGAGACTATTTCACTTGGTCATCATCTCCAAATCAAGACAACAAGAAGTGCGGTCGAACTAAGCCATTAGGCAACCACAATCCGCACTAATTCAAGAAACCAAGAAAGTAGTCCATGTGGCCGAAACTAAGCAATAGATGGTCTCGATGAACGTAGGCCAATTGCATTCACAATTCCACATGGATCTCCAATCATTGAATCAAGAACTTTGTTTCTCAATTTTAGCAATTATGAACTCTTCATAATTCTAACTTTCGTTTTATCTTTGAAACTTTGATTGCGATCAAGTTTGGGAACACAATCTCGATGAACGCAGATTAGCCATCCAAACCTTGAACCAATCTTAGAATCACAAGACTAAAACAAATAGGAAAATCAAACCCCAAGATCCTCACTAAACCAACTACCCAAAACCCATTCCAGATCAGCAAGTCTGGACTGGTTCTGTTACTGGTTTTGTTGGATCTCTCGAAAATTCCAAAATTCTGATTTCAACCAAAAATCAGACAATCTGATCCTCATGTGCGGCCGCCTAAAACTCACTCTG
>JAOWBW010001300.1:306250-360028 GCA_026119855.1 Campanula takesimana | reverse complement strand
ATCCAATACCTAAGAACTAGGGTAGAGAGATTATTTCTATAACATAAATATGCGAAGTAACAGTCTCAACATCCTTTACTTCCTTTTGATCTTCTAAACACATATTACAATTTTCATCCCATTGGTCAATCTTATTGCCATGATGATAAATTGTATCTTTTGGAGTTTTATTCTTTGGTACATCCTCTGCCTTAGACTTGACAACTCTTGTCTTATCTAGATATTTAAATCCTATCTCCGTCTCAAAACCTCTTTGCCAAGCTTGTAGAAGGAACCTTTCCTTTAAAAGATTGCTTATCACATAAACATTTATGTGTTCTTGATACTTCTCAAGTATTGAACACATGATTGCAATCTTAATACAAGAGACATCTAAAGAATCATCAACATGTTTCATATATATGTCTTTGAGTGTCCCAAGGACAGTGATAATGGTTTCTCTTGACTCAGGATTATCTAGAATGCATGACTCTCATTCTTGCTTAAGAACTCTTCTTAAGCTCATGATCAAATCAAGGAGTTTGGCAGCATTCTTATTTAATTCAAGGATAGATCGCAATGACGGGGTTTGACTTTTGTTTAATTCCATTATCTACACATATATGTAAACGTATTTTAATATGTATCAGTACCCATTTTCATAAAGAGATTTAATCATTGTATTTCAAAAATACTCCCACTAAATTATATAACCTTCATATACATCTAGTGTATCATATAATAAAAATGGGCTAAGATCCATATTTCACTTGATTTGTGAGTCTTCTTTGGCATGAACCTCAAAATCAAGCTACTTAGGTAGATAACTCCTTATCAATCATATCATATATGATTCTTAGATACTTTTATGAGATTCATTAGACATCTTATGTCAGAAGCATGTTTTAATCTCATCTTATGCCTTAGGCCCAAAACTGTTTTGATAGCCTAATTAAGTTCACACCACTTTAAACGCATAGACAACCTTTGTCTCATCTTGCTTCACACAGATAGAGTGATGTGCCTCGCTTTGGAGATTAAACCACATCGAAACGATCAAAGTATTTAACAAGTGTTTTAATCATGGATGGCATAGAACTTAAAATTTTAACAAAAAGGTTCAACACATATAGCGTAACATGTTTATACGCACATAATATAAACACATAAAGCATCGGTTAAAAATTTAATTAATCCCATTAATTAAACTATGATTTCATGTGATTGATTTATGGGGAGAGATTCTTTAACACGTAATTGAGAGCACGATTGTACGGACGAAACTAAGCCAAAAGGCATCCACAATCACATACCAAATTTAGAAACTAGAAGAAACAACTATGTATGGTCGAAACTAAGCCAAAAGGCATCTACAATCCCTTACATAAAGTAACTTGATTCTAAATTCGTTTGTCTCATCAATTTATGACTTTGTCCTTGAGATTTGTTTTCATGAAACACGGTTTTTAAAACCAACCATCTGACAAACAAATTCAATCCAAATAATTTTGAAATTGACATCTAATATTAGGAAACACGGTTTCCAAAACCAGTCATCTGACAATTAAATTCAACTCAAAATATTTACCATTGTGTTTCAATTTTAAAACCCTAAAATTTCTTTCCTTGATTCAATTAGGGTTAGGTGTTCATGATGATCAAATCACCATGTTCATCAAAACCTTGAATAAACAATTTATTCTTGAATCTAGCATCATCAACAAATTAATCCAATTAACTTTTGATAATCACAAGGAACATAATAATCAAATTATTTTTGCTATCTTAGATCCACATAACGTAATTAAACGGTGCAATTTATGATCTCCATATATCTCGTATATATATATATATATAAAATACAAATCACATAAACATCATGAATCTAAATTCAAATAGCATTCTAACACATATAATCGAATTATATTATCAACATGATATTATTTAAATAATCATCATGAACGGGGCTCTGATACCACTGTTGGGTTTTGCACAATCATGCGCAGCTGAATAAAACCCAAAAAGCCTAGATCCATTCAAGATGATTAATTTAATACAAGGTGAATTTAGAATACTAACCGGGATGGAGCTTTAAAATTTCAGATCTTGAAAGCTTCGTTCTTCAAGGTTTGATCTTCTCCAAGCTTTTCTTCAAGTCTTGATCGCAGGAACACGAACTAGAAGATGATTAAGCAATCACCCTCTATGGATATCCACACGCGAACGAATATCAAGAAATCCTTCTTGATCCGGACTGCTGGTTCCAAAAAGGCTATATGAAATTATGATTCTTGATCTTTGATTCTCAATCTTGATCAAGAAAATTGTTTCTCCAAACAACTAGGTTTCATATGTTTAATGGCTGGTGAAAAGATGTTTATATAGGTCCTAGTCCTTAACCCTTAAGGACCTAGGAAACCTAAATTCCGTCACCCAATTAAACTACAGTATTTTTCAGCCCAGGCACCTTGGCACGGTCGTGCTCACAAAATGGCATGACCGTGCCGTTTGGTGCGAGATAAATAACCCTGCCTGTCGAATTATGGCACGGTCGTGTAGCATAAGTGACACGGTCATGCCAAAAGTGTCCAGAGGGCATTTTATTTATGGCACGATCGTGCAGCATAAGTGACACGGTCATGCCAGACCAAAAACAACCCTTTTTGCCTTTTAACAATTCGTTCCATTGTGTGTGACCCTATAGGATTATATCAAGTTGGCAATGAGTCCAAACACATTTTATTCTCATAAATCATGAGCGGACCCTAGCAAGCCATCATGATTACCCAAATGGTACAACTTTATCAAAGTTCGCTTATCCTTCATAGAACATATCACAATCCTTTTATACATGATGTCATTGAGCGTAAGCGTCAACTTGCAATGCTCAATACTTTTCTCGATTCCAAATAGTTTGATAATACAAATGACATTAATCATATCAATTCATTTGAGCACGGCCATGCATTTTATCAACACTATTCATCGAGGGGCCCAAGCTTGACATCTGTTGGTCCCAAAGGGACAACAAGGGTATGAAAAATGCTAGAGGGGGGTGAATAGCATTTTAAAATTCTTTTCAAACCCTTTTGCAAATCAATGGCTTATGCGCACAGTTCTCAAATAAGCTAAGTATAGCGCGCAGAGAGAGTGTGAAAAGCACAGCGGAAATTTAAAGCAGCACAAACACAGCAGCAAATAGCAATCTGGTAAGATCAAATAAAACAGCTATTAAGAAATAAAGTAAGCAAGAAATAAGCAGTAAGAATAATGAACAAGCTATTTGGAGAGGTTCGATTGATGAAAGATCTACGTCCTCTACCAAGATGGTTAGTCTTGGATTTTCTAATGAGATTTATATTGATGTGAGAAGCTTTTACAAGATTACAAGGAATCAAAACTCAAATCAAAATCTATTCTATGAAGAGCAAATCCTAGACTAAACCGGTGTTTCTCAAGAAGTAAGTTCTAAATGATCGAAGCTTCAAGAGGTGTGTGTGTGTCAGAAATTATGGGCTCTATGAATCTATGAGATGAAGAGCATGAAGAATTCTGGTGATATAAGGCTTAGGATCTTGGCAGGAGTTTGAAGGTATGAAGGTTGTTCTTAAATCTGGGAATATTAAGCAGCAATCTTCTGAACTTCAAAGATACTTAGTAAGCTCAAACTCTAGAAACTTGGAAATGAAGATGAGCCGGCTATTTATAGCAGAGAGCTTAAAACTAGCCGTTGGTGCTCTGAGCAAGGATAATGAGCTGGCACAATATGATTGGTGCGCAGGTGTGTCCTTTATAGCCGTTGAGCACTGATCAAGGATGAGAGCTGGCACAATATGATTGGTGCGCAGGAGTCCTTGATCCATTGGAGTCAAAGCATGAAGACCAAATTTAAAAGCTTCTTCTAGAAGGCTGACAGCTGTCTTCATTTAAATTATTTCATCTGAGCTCATCTCCATCATTAGATATGCTGAATGTACTTAATTTGTCGTTTCTGCACACCTCAGCACTTTAATAAGCGTACATCTTCTAAGCGCTTTCCAAGTTAGGTAATCTGAAGACTTGAAAATTGAGCAAGGTTGAGTGCTGCGCAGGAGAGACCTGCGCAGTAGTGTCCTGTGCAGAGAAGTCCTGCGCAGAGACTAAAGTCTTGCTTAGTTCTTCATTCCTTTTCGCTCCAAGTCCTATATTCTAAGCCTATACTATAAAATGTACTTGGCTAAAAATTGAAGTTATTAAACTTCTTACATAGGGTCCTAAAGTCCATAAAATACTCATAAGTGATGGTATCAATCAATTTTAACATACTTAGGAGGGTAAAAAGATAAGCATACCCAACAACATCTCTCATGAAGAGGGACAAATTCCATCTTGACTTACTACACTTCCCTACATAGCTTCGATCATTCCAATCATATCCTTTATAATTACTTGGTTAAGAGTAACGTTTGAATATGTCAAACATGATCTCCATTATGTGGAAGATCGTAATAATCTCAGTTCTTAGGATTCTAATTATATAACTATTTAGAAGTTTAATTATGACATTTTGACCATGACATAAACCTCAAAGTTGGGTCATGTCCAGTATGTGTTCCCCAACACATACCCATAAGTTTAACTTGTATCCCATACACATGATCATCGAATTAAACTTATACTAGTTCTTCATAAGTACTAGGAATGAAGATTATTATAATAAAATATGTAACAACAAATAATAATCCAAACATCTCTTTATATAAATGAAAAGTGATAACAAACATTGTCAAAAAAACGTGCCAAATTACATGCCTAGGGGATATACACCAACAGTTGGTACATGGTAGGAGATGCCAATGCCTTTCCATTCTAGGAGTTGATTGACATGATAATAAGTTCCCCATGGAGTTAAAAAAAAACACCTTCTCGTCTGTTTGTACCGCAGTGGATATCTGATTTCTTCTAAGGAAGCCGTCGATGAATGATCGTACCTCTCGGTCTTCGGTAGATTCTAGCAGTGAGTCCACATTGAATGGCAGAAAGTCATGCTTCGGACTCATTTTGTCGAGACACATAATGTCCATGTGGACCTTCACCTTCCTTCCGTACTTCTTTGTTGAGATGATGCTGAGTAACCACTTTGGCCAATGTGTGGACTTGATGAAGTCCATCTGTAGCAGCTTATCTATCTCGTTCTTCATGCGTGGTAACCTCTCTGGATTAACGGGTTATAGTTTCTGCCTAACTGACCCAGTATATGGTATTGACATCCGTTCCCATTCTCTATCTAGCGCGTCATCGTAGGTCCATGCAAAGATGTCATCATATTCTTTAAGTAGCTTAATCAGCGCTTCTCGTTCTTTGCCTTAAAAGAAGCTTCTGATCTACGTCCACCTTGGCTTGTCTTTTCTTCCAAGATTCATACATGTTAAAACCTCATTGGCAGCTTGGGCTCGGCTTTCCCTTTGATTGATAACTTGCTCTGAGATTCTTCGGATGTATTTTTCATTTTGTTCGTCTGTGTCTGCCTATTTTAATGAATCGTTATTAACTATTTGTATATCATTAGGTTGATTAGTTAATTTATCATTTATAAGAGTGGCTATAGTGGGATACTCGGAAAGGTTGAGTGCTTCATTTAGTACATGGGGAAAGATGGTGTTTGCGATTATATCATAGTCTTTCGATTTGAGGTTGTTAGACTTAGACAGGGACAAGAACTCGTAGGTGAAATTGGTGGGCTTGGATGACCTAAGGGGGAATGACTCATTGAGAGACTTGGGGGGTGGACTGACGAGTCCCAGATTCTCGATAGCAGTAGTCACAGATCCGTTTTCAATGACAACCACAGTATCATCCTCTAGGCTCAAGTGTTGAAACAAATCTTGGCCATCCCATGCTTCTGTTTTCTCTGTTTCGCCGACCAAGGGTTCATCGAGTGACATAAATTCCGTATTATAAGTCAGGTCTTTGTTTACCTTGATGACGTACTCGTTCTGAAAGTAGTGGTTCTGCCAGTGGTCTTTCGGGGTTCCATTTACCTTAGCTCTAAGTTGGCCCAGTTGAATTCAACATCTCTGAAGTCTCAAAACCCTTCTGTAGCTTTCCGTTGTGATCAAACCAAGGTTATGCGAACTCAAAATTTGAGTACTCCTCGCCCTCCTTAACATAGTAACTGTTGAGGGAGAGGCGGTAAGGTTTCATGTCGGGCTTCTTGTAAGGAAGTTGTTTCTTCTTGAGTACCTCAATCCGCTTCTGTTCTGCTTCATCTACGGGAATAAGCACGTACCCTAGTTTGAACAGGCCTCTATGGTCTACTTCTTCGGTTAAGTGTGTGGGTCCTTGTAAGTTCTTACCTAGCCCCAGCCCTGGTATGAAGCCCATGTTTCGAAGTATCTTGGATATAAGTAGCATTTTGTCAGAGGTTTTGGTGAGATCCTCGTTACATATTTGGGCTTATGCCACTATCTCGAACCCATTGAAGAGTCTGCAGTCTTCGTCATGCTGAATTTGTAGCACGGGTATCCCTTTCGTGTCTGTGCCTTGAGACGTTACCAGATCACTGTAGATAACTGTTACCTCATTCCCCGACTGAAACTTAAGATATTGATGCAAAGAGGACAGAACAACATTAGATTTATGGAGCCAAGGGCGTCCCAGCAAGATGGTGAAGGTGGACGGTATGTTGATTACTTAGAAATCCGTAGAGAGGGTTTGATTTCCTGTAGATATGGGTAGAGTAACCACCCCTAGCACTGATCTGCATGTTGAGTCATAAGCCTTGATTATCTGCTTGGAGGGTCTTAAGCTAGTTGCATCCACACCCACTACGTCCATCATTCATTATAGAAGTACATTAATGGCAGATCCATTATCAACAAACGCTCAAGGGATTTTCTTCCCGTTTATCTCGATAGTTATGTGCAGAGGTTCGTTGTGGTCACCGTCAAATGCGGGTACATCGAGCTCTGAGAAGGTGATAATATTCCTAAAGTAGATGTTGCCAATAATTTGCGTGACATTCTCAGCAGTGGTATCTGATGGGACCATAGTAGCGGCCAAGTTCTTCTCAAGCATTAGGCGATGGGCGAGGGACGAGGTGAGTCGAAACCAGAGGGAGATATGAGGTTAGGTTTGCTTAGGCTGCATAAGGATGGGGTCTTCCTTCTCATAATCTGTCTGTTCTGGCTCTTTGTTGAAAACCTTTTTTGTACCTATGGGGTCTGACTGATAGATTAGTCTGGACCTTGTGAGTAGATTGACCTCTACTTGTGTGTCATATGAAGACTGTGGCATTTTCATGGATTCCGCATAGATTTTGGCTAGAGATAATGGTGAAGAATTAAGTAGACCAGAGTCGTATTCTCCTAAAAGAGAAGCTTCTAGGTACAGTTCTTCTAATGACAGCATGTAACAAGAAAGATTACTATCATTAATGGAATTTGAAGTACAAAACTATCTCATTGTTATTAGATGCCTCGCCGTCTGCCACACTAGGTCTGGCTAGATCAACGAGGTCTTTCTCTACTTCTAGCAATTCTATCATAGCCACTCTTCCTTTTTCTAGGGAAAGTCGGGGATCTTCGAGAGAACCATCGTGGATGAGATTTGGATGTCTTTCTTTAAGGCAAAACATTCCCTTGTTCTGTGACCGGTGGCTTGGTGGTAATGGCAGTACTTCCATACGTTGCTTCCCATATGCGGAGAGTAGCTTTCCAGTTGTTTAAGTAGTCCTTTGTTCACTAGGTCTCAGAGGAACTTCTTCATTGAGATTCTTAGCTTCTTGTTGGCGTCTTCAAGCTCTAGCATGGTGATTTGATTAGTTTCTACCATATTGACATCCATGGCGATGATTTTTCTCGGGTCAGCTATAACGTTGTATTTTATGAGATTTTGTATGATCCGCTTGATGGTGAAGCACTCGTTGTTGGTATGCCCGGATACTCTATGATAGTAACAGAACTTTGACATATTGCACCCAGGTTTAGGCCAATGAAAACAGTGTCCCACTGGAGTTATCAATCCGATTCTGACCAGCCCTCCAAATAAAGCATTCATGTCTAGCCCAGTTCAGTGAAAGCATCTACCATCTTGAGGATACCAATGTCGCCCCCCAATGAGATCGACCATGTTCACACCTCCATTGTTTGGAAGTGAGTTTGCTACAGTGTTTAGTCCTTTAGGTTTCTTGATCTTGCCTTCGGTGATTAGCTTCTGGATGGCACGCTTGAGTTGTAAGCAGTTGTCGATGTTGTGGCCAATGTACTTGTGATACTTGCAATACTTGGTCACATCAAGGTCAGCCCTCTTAACCATTGGTTCATAGTTCTCAAGCGGCTTGATCAAACCTTTCTTCATTAGCACCTCAAATACTCGGCTAGTAGGCATGCCAAATTCATCGAAATGCTCTCTTTTGCGCGGGGAGTTGTTCATAACTGCTTGGACATCAAATGCAGAGTTGTCTTGAACCATACTCACTTGACCGGCGACCTCCTTGGCTTTAGGAACGGTGATTTTCGGAGCTTTGTAGCAGAAAGAGTTGTTCCCACTTTTGGCAGTCTCTTTGGTGATACCAGTGATACCGGCTTCATGTCTTACTCCAGCGTCAACCATTTCTAGTAGATCGGGAAAGTAGCCATTACCGATTGTTACCCTAAGCTCAGGCAACAAGAACTTGTAGAAGATTTTCTTTTGTTCCTTTGCCTTAGGGGCTATTGTACCTCAGCTAGCTTGTGGTTCCATCTCTTGTAGAAGTCATAGATAGGCTCACCGGCCCTTTGTATAGTATTCTCCAAATCGGTATGGTTGACGTGCCAATCGAGGTTTGACTGATACTTCTTACAGAAAGTGGTGGTGATTTGGTCCCACGTCTCTCTCAGCGGGATCTAGGCTCAAGAACCAACGGAAGGTAATCCCATCTAGAGTGGTGTGGAAGACTCGAGTCATCTGCTCATTGGTGCAGTCTCGGGCTCTTATGGCTAGCACATAACTATTAAGACGAGTCTTGTGAAAAGTAGTTCCATGAAAAGTAGTTCCATGGGAAAAGCTAACAGTTAATATGTTCAACGCACTAAAGTACAAGGGAAGCAGATATGTGCAAGGGATAAAGTACAATGGATGTAAGAGAAAGTATGTACAGATCATGATATTGACGAAAGTTTGACCCTCTATGTTTGAAAAGTTCAAAGCTAGTTCCCAGCAGAATCGCCACTGTGAATACCCCTTTCCAAATGCAGCGACACATGGGAAGTTTCTTTATTATTATCATATTTTATCTTTTCTATGGGATAGGATATTCAAGTTGGCATTTACTTATTATGAGTCGCCACACTATTTTATAGAGCTAAAACATTGAGAAAAGCTAACAGAGAGGGTTCGGGGGTCAAGTTACGATAAGAGAAGAATATAACAGTAATCACTCCTAACGCCCGATAGATCGGACTTTCTATCATGATAGAGATGTTTTATTAGTGTGTTAATGATTTAGACCAGATCCGAAGATTGCATACGTTCCTCTCGTATGAGAAACTCAGGTCAATGTAGTTCGCACATAATCGGAATAGAATGATGAACGGGATCATGCATATAGTAGGGGGAGGAGAAAGAATCATACAAGATGATCACATCCTAGAATGATGATTATACAATCGATAAGATCAATGTGTAGACATCACCACTCATCACATGAGAGTTAATGATCATGGGAATATTTACCTAAAGTAGGGTTTAGAAGTAGTTCCTAGATCTTGTCGATCATCATCGGCCATGTTATATACACATAAATAGGGATTAAAACCCTAGATCTAGTATGTTACGTAGAATAAGTCTTAGATCTAGCATAATAATAAGAACATCATGGAACATATGAATAAACACATAAACATGAAGATCGCTACCATAACTATAGCGCATATTATGAATTCTATATTAGAACATGAAGAACACATTATGAATCATATGAATATGGATGCATAAACATGATGAAAACATGTATAAAACAGATCTATACTAGTAAAACATAGTAAAACCTTACCAAAATTGACAAGAACGAAGCCGAATCTTGGACGTGGATTCGCCGGACCTTCGGGATTGCTAGAAAGGCTTGGAGAGAGGGTTCTTTCGTCAGTTTTGACTCTGGAACTTGGAGGAAGGAATTGTGTATCAAAATAATGAGCTGAGGTCACCTATTTATAGGGAATTTGAGCCGGCAACACTGGCCGCCCGACCGAAGTAAATGTGGCCGCCCGGCCTATCCAGTAGATTGGCGTGGTTCCCAAGGATCTGGTCTGATTTGGACTCTCGAAAACCCTAAATTGTGTAAATCTTCAAGAATAATCTGATCAGGCGTAAATATCTCTTTATCCGGGCTTTTCGGGAAATTCTGGATAAGTCCTGCGCAGCTTGTAAATACCTGTAAGGCCCTTGTGAGTTCTGGAATGCCTAACAACTCATTTTTCAGACCGGGTACTAACAATAGCATAGAGTGAAAGTATTTGTGAACCCAATTCGTGAATCTATTCGTTAATCTTTATTAATTCTTGCCTTTATTTGTTTTCTTAGTTTAATTTTAATTCTTGCTTTAGTAGTTATAAATAATCAAATCAAACTCTTTTATTTAATTTTCTAGTTTTAATTTACATTCTTGTTGATCCTTCAAGTCTCTGTGGATTCGAACCTTGCTTGTGTATATTACTCTAGCGGTAACTAGTACACTTGCTAGGTAATTTAATTAGAGGGAGATTTTCTCCATCAACGGCCGCCCCTCCGTACCTGGCCAGATCCTCCAGTTTTCTTCTTGGAAAAGGAATCCCGGGTCCAAAAGGAATTAAGTCAAACCTCTCACATATATAAAGGAGTGTCGGGTTTGCAGCCCCTACCCGATTGATAACCTAGGTTTTGAAAACATATACCAATTGTTTGTGAAACATTATAATATAGAAAGGTAGGATTATTAATTTGAGATCTATGATCTTTAAATTTAATAATCAATGAAGCAAAATAATTCCTATGAAGAAAGCGTTTCTTCATCAAGCCTTTAGACCTAGCAGTCGCATCAAGAAGGTGTTCTTGAGTCCGTTCGACGTGTGGATACCGATATAGGGTGTTTGCATTAACACCTTAAAATCCGTGTTCATGGATGCGATCTTCAAGGGTTAGTTTCTTTCATCTTGTATTTAATTTAATCAACATGTACGGATCCGGGCTCATGGGTGTTTGATTTCATGTTATTATTCCACTGCGCATGGTGCATCAAAACCCAACAGTTAACTATTACTATTAATAGTATTAGTTTATCATAATAATTACTATATATGTTAATGATTACTATTAATAGTGTTAGTTAATCATAATAATTATTGTATAAATTAAAAATTAGATTAATAGTATTAATTAATCAAAATAGTTACTATACTCCCTCTCTCCCATATCAATAGGCACTTTTGGTCAAACCAAGTTGAACTTTGACTAACATTTTATGCTAAATTATTAATCTCCATATAATTTTTTAAAAAAATTGTAAATTAGTAAAGGAAACATTATCAATAACTATTTTTAAATTTTTATGGAGATAAATTATTTAGCATAAAATGTTAGTCAAAGTTCAAATAGATTTGACCAAAAGTTCCCATTGGTGTGGGACGGATGGAGTATATATTAACTTTTACTATTAACAATATCACTTAATCAAAATAGCGATAATATAAGTTAACTGTAACTATAGATATTATTAGTTAATCATAATAATTATAATATATGTTAACTATTACTATTAATACTATTAGTTAATTATAATAATTACTATAATAAGTTAACTATTACTATTAATAAAATTAATTAATCATAGTAATTGTTATATATATTAATAATTATTATTAATAGTATTATTAACAATAGTAGTTATTATACAAGTTGATTATTACTACTAATATTATTTATTAATATGATTAATACTATTAGGTAACTATAAACTAAAAAAAAATCTAAGACATAGGAAATTATAATTCTACTAAAACATTAAATAAACATGATAGGCTTTTATATTTACTAATCATAATGTGTGTATATAATATAAAATTATTCATTGTCAAAGACAATAGCTAATATAATTAATTCCAATCTTTAAAATTAGAAGTTAATTCATACTAATAATAATTCATCATCATTATTCACATTTCAATTGTCATAATAAATACAAATAATTAATATGTACAAGAATAAATAAATTAAATATTAACACAACTCTCCTAATTTGTAAGTTTAAACGTTTTAATTCATATAAAATATATTTATATTACAAAAAAAAAATTATGCTACTTTATTAAATAAATAAATAAAAAAGTAAAAACATAGGCTAATTAGTTTCCACTGGAGAGCGCGGGCTACCAACTAATTACCCTCAATAATGAAAATAGGGTTGGGTTGGATACAAACCTAGTTGGACAGGGATTGAGGTTGGAAGAAAGAGGTCGAGTCAAAACCGTGAACGGAGGAGTCAAAATAAAGTGGAGGAGAAAAAGCACGGTTGCGCCTTTTTTCTTGTTTGGCTTGTTTTGTGTGTGGCTTTATTGGGTCAGCCGAATTTCGTCTAGATTTGGTTTCCTATTTTGACGTGGTCTCTTGTCTCTTGTGGCAACGTAATTATTTTTTGGTCAGGAAGTTGGTTTCTTCTTGGAAGAAAGAATTATAATCCTTTAGGGTTTAGGTTTGTTGTTCCTATAAATACACGTAATAACCTAGAATATTGTGTAGCTAGTAGTTGATCAAATTAGTCGTTGCTAATTTGTGTAAGCTAGAGAGAATCAGTGAGATCAACAAAGAAAGCCAAGCACAGTGGTATGTCTTTTGGGTTCCGTTAGGGGTATTCCATGGATGTCCTAAGAGATATCTAGGGTTTATTTGTGTGAGTGTGTGTTTATGATGTGAGGCTATGTTTGTTGTTGTAAACATGAGCGAGATTGAAACACCACAGATTATGATATTAGTTGATATGGTGGCTTGGTATTGCCCCAAATGTAGTTGTTGTTGCGATGAACTGGGTTAACATATCGTGCGTCTTTTGTTGATTAATTTCATATTATCCGTATGCGTAGGTGTTGTGTCTCACCATTATCAAGTTGTATGGCCAAGAACGGCACTGATATACCACAATTCCACAACAACTGGTATCAGAGCTCCAGTTCGAAGATCAGGGCTGTCTGAGTTGATTGGATCTGGTTGTAGGAACACAGGTCAGAATTGGGGGCTGCAGAAATTCCTTTTTATTTTATGTCACTTAGATCGAATAGGATCAAGGTTTCATAAATTCAAATGGATTTTGTGCTACAAGTATTCAGATCAGGATTGCAGATACATAATCTTGGAAGGATATTGGATCCAAGATTAATTGTTGCAGAAACTGGTTGTTGCTAGGGTTTGCAAGGATCTAGGTAGATTGTATTATTGAGGATTTGTGGGTGCAGTGATAATGGGTGGAGTTTGATCAACAAAGAAAGTTGTTAGAGCAAATTTAGGCCACATATTTAGATTATGAAAATTACAAGAAACAAAAGATTCAAGTTTCTAGACCTTGATGGGTGTGAATTGCATAGGTGTGCAGATAATGTGCAAATCACCTTTTAAAGAATATCAGTCAAGTGGGTTCATTGATATTTTGATTCAAAAGTAGTTTACTTAGGGAAATCAAAGTTGCGGATGGGACTGTGTTATAGTTGGGTGATTTATTCAAAATGGCATAAAAGACTTGGGTTCTATGAGAAGTCATATAAAGGAAGTTGTGTGGTCTCCTTCATCTGTAGTCATGGATAATTGCTAGGGGAGCTAACTTGGTAGCTTGCAGAGGGAAATTGATGTTGTACACCATATACAACATGTTTCGCATGGGTGCTGCCTGGAATGCGTGGATGGTGGGGGGCCGAAATCACCAGGAACGATATGTTGGTAGAGATTTGTTGTTGAAGGCTAGCTAGCGGAGACAACTTGGCAAACACGAGCGTTACCTAGAACAACGTTGCAGATGGGTTGCCTTGGTACACAGAAAGACCACGACCGTTAAGGCACGTGGTTGCATAAGGGTTCGTTGATAGAAAAAAGGGATAGACAAGCGGAGATGTTTGCATGGAGGACATTTTGAGAAGTAAAGACTTGGGGCAATAGAAATTTCTAACAGTTATGTTGAAGACCTACGCTTTGCTTTAACTAGTTTGTGTAGGATTTGTCGAGCCTGGTGGTTAGACTTTTGGCAAAAGTCGAATGTAGTGATCACAATATTGGAAGTCATCTTCAGGTGGGAGTTTGATGGTGGAAGTCACTTGTGGTTTGTCTCCAGGTGGGAGATTGTTAAATTGGATGCAAACCTAGTCAGACAGGGATTGAGGTTGCAAGAAAGAGGTCGAGTTAAAACTGTGAACAGAGGAGTCCAAATAGAGCACAGGAGAAAAATCACTGTCGTGCTTCTTGTTTGGCTTTTTTTGTGTGTGACTTTATTGGTTCAGTTGAATTTTGTCTTGATTTGGTTTCCTATTTTGATGTGGTCTCTTATTGAAACGTAATTCTTTCTTGGGCAGGAAGTGGGTTTCTTCTTGGAAGAAGGAATTAGAATCCTTTAGGGTTT
This sequence comes from Campanula takesimana, assembly GCA_026119855.1. Classification (NCBI taxonomy): domain Eukaryota; kingdom Viridiplantae; phylum Streptophyta; class Magnoliopsida; order Asterales; family Campanulaceae; genus Campanula; species Campanula takesimana. The sequence continues at coordinate 345,459 of JAOWBW010001300.1, read as the reverse complement.
TAGTTTGTTGTTCCTACAAATAAAAGTGATAACCTAGAATATTGTGTAGCTAGTAGTTGATCAAATTAGATGTTGCTAATTTTTGTAAGCTAGAAAAAATCTGTGAGATCAAAAAAGAGAGCCAAACACAGTGGTAGGTCTTTGGGGTGCCCTTAGAGGCATTCCGTGGATGGCCTAAGAGATGTCTAAGGGTTATTTATGTGAGGGTGTGTTTATGATGTGAGGCTATGTTTATTGTTGTAAACATGGGCGAGATTGTAATACCACATATTATGATATTATTTGATATCCTGGCTTGGTATTGCCTCAGATGTAGTCGTTGTTACAATGAACTAGGTTAACAAATTGTGTGTGTTTTTTAGTACTTTCATATTATCCATATGCGTGTGTTGTGTCTCACCATTATCAAGTTGAGGGCAAGAACTACACTGATATACCACAATTCCACAACAAATAGACATACCCCTTCAATCTCACTTTAAAGTATAAAGTATGGAAAAGTTTAATTTAAGTGTCTCACTCAAAAATATGAAGTTTCAAAATTAATTTTTTTTATTACTTTTAAATAATGGTGTTCTCTTTTCATATTCACAACAACTATTTATTTACTATTCCTTATATTAGTTTTTTTCCATACCTCAATGTTTATACTCACAAGACGTTAATATTATACACTTTTTCTTAATTACTTTTAAATAGTGGTGTTCACTTCCCGTATTTACAATAACTATTCATTTACTATTTTCACCTTAGTTTCTCTCACACCTCACTTTTAATCCTCCCAACACGTTAATCCTACGTACACTTTTTCTAAATTTAATAATTAATAGTTTTCTTATAAGCTAGAGGGCAACTAAGGAAGTATCAAACATAGATGATAGTGTATAAAATAATTTTAAACGTAAGTACATATTCAAATAAGAGTCTACTATTGACAAACACAATTTTTTTGCCTTTTTAATTAGATATTTTACTTCAACTCACGACTGTTTGCGCGCGGGTTTTTTGCGGTTGTTGGTTTCGAGGTGCCTTTTCGTCCTTCGATTTACCTTTTTAATTGAGAGTCGCCACTATGTTGTTGTCGGAACACGGACCGAGATATCTGGATTCGGGGATTAAGTTATGAATTGAGAAGGTCAAGGAGCACCCAATTTACCCAATCTAGGATTTGTCTTGCTAAGAAATCATCATCATCGTTTCAAAATCATGCATTCATGTACCAAAAGAAAAACAAACAAATAAGTAAATAATTGCTTATTTATTTGGGATGTCGGATCATGTTCTTCGAGACCATCTCCATGATTTGGAGAGGCTCTAGGCTGATTCTTTAATGGAATCACACTACTTCAAAGCAAAGAAGGACATGAGAAGATAGAAAGCATATATTTTATCTAAGTATTTTCTTCAAGAATCCTATGGATGTCCTTGACTAAAGGCCTTGAACTTCCAAATTTCGTGGGTATCAGAGAGGGACTGATTATGAGAGCTTCTTTGATTAGATTTGGAGTCTAGAGTTGACCATTAGTCATTCTAGGCAAGAACAACTATATTTATAGGGGTTTTGGACCTAGGGTTTTGGCCAAGAAGGTATGTTGTGGTGGGAATCCAAGACTTGATTCTCACAGAGGTATTTTTGGAATCTAGGATCGTCCATTAGGTTTTCTCGGATTGCTTAAGCGTTCGCCAAGAAAAGGGGTTAAGATCAACAAGGAAACTGACCAAAAACCCGACTGTCAAGGGGGTTGTCTCGTACGAGACATCAATGTCTCGTACGAGGCATCTCAGTGCTGGAATTTACTTTTTACCCTTTGCAGTAGTTTTAGTGTTCATTTTGGCCCCTGACTAACGGAGTCAGTCAGAAACTTAACGAAACATGTCCAACTTAAAGAGTTTTGACCCAAATCAAAGGCGAGACACAGAAGTAGTGTGATTATAAATGAACGTCCAAAATGGGGTGTCTACAGAGCCCCTCGGCGACGATACTTATGGATAAAGTACCGTCGTCGATAGAAAAGACACCATTTTGAACTGAAGGTATGGTCGTACTAAAAAGCTGCCTACGTATTCCTCGGAAGGAAATCAGACCAAACGTAGTTCGACTCTGAAAACACGTAAAAACTGAGGTTCAAGGTATTTTGAAAGTCATTTTTTAAAACAATACTTGCGGTAAGTAAAGTTTAGATTTTAGAGAGTACCCATACTGAGGAATCAATTGCCTTGACCCAATTCTGAATATACTCCTTTTCGTTGATGACGAACCGTCTTCAGTTGCAATCCATACTGAGGAACCAATCTCTTTGACTCCAATTCTGAATATGCCCTGTTGTTGATGACGAACTGTCTTCAATTTTGGAGACGCCAGTTACCCGGACCTTGCTTCTCCTTCCAACGAGGTTGCCTTATTCGCCAGAAAATGTGAATCCTATGTTATTAACATATGTCTTGATAACAATTATCGAACTCTGGGTTTGGAGACGCCAATTACTTGGATCCTTGCTTTTCCTTCCAACGAGGATGCCTTATTCACCGAAAAAGTGAATCCTATGCCATTAACATACGTCTTGATGGCAATTATGGGATTCTAATTGGTGGGATCCTGTGTTATTAACTTACATCTTGATAACAGTCGTGGGATACCCGGTTTTAGAGACGCCAATTACTTGGACCTTGCTTCTCCTTTCAATGAGACTGCCTTTCCGTTGAAAATGTGGATCCTATATCATTAGCTTACACCTTGATGACAATTGTGGGACTCCGAATGGTGGTATCCTGTGTTATTAACTTACGTCTTGATAATAGTCGTGGGATACCCGGTTGTAAATCATGTGCCATTAACTTACGTCTTGATGACAGTCGTGGGATTTAAAGTTTGCTGATGCACATTTCGTTGCTCACCCATAATCTTGGATGCGCGGTGAGGATAAATTCGTACTGAGAAACAACTTTGCTTGTTCCAATTCTAAAAGTATCCATTTATTGACGACTCAATGTTCCATCTTGAACCGGGTTCAGATTCGACCTCTTGGTCTAAAGCAGGGCTTTTTCTGACCCTTCTTTTAAAAGCATAGCTTTCTAGAATTTCTCAAGAAAACATGGTTTTCTGAGACTTTTCTGGGGATACCTCGTACGAGGGAACAATGTCTCGTACGAGATTTCTCTGTTTTTGCACAGAACAGAGGCATATTAGGCGCTGAAAGTGATTTTCAAATCACTCTTCCTATTTCATTCTCGGGAGCTTTCGACCTAGGCAATTTTCTCACTCAAAAATCTCTTTTTCACCAAGTTTTAGTGATTCCTAACCCTTTCAAATGGCCTGTGTGCATCGATCTCACAAAGAGCACCTCTTTGGTAGGCATATGAAGGGTAAAGTGTGGACGACGGATGAGTTGTGCCCGTTCCCAGAGGACCACATTTCTAACGCTGTTCGGACTAGGCGGGTAAGGATCTCTTCCTTTGATTGAGTTTCCATGTCAATTTCGTTGTTGCATGTCTCAATTTAGTGTTCTAGCAATTCGACTTTCACCAATTTTCACCTAGAATTATCGCTGCTAGGGTTTATCATGCATGGCTGATCTTTCGATGGAATTTCACCCTTATTGATGTTGAAAATCATTGTAGTATGGTAGTACATGATTTTGACTGTCGCTCTAGTCGATTCTGCGACTTTCGGGTAAAATGCTTAAATGAGGATTTTACCATTTTTCTGACATTTGTCTCTTTTGTCTCTGTTGTTTGCAGCCATTCAGGGTGATCAATAACTGTAGAGGCAGCGTACGAGCGGTCGCTGAGAGGTGGGCAACTCTCAATGGCGAGATAAAGGAAGAGATCGAGAATCTCGGATTGAAACCCTTCTTTGACGGTCTAGTCGGTGAGAGGAGGAACGTGCACTTGCTCCAGGCCATCCGGGAGCGCTAGTGGGAGGTTACCATGACCCCTACTGACTTTCATGCCATTACTGGGCTTGCCATCTTCGGTGAGCCACTTGAGGTAGATGTGGACTTTACTCCTAGCAGGGACGATATGATGCATTTTCTGGGTTTCTCTATGCGTACCCTAGGCAAGGGTGTCCCTCTGAAGGCCTTGAGGGACAAGGTCGATCCCTATGTGACTGTTAATGCTGGCCAGATGCATCTGACCGGTACCCGTATTGCAGCTGTTCGCGGCTTTCTATGGTGGGCCTTTTCTGAGACGCTATTTGCAAATCATGCGTCGACTACTTTGTTCACTCTTCTGAGTGTGTTGAGAGATATGCAGCATGTTACTGATGCTAGTTGGGGTTCTGCTAGCTTGGCCCACTGCTATGTGGTCATGGATGAGAGTTCGTGTGATCGGACGAACGCTGGCTTAGGCGGCTACAGTCATGCCTGGGAGGGACAATACTCATCTTCTTCTGTATTCCTCCTTTGTTTCAGCCCCAGTTTATTTTGATAGCATTTTCATCTCAGCTATTGTGTATTGACATTTTTACGTTTCTCCCATTTTGCAGGCCTGGGGTTATGCCATGTTTGGTCTCTTTACTTTCAACCATCGAGACAACACTGTTATGTTCCCAGATACTTTGAGATGGTGCCGGGATAACAGGGATACCCATGATGAGTAGGTAGAGGGGGCTGACATGATGGTGGAGCGCATGAGGCTGTATTTTGACAGGTGGGAGGCCGTCCCTGAGTCCGCTGTTGCTTTCTTCCCTTGGCAGAGTCTGGGCATTGATCACGCCTATGGGTTTGCCAGTATGAGATTGTTGATGATCGGCCTTGGTGGGGGATGCTTATACTTAGGAGAGAGAGTCTCTCGCCAACAGGGTGGTGGCAGACTCGATGTCGTTGTTCCTCTGGACCCACCGGCTCATATGCTTAACTCTTACGCTATTGCGGAAGAGGAGAGAGGGGACCTCATTATTGGTCAGGATGCTTTTGACCATATGTCCTTTGAGGATGATTATCAGGACTTCCTCGCTCGTCTCATGCCTCGGTTGATTATAGAGGGTGATCAGGCTCAGGCCCAGGGAGTTGTTCATGTCCCTTTCCGTCCGCAGCTTGGACCGGCTTCTTTTACCTACAGCGTGTGTGAGAGCCCGCGCTCGAAGCCAAACCGCGAAATGATCGCTCATGAAAGCGATTCGGGTCCGTTTCGTGCTAATGCGCTTTTGGAAATGCTCTCGGTTCTCACATAATGGTTTCCTCTCGATGGAATCAAAACAGTCAAGAGTCGCCACCTCATTTTATTTTAGGAAAAACGAAGATAAAACCTTTTGTTTAGAGAAAGTGGGTTCGGGGGCTAAGTTATGAGAAGAGAAGGGGTTAGGCACTCTCCTCGCCCATAATGGTCTCTAGTATGCATGCCATGTAGATTCAATTTTATGCCTTTTATGCCTTGCTTTTATGCCCTAACAAAATGGTGAATAATATAAGAGGAAGTCTTCCTATTCTAGGAATGTTTGCTTTAATTCACAAATGAGAGTCGGTTTGGATGGACTCCCACTCGGTTTTGAAAGTGGTTTAGCATTCACATCCAGTAAAGGAGATCACAAAAGGGGTGGGGGATTAATATTTACAATGGTGAACAAAAGGGAAACAAATCCCATATCAAATGAATGTCCAAAACTCCGTCCCAAGTCAATTTAGGGACTGCTGTCCGCTTCTGTTTCTTGTACCTGCTTTATACTTACACAATCTGGAAAGTAAAGGTTATAATAACTTCCTAACACATCAAGTATAAACCATGATTTTTACCTTGATTTTAGGAGCATTTTATGGTGTCCAAACAAAGCATGCAAGATAGAACTTTCAACAGCCTAGTCTGACAGATATGCACACATCCATAAAATATCCTATTTTTGCATCATGAAAACGGGGGAATCATGGGAAACACTAAACATTAAAGTTATTCATAACCATATCAAAGTTTATATCAGGAGAGTTTCAAGGCCATTGAGAAAGTTTAAGTCACACAAAACATCTCTGACATCTCCATGTCAGAGATGAACCAGCACAGATTTGCAGATCAATAGTTTAAAAACTAAATGGAAATAGAATCTTATGCTCATGGTAAAAATATTATATTTACATGCTCATATTCCTCTGTTTGTATAGAACAAAATATATTTTATGGTATAAGATCAAAAAACCAAGTTTGCTATACATAAAGAGAGCAACAAGACAAAAAGGTACATACTGACAGACTGATGGAAATCCACAAAAGGCATGAAGATACTCATGAAAACCCCCTCAAATGGGATGATATGGACATGAGACCTTTAACATACATAGATATACATATTAACAATGCAAAACAACACCCATTCATGCTTTTAACTCAGATTACATGATGGTTGACATGAAGAGAAACCAAGTCATGGACAGATTTGGGGGTTTTAAAGAAAGCATCATGTTCATCTTTTGGAAAACCTCCCCAAATCATCTTGTATCAACACTAACATGAAAATATGAACAATATGAACATTATTTACAGTAGGAAACAACTCAAGGGTCAAATATCATCATGAATACTTATTTGAAGTAAGAGATGCAAATATTACATTGATGTTTCCCAAATGGAGGTCTAGCCTAACAAGTGGTTAGACCTCTTTCCAAATCACATGAGGATCTACATTTTACATTGATGAACTTTACAAGAATAAGAGATTACCAAGATGTGCTTCCTTTGCTTCCAAGGGAAGGCTTTTTTGGTTGCTTTTCTTAAGGTGTTTGCCTTGGTTGAATGAGTGTTTGAGTGAGTGTTTTGGTTTGTTTTTGGTGAATGTTTATGGTGGTGCTATGGTGGTGTGGTGGTGGTTTAGTGACTGAGATTTGGGAGTATTTTTGTTGCTTGAGAGAGAGCAAAAAAGGCTGAATATGGAGTGGAGTGAGTTGGAGAGTTGTGTGAATTGTGGGTGAGTTCTCTCTTGTAAAATGGATGAGGGAGGTGGTGATATGGAGGAGGGAGGTTGTAAAATGACCTTAGGTCACCCTTGCTAGGCTTAGGAGCCATTTTAGGGGTCATCTACCCGGGTAGGAGCAGCTAGGAAACGATTAAAGTTGATTTGAGTGAGCAAGTTGTTGAAGAACAAAATCTGATCTGAACCTCCCAAAGTAGCCGTACGGCTAGACTCAGCAGTCCCCTTTTCCCAAAGTGCCACGTGTCGCGCTCTGATTGGTCCCTTCCTTATTAAGTTGCCCAACCAACTTGGGCCACTTGTTTGACCATGGGTGGCTCCCATTAGTCTTTTTTTGACTTTTTTAGACGTGAATGATCACAATTATGCCTCCGGTATTGGTTCCGCAACAGTCCAAGTTTTGTCCGTGTGCGCGCATAACGGTGCCCCGGATGTCCGCGGTCCCAACATGAAAGTTGCTTAAAATAATCTTGTGGTCACGTCCGTCTATCTGAAATATGTTTATAAGCAAGGGATGATAATAATATATTTTAAGTGGACAGAACGGATAATAACGAGCAGTTCTAGGGGTGCGGGCCCCATTTCGGGTCCCGCATCTCAAAAATTGAAGTACATGCTTGTTTACTCGTTTTTTCGCTCTGATCATGAATTTGAAGTCCGCTAATCCATTCGATGCACCGATAAGGATCACGATACTCCCGCATAGCCAAATCTAGGCTTCTAGGTCAATTTTAGGGTTTAGACCGATTAAAAGGGGTTTGATAAGGGGTGCGAGATCGGGGTATCTACAGAGCCCCTCGTCGAATATCCTTGTTAAAGGGGATTCTACGATTCACTAAGAGAAAAATGATCTCTTCTAGGGTGTAACGGCTGGGTCCAAAGTAGGACTTCCTACGTATCTGTTTCAAGAATCAAGCCTCCGTAGTTCTAACTCAAACAAGCAATCAAACTAGTGACAAACAATGGTTGGTCCCAGATTACCGGTTTACCTTCGTATCTCTTTCGAGAATCAGACCAATCGTAGTTCAGGTTTATTGAAATTTAAAATGCAGGGGGTTGCATTGAGATGGGTTGTCTCTTTGCTGGGGAGGAAATTGACATGGGAATGATTGGGCTCTCTCGAGCGGCCTATGTATCCCTTTAGGGGGAATCAAGATAAAACGTAGTTCGGGGGAGGTACAACTCATCATCAGGAGAGGACTACAATCAACAATACTCAAGGATTGACGTAAGGTACAATCGGAGCGGGGGCTACATCTCAGAATCCGGGAGATGACCTAATTCAACATCAAATTGAGTCGCATCTGACTCTGGGGGATTGGTATTGACCAATAATTTGAGAGAACGGGCGACTGAGTTCACCAGGTTAAACTGCCTACGTATCCCTCCATAGGAATCAAGTCGAGTCGTAGTTCTGGGAGGACCCGACTCAACATCAAGAGAAGGTTTAAAATCAACATTACTCAAGGATTGACGCAAGGTACAATCCGAGTGGAGGTACATCTCAAAATCCGGGAGATGACCTAAGTTCAACATCAAGACGAGTCGCATCTGACTCTTCGGGGGAGGACACTTCGAAATCTAGGAGGTGACCTAATTCAACATCAAGTTGAGTCGCATCTGACTCTGGGGGAAGGAACAACATAATTTCAATGGTGATATCTAAATTTTCTCAAGCCGAAATTGACTTTGAGAGCTTTAAGAGGCGTCTCGGCCTAGAATGATTTTGATAATGAGAACTTTAAGAGGCATCTCAGCCTAAAGTGATTTTGAGATTTTTAAGAGGCTTCTCAGCTGAAAATAATTTTGAGAGTTTTAAGGGGCGTCTCGGCCTAGAATGATTTTGAGAGTTTTAAGAGGCGTCTCGGCCTAAAGTGATTTTGAGAATGAGAACTTTAAGGGGCGTCTCGGATGATAAGGATTTTGAGAGCTTTAAGAGGAGTCTCAGCCTAAAGTGATTTTGATAATGAGAACTTTGAGACTACTATCATGAAGATAATTTCAAGGATACGCTGCCTGTTGAGCTGTGCCGTGCTCCTTCTGCTTTTGAGTTGCTGTGTGATGAGATTTTTGTGCTTTGTTAAGCACCGAACCATCGTTTTGCGTGGCCTCTTGGCATTGTATTGAGTGCTGCAACTTCATTTTGGATTCCCGTTCACCTTAAAATGGTTTTTGATTATTTCACAGTCAAGCTTCTCCGCTTCTAGAGTTGCTGAAACATTACTTTGCGTGGTCCGTCGGCACCGTTTTGAGTGCTGCAACCTCATTCTAGATCCCTGTTTACCCTAAAAGGGTTTCTGATTCTTTCACAATCAAGCTACTCTGCTTTTGGAGTCGCTGCGACTCTTGGCAATTGATACCGGGTTAGAATCATTCAATTTTGATTGAAGTCTCACGTATATCAGGAGAAATGACACGATCAACATTGTTTGTTATGACCTGCAAGTTAGCTTTTTGGTTTTGCTATTGTTGTGGGATTTTGATCACTTGCAATGAGCAACCTCTTTGTGAAACCAAGATGTGATTCGCTGTGTGGTTCCAACTTCGTACCTGCATAAGATTTTTTGCAAGTATGTGGTCGTGCCTGAAAATTCAAGCTGCCTACGTATCTCTTTCGAGAATCAGACCAACGTTGTTCGACTTTGGCAACTCGAACTGATTTTCTTCAAAAGGTCATTAGGAAATTTCATTCCCTGAGCATCACTGTTGACGAGGAACTTTTTGTGAAGACCATGATGTGGTTCGTTGTGATGTCAACTTCGTACCTGCATAAGATTTTTTGCAAGTATGTGCTCGTGCCTGAAAATTCAAGCTGCCTACGTATCTCTTTCGAGAATCAGACCAACGTAGTTCGACTTTGGTAACTCGAATAGGTTTTGTAGAAAGGGCATTAGGAAATTTCAATCCTTACGCAGAAACATGAGCGTCGACTTTGTCGAGGATCCTTCTTGTGAGGACCATGATGTGGCAGAATGGATGATGTGTACCTGCAAGCGATTTTCACAAGAAAGCAAAAAATATACATTGATGTTGATGAGGACCCTTCTTGTGAGGACCATGATGTGACAGGATGTGCGATGTGTACCTGCAAGAGATTTCCAAGAGCAAGTAAAATATATCTTGACATTTAATGTGCTCGAATGTGTCATTCATGTGCAACAAAAGTTTTAGAACACATACATGGATTGAAATCTTTAAGATCGAGAGATTCAGAGAAAGATTGGGACAAGAATACATTCTCTTTTCATTTTGCAACCATTTGCCTTTGATGGATGAAAGTCAAATTCCGCTTTTTTGGATGATGATATTTTTGCGATTGATTTTTTTTTTTTACGCTTGTACATTGCTTGCATTTCAAACGTCGTTTATTATGAATTAATGACGGAAAGTTTATGAATGAATAGAGGGAGAATCATGAATGAAATGGATTTTTGCATTTTATTTTGAATTTTGCATTTTTGCGAAAATGAGGAGTATGGAGATGTGTATGGTGAAGCAGAGTCGAAAGCCTAGCGCGAGCACTCAAAAGGTCAATTCTGAACACCCATTTGATCAAGACTACTCAACGGTATATCTCCGGATGCTATGGTTGGGTCAGCCCCACTCGTCGGCTGAAGAAACCGCATTTGTTCTTTCTAACATCACTCCCCCAACATTCTTGCAGGTGAGGCCCCAGTGTCTCGCAAGGATCAACTTTAGATGTTGGATACGGAAGCCCTGGTATCTTCCAAGGATCAACCTCAGATGTTGGCTATGGAAGCCCCAGTCAATATAGGACAAGCCCCTAAATCTGGCATATGAAGCTCTTGTTGCACTTTGAAGAGTGAATTTCATGTTGATCCAAATTGTCGTTTGGAGACAACTTCATGCTTTGGTGCATTTCAACCTCTGGGGACTTAACTATCATTGAGAGTTAATCAAACATTCGATGCTTTGTTGTTGATCATGATTCACAGATTTTGACATTCAATACTCCTTCTTTGGGGAAACCAACTGTCTTTGAGAGTTGTTCGGCTGGACACAAACGAGCTTTGAACTTTGCGGGTCATACTGTCAATCCGAGATAGCACTGCATTTCTGCTAATCCACACATTAAGGGAGCTAACCGTCTATGAGAGTTGTCTTATCATTCGATGCTTCTCTGTCAGAGGCAATTCACAATTTCTGACATGCGATACCCAATCGGTAGGGAGTCAACTGTCTTTGAGAGTTATTCAATCATTCGATGCTTCTTTGTCGGAGGCAATTCACAATTTCTGACATGCGATACCCAATCGGTAGGGATTCAACTGTCTTTTATAGTTATTCGGCGGGACACAATCCTGATGTTACCGAAGAACGAGCTTTGAGCTTTGCGGGCCATACCACCAATCCGAGATGGCGCTGTGTTCTGATGATCCATACATAAGGGACCTAACTGTCTATGAGAGTTGTCCCATATCCTTGATGTTCTCAATCTTGAGAATTACTGAAACTGATGTTGATTCTCAAAAGTTAATCTTTGCATTTCTGAGTCTCTTCAAAAGATCAACTGTCAATGAGAGTTGTCTTGTACCCTGGCGTTTTGCCATCTGAATTTCCATGTTAGCCGGAGCAAACCATTCTCAACAAATCGTATTGTCATGAAGCCACATCATTGCTTTTGAAACTTACCCAAGACTCTGATATGCAGCCCCAGTTCGTGTTCATTCATTCAAGATCAATTGCCGACATTGAGAGTTTGAAATCTAAGGAATAGCATTCCTTTGTCTCTTTTGCTGTGACAACTTGCAGGAGTTGGCAGGGGAAGGCATGAGGCCAGTATTTTGTGGAAGCAAAGGGAAATCCCAGTGGGATCTCCGACATCGTGTTTGCGCAGAAGTGAAATGACGGAAGGACAAGAGTAGGGGGAAGCCCCTAGACTCGGGAAAATATGCATACTCACACATTGAAATCAAAGACTCAAGACTTAAACTTACGTTATCTTTAAAATGCCTTTAAATCAATAATTATGGACAAATCATTTGGACTTAAATTAGACCGTGACCAATTGACATGAGAACATCGTTGGGCAAACATTGTGATTCGCGCCGCTGTTTGACCTTATTTGGTGAGAGGCCTTCGTCGTTGTCTCTTCTTCTTGATATTGATCACACCATTGGAGGCTGCACGATTTTTTTTGGTTCTTGGGCCCCCTCAGTGTAAGGGGGTGGTAGAGCACGTTGGTCCCCAACATAAGTCACCAGTTGTCGTCGTTGATGGTACTTTGCCCAAAGTTGAAAGATCGAGATCTTCTTTAGTGCAGATTGGCCTCGCATGCATGGTGCTCCTTGAAATTGATGATGTCACATGAGATTGTCGGACCCTCGGTCCATGTCTTATATTTGTGCAACAAGTGATGAAGTCTTCAGAATGAAATGCCAATTTCCGTCGTTGAAGGCACACACATGAATTTGTAGTATCGCGATATCCTTTCTAAAATAATTGAATTAAATAATAAAGCAAATTGAATATGTACCAAAATAAATAAATAATGCTTCTTCTTATTCTTCTTTTTTTTTGCACTCAAGAAGAAATATCATAGCGTGCGGAATACAACAATTTTTACAAAAACATAAACATACAATATGCGAGAATTTACAATGCATCATACATTAAAGGAAAATCGCCGACACTTGTGCTTGCATCAGTGTGATAGTCTTTAGCCTTTTCCATTTGATTGGCCTCTCTGATTATGCCCTTGGTTCCTGAAATCTTCATTCGTCGGGTGACTTTGTCGATCGCCTTCATGAACTTCGTTGATTGCCTTCAGCCCTAGTTCCCATCTCAATTAATCACAGTCTAAACTTTGTTCAGATTTCATTGATTGCTTTTAATTAAGTGAGATTAATTGTTTGAGGGTCCAGATTAAGAAAGCACTTGGTTATAAGGCAAGTTCATTGACTGAAAACATATATTACATGACAAGCAATAAAATAAAAGCACGAAGACAACAACACACTCTTAGAATTAAAAGACAAAGAAGATGTGTGAGCACATTACTAAGCGATACGCAAAAGGGACAGGATTAGGAGTACGGGCGGGGAGCCCAGTCACAAGCAAAAAGAGATCTAGGCACTGGAAGCTAGAAATCTCCAAAAGTGAGCAAAAGTGTTGCAGCCTTGCAAGCTAGCAAACCAAAAGTCTGTCCGTTTATTACCTACGCCGTCAGAGTGAAAAGCAGTGGTCTCAGGAGTCAATGATCCCCAAGGAGAAAACATTCCCATATCAAAATCAAGTCTGAGGTTTTACCAACCGCCTCGTTATCGATGAGGTTCTGAATTTCATTCTTAAGAGACCAGCACGAATCTGTATCATGTCCCGGATATCGGTGGTATTTGCAGTACTCCAGGACATCCCAACCTTTAGGCAATGGCTGGGGTGATCGATATTTCCCCATTGGTTTCAAAAGTCCGTGAGCAACCAAAACACGCAAGATTTTAGACATGGAGGCACCGAAGTTATCAAACACCCGATTTGCTGCTGATGTGGGCTTCTCTATGACCTCTTCATCGATGAGGCTTTGGATGGCATGCCAAAGAGAGAAACAATTTTTGGTGTCATGGCCATTTGATTGATGATACTGGCAGTAGGCAGTAGACTCCCATCGCTTGGGTATGTTGTTCGGTGGCTTGTATCCTTCCATCGGTTTTAGGAAGCCTTTGTTCATGAGGTCATGGAAAACCGTAATCACTGGAGCATCAAGCTCATCAAAATGCCTATCATAGCGGCTAAACCTCCTCAAACTAAACTTATCCCTCCTTGGAGCAAATGCCAGAATTTGGGAAATATTCCTGAAAGTTAAGTTTTGGTCGCGAGACCATGAGAACCAAGACTTTGTATCATGTTCAAACTCGGTCGTAACATTGCACCTTCCATTGAGGATTTCCCGAAACCAAGGTACGAGGAGTAGGTTTTGGTATCAACGTGTTGGGCCATCTCAAGGAAAGAGGTAAAAGTTGGGATGGTGTCTTGAGTGGGGTTTGGACAAGTGTATGGTACTTGGTGAGAGGCTCCATCTTTAGGAAAGGTAATTATTTCTTGTGGTTGAGCATGGGATGCCATGGTTTTTGGAACAACAAGTGAATGGGAGTCCTTGAGTCCCATGTGGCCTTCATTCTGTAAGAGGGCTGTCACACGGTCTATCATTTCCTCTTGATGCCCTTGGAAGATACTCTTCATGTATTCTGTCTGGGCTGTCATTTGCTTCCCTAACCATTGCTCCATTGCATAACCCTGCTCAAAGTCGGGCGAGCCCTTAGTTGAGTTTGATCAAATTGATGCTTGAAATGGACCTTGAATGTCGCGCTAGAGAACAAGAAGAATTCTCCCTCTACAAGATGGATGAAAAAGAAAACCTATTTTAGATTTTCTGGGAAATGAAGCTTTATGAACTAAAGAAGCAATTTTTTTCTGTTTTTTCTTTTTTTTTTCATAATTTGAAGCGCAAGCAACGCACAAACCTATGAATGCCGGACAAGCACCTTGCTTTGTTTTGACATGTTTTCGCATGAAATCTTGGAATAGTGGATACCGTCTCCAAAGTATAGGACCAACGTTTTGCACCTGTACTATTGGCCGTCCAAGCCCCTAGCGAAGGGCCTATACTCTTTCGGGGATCCACCATTCGGTTACGGTATAAGGGAGGGTCTTGACAATTTAAAGTCAATCCGAGCATTTCAATGAATTTCCACAATGTAGGTTATTTATGACCTTTTTGGGAAATGCATAGGATTGAGGTGAAATTGCTAGACAAAAACCGGCATGAAGTCTGGACGTGTCATTTTTTTGAAAAAATGGACATTGTGGCTTGGTAACGGGGAAGATTGGCTTACACCCATCGCAGCGCCTAATAGACGCACTTTGGGGTGAGAATGTACACCGCGGGCCCTATAGGGAAGTCGATGAGCTCCCTTATACCCTTGGGTTACAATATCGGGTTTGTACGGTTCTACGAGACGTTATTTTCAAAAACGTGCATGTGTGTGAGGTATCTATAAGTTCAAAAATGATTTTGAAAGCAAGTAAAGAAAATATTTTCCCCTTTTTTATTCTTTCCATTTTTTCTTTTTCTTTTTCTTTTTTTTTTTTTTTTTTGGAAAGCAAGTAAAGAAAACAAGAAAATCTTTTTCTCTCTTTCTTTTTATTTTTTCCATTTTTGTTTTTTTAAGGGAATCACCCACCACGCATGCATATATATACAAATAAGAGGGTGAAGGAAAAAGAATGTCCCTACAAAACAAAGGTTAAGGCATAAATATATATACAACCCAAGCAAGGCAAGTAAAGCATGGCACACACAAAGATTAGAGTCTAGCCCACTTAAAAAATGTCCCCAGCGGAGTCGCCACTGTGAGAGCCCGCGCTCGAAGCCAAACCGCGAAATGATCGCTCGTGAAAGCGATTCGGGTCCGTTTCGTGCTAATGCGCTTTTGGAAATGCGCTCGGTTCTCACACAATAGTTTCCTCTCGATGGAATCAAAACAGTCAAGAGTCGCCACCTCATTTTATTTTAGGAAAAACGAAGATAAAACCTTTTGTTTAGAGAAAGTGGATTCGGGGGCTAAGTTACGAGAAGAGAAGGGGTTAGGCACTCTCCTCGCCTGTGATGGTCTCTAGTATGCATGCCACGTAGATTCAATTTTATGCCTTTTATGCGTTGCTTTTATGCCTAACAAAATGGTGAATAATATAAGAGGAAGTCTTCCTATTCTAGGAATGTTTGCTTTAATTCACAAATGAGAGTCGGTTTGGATGGACTCCCACTCGGTTTTGAAAGTGGTTTAGCATTCACATCCAGTAAAGGATATCACAAAAGGGGTGGGGGGGGATTAATATTTACAATGGCGAACAAAAGGGAAACAAATCACATATCAAATGAATGTCCAAAACTCCGTCCCAAGTCAATTTAGGTACTGCTGTCCGCTTCTCATTCTTGTACCTGCTCTTATACTTACACAATCTGGAAAGTAAAGGTTATAATAACTTCCTAACTCATCAAGTATCAACCATGATTTTTCCCTTGATTTTAGGAGCATGTTATGGTGTCCAAACAAAGCATGCAAGATAGAACTTTCAACAGCCTAGTCTGACAGATATGCATACATCCATAAAATATCCACTTTTTGCATCATTAAAACGGGGGAATCATGGGAAACACTAAAAATTAAAGTTATTTATAACATATAAAAGTTTATATATGGAGAGTTTCAAGGCTATTGAGAAAGTTTAAGTCACACAAAACATATCTGACATTTTCATGTCAGAGATGAACCAGCACAGATTTACAGATCAAGAGTTTAAACAATAAATGGAAATAGAAGCTTCTGCTCATGGGAAAAATATGATATTTACATTATAATATTCCTTTGTTTATCTATAACAAAATCTATTTTATGGTATAAGATCAAAAACCACTTTTGCTATACATAAAGAGAGAAACAAGACAGAAAGGTACATACTGACACATCCTAGATAGGATCCCCCATTCTCCCCTTTTGTTGATGATGTATTTATTGCCTCGGCGTAGGTGAAGACAAAATTTTCTTTCTTTGGCTTGTAACTATGCAACAGTTATTTCCTAACTCTAGCACATACATTAGTTAATTTTAGTCTTTATTTCTGACTGTGTAAATGGATTGACTCACATCCGGTTGGTCAACCGAGGGGTAATTTTATGAGATGGATTCGCGTTGGGCCATTTGTATGTGATGTATGAGCTGTTTTGGGTGATCTTCTGAGGTGATTGAGACATGTTTTAACTTGTCGGGCAACCTGGGATTTGAGCAGAGTTGTTGTTGTTCTGAACTAAGAGATGCCTCGTACGAGACATCGATGTCTCGTACGAGTCATCCTCTGAATCTGCGGCTGTTTCTCCTTTTTCCTCGAGGATTTGGTGTCCAAACTTGTATATAAACACCTCTAGTCCGTCCTAGAATACCATGCAGCCTTAAGTCAGTTCTGGGAACCTCTCTTTTGGAGTAAAATTCTCAACCTTTTGCTCCCAATGGCCCTAAGTAAATCTGTCCCTTCATCAATGATTGTTGATGAGTTTTCCTTTGACTTAGAATTAGTAGAACGCTACAAGGGTGATTTAGCAACGTTCTTTCGCTCATTCAATAAACCTCGCCAAGAGAGATTCGTCGAGATATTCAGGTTTAATATTCTTTTCACCTTGAAGAATCTAAAACTGGAATGGGACCTTCTAAAGGGAGTTGCACGCTTCTGGGATCCATCGACTCACCTCTTTAACTTTTCACTTAATGAGATGGTCCCTACTGTAAAGGAGATGGCGGTTATCTTGGATATGCCATTGACCGGGGTGATTACGGTTCCTAATTGTGATAAGGTACCGGCGGAGTCTATTGGAGACTTATTGAGTATTGGCCTTCCCGAGGCGCGGAGTTATATTCATAACCGCTATGTCGATCTCCACTCTTTGCCTAGGATATTTAAGGGTCGGGTGACTCATGGTCACAGTGTGGATTCCCAGTGCTGCCTCTTGACATTGTGCTTATTTCGAAGCGTACTTTTCATGAGCAAGTGTGGCATGGAGGACACGGAGCTTGTGTATATCGTTCTGTAAGCTAGAGGATGGGCCTTCAACATAATCCCTCTTATCTTGGGGGAGACCCTTTATAGTCTCGATGAGCTACACCGAACCGGCTCTATGACTCGGGGAAGTCCATTATTGTTGACTATTTGGCTCAGAGAACATTTCAAACTGTTGGACTCTCCGATCGAGTATTCACCTTATACTTTCCATAGGCGGAGACTGTTAGTGAAGGGTCTCAGCATTGAGGAGTGGGCTCATCTTTTTGCTAAAGCGGAGACCAGTGATATTGCTTGGTGCCCATCTTTTTGGAAGGTGAGGAGGTTCGTAGCTAATACCCTTGGATACGACAGGGTCGTCCTTCCGGGTTTGAGGGACTCCTCTTTCTATTTTGCTCGGAGGGTAATGCGACAATTTGGTCAGCAGCAAGACACTTTCTTGTTAGGGGGACGACCTCGAGACATTTCTTTCATGGACTCAGAGTTCTCTACGAGGTTGGCTCGCGCATGGGGGCAAGGCACCACTATGGATTATTGGACCAATCTTCGTCATGATGGAGGGAGCATCTATTTGTCAGATAAATACTTGAATTGGTTTCTCTCGGAACTCCGTCCCAGTGTTGAGGGTATTGATGGGATCCATCGCTCTCTGTTGGGGGACCAATTTGAGCCTAGCTTGAATTTGAGGAAGAAGGAAGCTAAGGAGGATCCTTCTAATATCGGAGCAGATGCCACTCAAGACTTTCTGGATAGTGACTTTTACGAGAAGAGAGCAAACGGACTTCCTAGTAAACTCTAAGCTCTGGATAGGCCTCATGTGTTTGCGAGACTGACTCCCTCGGTGTTCAGTAGAATTGATGTTCCTCCCGGTTTCGAGATACCTTGGTCAAGAGGAAGAGGGATGACAAGGCGGATCATGGTCAAGCCCCTACTAAGTTAAGGAAGAAATAGATCCTTAGGAGTATCGAGAGATTTCTTAGATAGACCAATGTTTAGACTTTTAGTATTTTATTTATTTTCTTTTGCAAGTTGGTATTCATGTTAGAAATTTTCTTATTGCTTTATTAAAATGCATTCAATTAATAAGAA
Source organism: Campanula takesimana (assembly GCA_026119855.1). Taxonomy (NCBI): domain Eukaryota; kingdom Viridiplantae; phylum Streptophyta; class Magnoliopsida; order Asterales; family Campanulaceae; genus Campanula; species Campanula takesimana. Next base: position 326,906 of record JAOWBW010001300.1, on the reverse strand, counting down.
GACAAGATTTTGATTTTATTTATTGAATAGACCGGACCCAAAAGGCTGCCTACGTTCTCCTTTTACATCAATTAAATAAGGAGCTCAGGTCATCGTAGTTCTTGTTTAAGAAATAGAAAATTATGTCTGCTGGCTGACATGTCTCGGATGAGACATAGGAGTCTCGTACGAGACTGTCCCCTATTTTTTTTAATTTTTTTTATGCACACTCTGATTTTGCCTAGACCGCCCTTTCAGGTTTTCAATCTAGCGGGCTCCTTTTCTCGTGCTCTCTGCTCTAATTTTTGCTTAGGCCGCCCTTGCGGGTTTTCAACCTAGCGAGCTTTTCTTTTTTTTTTTTTTTTTTTGAAATAGGGGACAGAGTTATGAATAGTACTTCTTCAGCTTGTCCATGTTGACGGGCTTCGGCAGTTGATCTTCATCTAGGTCCGCGAGTTGTACTGCTCCTCCAGAGAATACCTTCTTGCCTATGTAGGGGCCTATCCATCTTGGTCCCCACTTTCCCATAGGATTGAATGGTACAGAACGATGTTCACGTAGGACAAGGTCCCCTTCTTTGATGTTTCTGGTTTTGACTTTCTTATTGAATGTTCGGGCCATTCTCCATTGATATGCTTGGATATGCTCGGCGGCTCGAAGTCGTCATTCATCTAGCAGGGCTAGTTATTCATAACGGATGTCTAACCATGCGACTTCATTCACTTGGTTTTTTAGGAGAACCCTTACTGATGGTACTTCTAATTCGATAGGTAACACTGCCTCCATCCCATAGGCTAGGGCGTATGGGGTTTCACCGGTGGCAGTACGGATTGAAGTGCGGTAGCCCCAGAGTGCAAAAGGTAGCTTATCGGGCCAGTCTCTGCCAGTCTTAGCCATTTTCCTAATGATGGTCTCAATGGTCTTATTAGCAGCTTCGACTGCTCCATTGGTTTGTGGTCGGTACGGTGAAGACTGATGTCTCTCTATTTTGTACTCTGTGAGTAGTTGGTCGCATTCTCTCTCAAAGTACGTGCCGTTGTCAGATATCATCTCATGAGGTACCCCATATCGGCATATGATGTTGGTCTTCATGAACTCAGCCACTTTTCTGGCATTCAAGACTCTATTGGATTGAGCCTCGATCCACTTAGTGAAGTAATCAACGGCGACTAATACGAATGAGTGCCCATTATGACCTGATAGTGAAACTTTACCGATAACATCTACTCCCCATGTAGAAAATGGCCACGGGGATGTCATAGGGTATAACACAGACGATGGTGCGTGTTGCAGGTTGGCATGTATCTGGCACTTTTGGCATTTCTTAACCATGTTGGTGCAGTCGGCTTCCATTGTAGCCCAATAGTACCCTAGTCGGATGACTTTCTTTGCTAGCATATTGCCATTCATGTGGGTCCCATAGACTCCCTGATGGACTTGGTCCATGATTTCTACGGCTTCGTGTTCGTCGGCACAAAGTAGACACTGCTCGTGGTGTTTTTTGTAGAGGCAATCACCTATAATAACGAATTAGGCGGCAAACCGTTTGAGGGCTATCTTCGCTTTAGGTGATGCGTCTGATGGAAATGTTCCGTCTAGGATGAAACGCCATACATCATAATACCACGGTTTATCGTCCAGGGTATTTACGGAGACAGAGCCACACTCTTCTTTGCAGTCGTGCAAGTCTATGATTGAGTAATAAGCGGGAGTCGTTCGCCTCGTGACTTTGAAGGTTTTAACCTCAGTCCATTCGGGGATCTCCACGAGTGATGCTAGCATGGCTAGCGAGTCTGCTAAGCAGTTCTTATCTCTAGGAAGATTGTACAAAGTGACCTCTCTGGACTGTTTGACCAAGTCTTGGAGATGGTCGTTATATTTCTAGAGTATAGGATCTTGTACCCTCCATTTCTTGAGTGACTGATAGATTATAAGTTGTGAGTCTCCGTACACCTCTAGTTCGGTCACATTTCTTTCTAAGGCTGCTTCAAGCCCTGCTATGCAAGCTTCGTACTCGGCTATATTGTTAGTTGCCTCGAAGTCAAGGTGGATTGTAAGTGGAGTGTAGAAATCTGAGGGGTCTACTAGTAACATGCCAATGCCACATTCCCGTTTATTGTCTACGCCATCGAAAAATAATTGCCACTTATTTTCTGCTATTGGCATGATGTCCTCATTAGGGAATCGCCGGTCTTCCCCCTTCGCTTCATCACATGGAAATTCGGCTAAATGGTCCGTGAAGACTCTTTCTCTCACGGATTTCTGTGTGATGTAAGTGATATCGTACCCCACGAGCATGAGGTACCACTTGGCTATTCTAGAGGAAACATGCAACTTCTCAAAGATGTACTTTATTGGGTCTATCCTAGCAATCAGTTGTACAGGAAACGCCTCCATGTACGGCTTTAGTCTCTCAGTTACCCATACCAGTGCAGCACACGACTTTTCTAATGCAGAGTAATTCAGTTCAGCCCCTTGGAAGCCACGGCTGACAAAGTACACGGCGTTTTCTTTCTTCGAATCGGGTTGCTCTTGTGCTAGTATAGCCCCTAATGCAGTATCATTGACCGTGAGGTACAAGGTCAATGGTTTCTCCTTATGCAGTGGAACCACCACGGGCGGATTCACTAAGTACTCCTTGAACTTCCAAAGGCTTCTTGGCACTCTTCTGTCCATTCTAAGGATGCATTCTTCTTGAGGATCTTAAAAATGGGTTCACATATCGTCGTGAGTTGATTAATGAAACGACTAATGTACTGAAGGCGACCCATGAATCCCTTGAATTCTGTTTGCGTCTTAGGTGGAGGCATGTCAATGATGGCTTTGATCTTAGCGGGGTCTGCTTCTATACCACGCTCAGTGACCATGTACCCAAGGACCTTTCCTTTCACTACCCCAAATATGCATTTGGCCGGATTAAGTCTCATCTTGTGGTGTCTCAACCTCTCAAAGAACTTTCTAAGGTTGACAAAGTGTTGCCCATCGGAGCCTTTGGAGTGTATGATTATATCATCGACGTACACCTCCATTTCTTTATGTATCATGTCATGGAACAATGCAGTTACAGCTCTCTGATAAGTGGCTCTGGCATTTTTTAGTCCGAATGGCATGACTGTATAACAGAACGTCCCCCAAGGTGTGGTGAACGCTGTTTTGTGTTGGTCCTCCTCGGCCATGAGGATTTGCTTGTAAATGGAAAATCCATCTACGAATGAACGGACTTCGTACTTCGCGGTATTGTCAACGAGCATGTCTATGTTGGGAAGAGGAAAATCATCTTTCGGAGATGCTCTCTTGAGATCACGGAAATCAACACAAACGCAGACCTTTCCATTTGCCTTGGAAACCTGTACAGTATTAGCCAACCAGGTTGGATACTCTATTACTTTGATGAACCCAACACTCAAGAGTTTCTCTATCTCTTGTTTGACTTGTACCGACCATTATGGCTTAATTCTGCGGAGTTTCTGCTTGACTGGCCTTGAATCAGGAAGCAGCGGTATCTTGTGCTCAACAATCGAATTGGCTAGCCCCAGCATATCTTTGTAGGACCAAGCGAACACATCCACGAATTCTCGGAGAAGCGTTATGAGGGCTTGTCGGTCTTCCCCCTTGAAGAAATTGCCAATCTTGGTCTCTTTCGGATCATCCTCCGTCCCCAGATTAACTGTTTGCATTTCTTCGGCATCAATAGGACCATTTCCGCCACGACGACCTACTTGCTTATTAATTTCTTTTAAGATTTGTTCATTTTCTTGATCTATCTCGTCATATGACTCATTATTATCTAATTCGTTAGAGTTATTAGTTAATTCATCATTTAGGACGCTAGCAATCTCGGGATACTCAGAAAGATCTATTTTTCATTAAGAAAGTAGGGGAATACACGTTCCGCGATGGCATCCAAGTCCTCTTGGGTGAGCTCATCGGTAGTAGTATCTGACTCTAAGGTAAGAGTTACAAATTTTCTTTCTCTATGGGGATGGGGATTACGTCCTAATTCTTTGGTCAGGAAGTCTTCACTTGCTATGGGTCCCCCAGTTGTATACCAATTCTGGATAGGCTCATCGCTCTTCTTGATGAGCTTGGGTAGTCTTGGTTTGGAGCGTCCCCCTTGTCTATTGCATTAATCTGAGTGTCCTCTAGATTGCAAAGGTTGAGAAATTGGCGCAGTAGGTCTTCTCCCAACACAAAGTCCCACTCACTGAATGCTTCGGTCTTGGTACCTCCTAATTCTTGAGGTAGCCACGAGAATTACATCAGTTCTGTTTCAAGTGAGTATGGATCACAGTCACTGAAGATTTTGAAGCCCGGTTGGCGCTTCCCCCTATGGTCGATCCATGGTTCAAGGAACATGAAGTATGGAAAGTTTTCCCCCTCGCGTATAAAGTATCCATTTAGAGTCCTTCGATAGGGTGGTGCTAGTGGTACTATGTATGAATTTCAATCCCTTCTTCTTTAGGGATGCCTTTGAGTGGTGACACATACCCTAGACCACATTATGGGGGGTATAGAACGACAGGTGGTGGTTCTTTTATCCCTTGTAAATGCTTGCCAAGTCCAAGACCGGGGAAGTACCCTTCTTTTAGCATCATGTTACGTACTGGGCGTGTTCCAGAGAATGGAATCGCCTTAGAATAGTCATTTTCATTGTGTACTTCTACCATTTCTATATTACTTTGCTTTTGGATTTCGAATCCATTGATGAGGTGGTCGGCTGCCTCATGCTGAATTTCTAAGATCGGGCTAGCAGTGACTAGTTCCCCAAGTACAGTGACAATTGTGTCATTGTGTTTAAACTTGACACATTGATGGAGGGTCGATGGTACTCCTCCCGTTTGATGTAGCCACGGGAGTCCTAGAAGAAGGTTGAAAGAGGAGGGGATGTCAATGACTTGGAAGTCCGCCTTTGTAGTTATTTCTCCCACTACAACTGTTAGGATTATTGCCCCTATAGGTGAGCGTGCAGTGCAGTCAAACCCTCATACAGTAAGAGTTGATGGTTTTATCTCTCTCGAGGTAAGGCCGAGTGTTACCATAACTTTCTTCGGTAAGATATTTATGGCGGACCCATTTTATAGTAGGATTCTGGGGATTCGATGCCTATGGACCCTTGCGGTTATGTAGAGAGCTTTGGTGTGTCCTCCACCATACTGTGGTAAATCTAAGTCGGTAAATGTGATCACATTGCCAAATTGGATTTGGCCTACGATTTGTGTTAACTCTTCGGGAGTTATTTCTTTGGGCACTTCGACTTGGGCTAAAGCTTTTGAGATCATCATTCGATGTTTATGAGATTAGCCTAAGAGATCCCATATGGAAATGTTGGCTTGAGTTTTCTTTAATTGTTTAAGAAGTGGATCATCAAGCTCAACGAGCTCGGGCTCTTTCGAAGATGATGGCTCTTCTACTCTTGGATCTTTGTTGATTATGACTCGACCGGAGCGTTTGAGTAGATTAACATCTTCCTTTTCGTTATTATTCTTCCTATCTAATATTTGATCCCAAGACAACATGTAACAGAAAGAAATTTCATTATTAAACCTTGGAGTACTCTCGCCCACATTTGGATTTAGGCGAGTAGTCTCCTCTTTTTCACTATCTATCTCTATTACATTGATCCCTCCTCCCGCAGTTGGGAGAGGGTTTGTCACTATATTAGGAACCCCTAGCTGCTTAGAGTCTATGAGATCTTGGATCACATCTTTGAGGTGGTGACATGAGTCGGTGTCGTGACCGGTAGCCTTATGGAACTTGCACAAGAGATGGTGAGCATGACTGAGAGGGAATTCTTTGGGAATCGTAGGCTTTCTCGGTGTGATTTTGCCGGCTTCCACAAGGGTGTCGAACATTTGACATTGGGTGATACCTTCTAGCTTGCTATAGGTCCTTTTCCTTGCTTTAGCTTTGGATTCGACTTCCATCTTGTAACATTCTCTTTGGGCTTGTAGACAGGCTTGGAGCGTGTCGACCTTCTTTTCATAGTATTCCTCTTGCATGAGCAAACCCTTTCGAAGTGCATTGACCTCCTCTTCTCGGGCTAGTGACTGATTTTGGAGAAATTTGATTTCTCTGTCGAAGAATTCCCTTTGTGTTCGCAGTCGGTTCATAAATTCCTCTTCTATCTCCCTCTTGAAGAGGGCGTACATGACCGTAGCGTATACTTCAGAGAGTTGACCCACTTCCCCCTCTAGACGAGCTTTGAGGTCGTTGAGTTCTTGTGTGAACTTGGCGCTTGACATTGTGTTGGGAGTGTGGAGCTACTTTGCTGATCGGACGGACCTAGAGTGCAGAAACTGTGTCAAATCCAGGCTGGGGTCCCAACAAGTCGGCTTTTATGAAATGGGGGTTGACCAACACGGTAGAATCACAGAAAAAGGAGGATGTCTCGTACGAGACAATGGATGTCTCGTACGAGGCATTCAGCCTAACAGTCAAATTTACAGATTTTAATCCTATTGGTCGGATGGAATTTAATCCATATTAAGAGGTTACTACTCTAGTTCATCCTGGAACAGTGGATTCTGTCACCCTAGAATATGAGCCGCTTGTTTTTCACCTGTATTGCACTCTCCCAAACGGATAATTTGGGAAAAGGTCCCATATTCTCATCCGAATCCACCATTCAATTAACCAAACCTAAGTGATTCCGTAGTTGTTTTGCACTTTGTTAAACAACGCATTAATGCAATCAAACCTTGTGAATTTTTAAGGGACAACCAAAAGGGACATGTTGAACGGTGCGGTCGAAACTAAGCCAAAATGGCATCCACAATCCCGCACAGAATAGTGAAAGTAGGAAAACACAAACTCGGATTTCCGTAGAGAGGTTCTCCATTCTTTCAAAATCCTTTGTTCAACATTTTACCGAAGGGACATTCGTCATATTCACAAGGGAGGATTAGAGATTGTAAAGATGCGTTATCTTGGGCAAAGATTAAAACAGCCCTAAGAATCGAACCGACCGGTCTCGAGGAGTGTCTTATTAGCTAGTATGTATGCATAAGGTTGATGCAAGGCTTACGGCTAAGGCTCCCCATGAACACAGTCTAGGAGCGTGTCACGGAGTGGGTACACCATTTTTGGAGAGACCGGCGAGGGCCATTCGTTAGAATGGGGGTGCTGACTGATATCCGTCCTCCGATTGGGACCCGGGTTTGTAGGGTATGTCGTGCAACTATTCTACAAGTGTGCACGTGTGTGAGAGTCAAGATCTAGGTGACAAGGATAAAATAGAGTTTTTTTTTAAAGTAAAAATAAAAAACATGCAATGGCTGGGCCAAGTGGCTGCCTACGTTTCCCTCTTCTGGAGGAACTCAGGCCGTCGTAGTTCACACATAAAGAGAAAGCATGTAAAGCAAGGAATGAAACATTTAGCAAGTACTCCTGCAAAACAAAGGTTAGCTTTAAGATAGACGGGGAGTTTCTTTGTCATTAGGAAGGTCCTAAGACTCAGAAACAAAGGGGAGAGTGGATCTGAAACCCTGTGTACGTGTTTGAACCGAACAAAATTCCTTTTTCAAACCAGAGAATCAGATCAGCCGGGCAGAACTGAGATGTCTCGTATGAGACATGGGATCCCTCATACGAGGCATCTCAATCGGGGAACAGGTTACAGTATAGAATGCAGAATTTTGAAACAACGATGATTTCTTTCGACGCAAGTCTAACCAACTTACTGTGATCTCGTCCCCAACGGAGTTGCCACTGTTTGCGCACGGGTTTTTTGCGGTTGTTGGTTTCGAGGTGCCTTTTCGTCCTTCGATTTACCTTTTTAATTGAGAGTCGCCACCATGTTGTTGTCGGAACACGGACCGAGATATCTGGATTCGGGGTTTAACTTATGAATTGGGAAGGTCAAGGAGCACCCAATTCACCCAATCTAGGATTGGTCTTGCTAAGAAATCATCATCATCATTTCAAAATCATGCATTCATGTACCAAAAGAAAAACAAACAAATAAATAATTGCTTATTTATTTAGGATGTAGGATCATGTGCTTCGAGATCATCTCCATGAATTAGAGAGGCTCTAGGCTGATCCTTTAATGGAATCACACTACTTCAAAGCAAAGAAGGAGATGAGAAGATAGAACGCAAATATTTTACCTAAGCGTTTTCTTCAAGAATCCTATGGATGACCTTGACTAAAGGCCTTGATCTTCCAAATTTCGTGGGTATCAGAGAGGGGCTGATTATGAGAGCTTCTTTGATCAGATTTGGAGTCTAGAGTTGACCATTAGTCATTCTAGGCAAGAACAACTATATTTATAGGGGATTTGGACCTAGGGTTTTGGCCAAGAAGGTAAGTTGTGGTGGGAATCCAAGACTTGATTCTCACAGATGTATTTTTGGACTCTAGGATCGTCCATTAGGTTTTCCCGGATTGCTTAAGTGTTTGCCAAGAAAAGGGGTTAAGATCAACAAGGAAACTGACCAAAAACCCGACTGTCAAGGGGGATGTCTCGTACGAGACATCAATGTCTCGTAAGAGGCATCTCAGTGCTGGAATTCACTTTTTGCCCTCTGCAGTAGTTTTAATGTTCATTTTTTCCCCTGACTAACGGAGTCAGACAGAAACTTAACGAAACATGTCCAACTTAACGAGTTTCGACCCAAATCAAAGGCGAGACACAGAAGTAGTGTGATTATAAATGAACGTCCAAAATGGGGTGTCTACAACGACATTTTACTTCGACTCACACCACATTTTACGGCTAGGGGAGGAAACACTCCTTTTTCATTCAATTTTGTTCCAGGCCTAGTCATCTTCTTAAATGCCACAGTCTGAGGTTCATCAATCAGTTCATCACCTTCATTTCGAAAGCTTTCTCCTCCATGGAGCTTTTTCTCATGGAAAAACCACCAAAATTGTCCAAAATTCATCAAGAATGCTTTGAGGGCAACCTTAGGCTTTGGATGCGGTACCATATGAGGAATTACAAAGGAGTTTTCCAGTCCAAATTTGGTCTCCAATCTCTTTGGTCCCTCAAGGAGTTCATCCCGGATCTTGAGCTATTAAGAGCCGCTGCGTCCTTTTGGGATGTCAGGAGACATGTATATTGCTTCTCCTACAACGAAATCACTCCAACCTATGAGGATTTCAAGGCTTTGGTAGGCAGCGTAGACACGGAGGTCATTGCTCTCCCCTCAGTTGATGACACCATGTGTGTCGAAAGTTTGTCTCTCTTCTCGACATTTCTTTGGAAGAGGCCCAATGTATGGTTCTTAATCATACTTTTATTGACATTTCGGATCTCCCCGAGAATTTCATGGATCGCACTGATGAGGATTCTTGGACTGCTTTTGGTTTGTGCATTCTTGCCTTTTTCTACATGGTTGGCTCCAAAGGTACTTGTCATAGGGTTTTACTGAGTGTCCTTGAGGAGTGCCGTGCGGGGAAGGATATTGTCCCCTTGATCTTGGGCGAAACCCTTCATGGCATGGACCGCTTGGCTTTGGGAGGCGGCTTCATGCGTAGCGGTAGCCCCGCCTTACTCACTTTGTGGTTGAGGGAGAGGTTGATGGCCATTCCCGAGGCTCCTATCTCTCACAGACCGTGGTCTTATTCCTTGAGAGGCATTCTCTTGGACTTCAGTTAGAGTGACTGGGAGGCTTATATGGCTCGCCTCACGATTGCCGAGATCCGTTGGTCAGTCCCACATTGGCGTATCAGCTCGGTGCGGGAGTATCAGGATAATTCCCCTTTTGTTCGGGTGTCGGGACTCTTGGGATCGTCTAATTACATCCCTTCTTTGGTCCGTCGTCAGTTTAGATTACTGCAGACTCCACTGTTGGAATGGTCTGGTGTTAACCCAGAGCATTTGAGGCTTCCGCCCTTGTCTATGTGGGACTCCTCCGCTATTTCTCTTCTTTCCCAATTATGGACTTGTTCCCTCTTTCCAGTTCGGGTACTTCTTGGGCGTGCAGCCAGCATGGTTCTAACCACGGTCTACTTGGACTGGTATAAACAGACTATGGGACAGACTCAGAGGCTTATTGAAGAGAGGCGTGAGGCTATTCTTGGTGGAGCTCATGACCCTAGCAGGGTATTGAGGGAGACCGAGGCCGTGGCGAGTGGCCATAACATTACTGGAGATATTGTTGAGGACTATCAAGCCTTGGCTGATAGGAGAATGGCTGCGATGCCTAGGGCAGGGGCACGAATGGAATATCTTCGAGCTCGGGCCGTTGCCAATACGGCTTTGAGGGCAACCGGGCTGGTTGAGGGTGTCAGAAGGATACCCGATCATGGAAGGGGAGGGATCGACATCTTCGATGTGAAGAAAAATAAGACTCGAACAAGTCAGAAGAAGAAGTGGAGGGACGAGGAACAGTGATAGTCCTATATTTCCATGTATCCACCCAATTGCCATTGCAGACACATTAGTTCATTTTAGGTGTCTTAGTTATGTCTTAAGCATGTTAGTTGAATCGAGAGTAGACCGTGCTTGAACTCATCAAAGAAGTGTTTTAACTGTAATGAAAATGGTTACTTACGAAGCCAATTTGCATTCACATGGAGTCTTTGCTCGAAACCAAATTTGATTTTTATTCATTTTTTTAGACCGGACCAATAATTGGCTGCCTACGTTCCCCTCTTACAAATGAGACTAAGGGGCTCAGGTCATCGTAGTTCACTTTTTACAAATTTTGGGTGCGACCCTGTTTTTTCTCTAGACCGCCCAAATGGGTTTTCAATCTAGGTGGGTATATTCTTTTAGCACATACAAGTTTTTTTTGTTTATTTTTTTGAAACAAAGTAACGACGGAGCTTGTCACCGTTGACCGGGTGCGTGAAGGGGTTGCCATCCAAGTACGCAAGCCTCATTGCACCTCCTGAGAAGATCTCCTGTGCCACGAAGGGACCGATCCACACGGGCTCCCATTTTCCGTCGGGGTTAGACCTCCCGGGGGGTTTTTCCTTAAGGACCAAATCTCCTACCCGAATTTCTCGAGGCTTCACCTTTCTATCAAAAGCTCGCACCATTCTCCCTTGGTAGGCGCGGATGTGCTCCATTGCCTTCAGACGACGTTCGTCCAGCAAGGCCAATTCATCATGTCGGCTCCGAAGCCAATCAACCTCATGGATTTTGTTCTCCAACAAAATTCTCAATGACGGTACCTCCAGCTCGGCCGGGAGTATGGCCTCCATTCCATAAGTCAAGGCAAAAGGGGTTTCCCCAGTGGTGGTTCTAACCGAGGTCCGGTAGCCCCACAATGCTAGATGTAGCTTTTCGGGCCAATCTCTTCCCCGTGTTGCCATTTTCTTAATAACCCTTTCGAGCGTTTTGTTGGCGGCCTCCACTGCACCATTGGTCTGGGGCCTATATGGGGAGGATTTGTGGCTAGTGACTCGGAACTCTCCCAATAATTGGTCACATTCACCTTCGAAGTGCGAGCCATTGTCAGTGACGACCTCGTTCGGGACCCCGTACCGACACATGATGTTTTCCTTTATAAACCCCGCAACTTTCTTGGAAGTGAGGACCTTGTAGGATTTAGCCTCTACCCACTTCGTGAAATAATCCACAGCTAGCAACACAAACTCGTGGCCATTGCTCCCGGGCGGGGAAATTTTCCCAATGATGTCAATGCCCCATATTGAAAAAGGCCATGGTGTGGTCATACAGTAGAGATGGTGACGTGGTAGGTGGTTGAGGTTAGAGAACTGCTGACACTTGTCACACCTTTTCACAAATTGTATGCACAGTCTCCATTGAGATCCAAAAGTAGCCCATCCGTAAGATGACTTGCATTAATTCCCTCGCATTCATATGAGGACCACAGACTCCGCCATGAACTTCTTGCATGAGTTCCTTTGCCTTTTCCATGCTTATACACCTAATGAGAAGGCCCTAATGGCGCTTTTTGTACAAGATGCCCCCCAAGATGACATAGTGGGATGCTAGCCGTTTGAGTGCCGCCATGCTTTTAGCTTTTACCCCATCCACATATTCTCCCTTTTTATTCATGAAGGAAGTTTCTCTTTCCTTGAGGAATCGGTAAATCTGGTTATACCATGGCTCCTCCACCTTTTCTGGGGTGGCCTCAATCTCATAACAGTACGTCGGATTTTCTTTCCTCCCAACTCGGAAAGGTTTTATTGACTTTCCCTCGGGGATTTCTACCAATGAGACCAAAGTAGCTAAGGCGTCGGCAAAACGGTTCCGATCTCTCGGCAAGAAGTGGAAGCTAACTTCTTTGAATTGTTCCATGAGCTCTTCCATGTAGGCATGATATTTTTGCAAACCAGGGTCTAGTGTTTTCCACTTGTTGGAGACTTGGTCGATGATCAAAGCCGAATCTCCGTATACCTCCAATTCTTTCACATTCCTTTCCAGGGCTGCTTCCAAGCCGGCCGTGCATGCCTCATATTCCGTGGCATTGTTGGTTACATCAAAGTTCAACTTGATGGTGATGGGGGTGCGCTCATCTTTTGGGTCAACTAAGAGCCGTCCAATGCCATTTCCTCTTTTATTGGCGGCACCGTCGAAGAACAATTGCCACCTATTTTCTCCTTCGAGGGCAAAAATCCCTTCATCAGGGAATTGCGGCTCGGGCTCCTTTTCCTCATTACTAGGGAATTCCGCCAAATATTCCGCTAAGACCCTTCCTTTGACTGCCTTTCTTGACACATAAATGATATCATACTCAGCTAGGAAGAAAGACCATTTGGCAAGTCTCATAGATAAGGATGGCTTTTCCAACAAGCACTTGATGGGGTCTATCTTGGAGATGAGTTGTATTGGATGGGCATGCATGTAATGCTTCAACTTTCTCACGACCTATACCAATCCGGCGTAAGTCATTTCAATTGGGGAGTAGTTGAGCTCGCTCCCTTGTAGTTTACGGCTCACAAAGTAGATGGAATTCTCTACCTTTGAATCCTTTTTCTCTTGGGCCAACATTGCTCCTATAGATGTATCGGTCACTGTTAGGTAGAGCAAGAGTGGCTTGTCCTTGTGCGGGGGGCATAGGATTGGTGGGTGGATGAGATAGGCCTTAATCTTGTCAAAGGCTCTTTGGCATTCCTCATTCCATTCAACCTCGGCATTCTTCTTTAGCAATTTAAAGATGGGCTCACATGTGGGAGTAAGCTGGTTTATGAAGCGGCTAATGTATTACAACCTTCCCATAAAGGCCTTTACCTCTATTTGGGTGCGAGGTGGCTTCATTTCCATAATTGCCTTAACCTTTTGGGGATCAACCTCGATACCTCGTTCAGTGACCATGTACCCCAAAACCTTTCCACGAAAAACCCCAAAAGTACACTTGGCCGGATTGAGCCTCATAGAGTGCTTTCTAAGCCTGTCAAAGAACTTTCTCAAGTCTATCAAATGTTGCCCGTCGGTGCCCTTGGAATGCACAATCATGTCATCGACGTACACCTCTATCTCCTTATGGATCATATCATGGAAGAGTGCGGTTGCGGCCCTTTGGTAGGTAGCCCCAGCATTTCGCGATCCAAAAGCCATTGCGGTGTAGCAAAAGGTCCCCCAGGGGGTGGTGAAGGCGGTCTTCTCCTGGTCCTCCTCAGCCATCTTAATCTGGTTATACCCGGCAAAACCGTCCACAAAAGATTTGACCTCAAAACTAGAGGTTGTATATACAAGCATGTCGATGTTCGGGAGGAGGAAATCATCTTTGGGACTCTCCTTGTTGAGATCCCTAAAGTCGACACATCATCGGACCTTTCCGTTGGCCTTTGTGACTGTTACTATGTTGGATAGCCATGAGGGGTACTCTATCACCCTTATGAAGCCGACCCGGAGCAAATTCTCAATCTCCTCTTTGACTTGCAAATACCATTCCGGTTTGATTCGCCGAAGCTTTTGCTTGACAGGTTTCACCTCGGGATCTACGGGGATCCTGTGTTCAACGATCGAAGAATCCAACCCCGGCATATCCTTATAAGACCAAGCAAACACATCCATGTACTCCTTAAGTAGCTCAACCAAAGCTTCTCTTTCGGCTCCTTTAAAGTAGCTACCAATCTGTGTCTCTTTCGGCTCATTTTCAGTCCCCAAATTCACCTTAGTTAAAACCTCTTCGGCAGCTTGGGCACGACTTTCCTCTCGGTCAACAACCTGCTTTAATGATTGTTTAATGTTTTGTTTGTTTAGTGTGTCTGCATTATTAGGTGATTCATCATTAACCGTTTTTAGATTATTAGTTAATTTATCATTTAATAATTTGGCAATAAGGGGATACTCAAAAAGGTCTATCATTTCATTCAATGCAAACGGGAATACAATGTTGGCTACAAGTTCATAATCCTTGGGCGTAAGGCCCTCGGAGGAGGAAGACTCAAATTCAAAGACAAGAGATTGAGGGGACTCGACTACATTGGGTCCTATAACACTTGACTCTAGGGGGCGGGGAACCAGTCCAAGCTTCGTGGTCATTTCCTCCTTGCTTGCCACCGGTCCAGAGAAGGTCACCCAATTCTTCAGAGGCATGTCCGTCGAGCTTACCAAGGTGCGAGGGTCAAAGATCCCAGGAGATCCATCTCCTATCACAGCAATCATTTCCTTTTCGAGGCCAATCAGATCAGGCACGACCAACTCCTCCCCAAACATTTCTTGCATTACCGCACCATCCCATTCGTCGTCCATGACTTCCTTGGTGGCGTGCTTGGGAGCTATCTCCTCAAACTTCCATCTACCATTTCGACCCCAAACGGGCTCCCTTTCTTGGCCAGCCTCCATCGTAAACAAGGCTTCAAATTCCCTTACCGTCTCGGGAACTCCCTTAAAGGTGTATTCATGACTCATGGTGGTCTCGGTAGGACCGGTCATCTTGGGTGCATCCAGAAATGCCCTCCTTACGGGGTTAACCGCCAATCCTTGGAATCTTTTGAGATCCTCTTGCAGCTTATCCCAATTGGTCACCATTGGCTCCTTCGGCTCTGGGGCCTCGGCTTGGACCCCTCCTCTCACAAAGTAGCGGCTCATATCAAATGTGTAAGGGCGGAGGTTGGAAGCCTTAAACGGAATCCCTTGAGCCCTAGCTTGGCTTCTTTTTCGAGCCATTTCCTATCCATCCTAAGGTCTTCGGGGGTGGGTTTGTATCCCAAACCATGGAGCGTCTTTTGCTCCTTGATCTCAATAATCTTGTGGGTCCCTTGGAGTTTCTTTCCAAGACCAAGCCCCGGGAGGTAGCGCATCAAATGCATCATTCTCATTGCAGGGGGAATCCTGTCCTTGGTGAGCGTAAGATCTACACAACAGATGTGGGTTTTGGATGGTATCTTGGTGAAGACGGTCAAAACCATGCCCCTCTCCTCATGTTTGATTTCTAACACGGGAATCCCATTGGTGTTGGTTCCTTCTGTAGTAACACTGTCCCCATAAATGGTTGTCAGATTACCCTCTTGCATATATTTTATGCACTGGTGGAGGGTGGAGGCTACCCCGTTGACTTTATGGAGCCATGGGCATCCCGATAGGGCGGTGAAGGATATGGGGATGTCAAGTACTTGGAAGTCGGTTGGCATCATTTGTTTCCCAAACTAAAGGTTCAAGGTGGCCACCCCTAGGACTGAGCGGGCCGTGGAATCATAAGCCTTAACGGTGATCATGGAGGGCTTTAGGTCGGTGGTTTTTAGACCAAGTAGATCCATCATCTTAGCAGGGAGGACATTCATGGCGGAGCCATTATCAACCAAAACCCGAGGGAGGCGGCGCTCATCTAATTGCACCGTGATGTAGAGGGCTTCATTGTGGTTAGACCCAAATTTCGGCAAGTCCAAGTTCGTGAATGTGATGACATTCCCATATTGAACACTTCCAATCATTTGCACGGCCTCTTCGGGGGTAGCCGTGGTAGGTACCATAGTTTGGGCCAAGCATTCCTCCAGTTTGAGCTTGTGAGGCTAGGAGGAAGTGAGAAGGGACCACAAAGATATGTTAGCTTGTGTCCTCTTGAGTTGGGTTAAGACGGTATCCTCTTCTCCGGAATCTAGGGCTTTTGCCTCACTAGCAAGAGGGGGAGGCATTCGGTGTTCTGGTGGCGGAGGTTTCCTAGGGTTCTCCGTGTGCACTTGCTCGGATCGAGTCAGTACACTCACTTCAAATGGGTCATCAACCTCTTCCGCCCCTTTCCCGAGTGACGAGGGTTTTGGGTACCATATGGCCATGCTTCTTTTCTTAACTCATTTACCATGACCAATCTTTTCGGGGTGTTTGCCAACTCACGGATCCTTTCTAGAGAGATAGGGTGGTGGCTTTGGCTCCTCTCAACTCCTACGGTTTCACGGAGTTTTTCCAAAGTGAGCATGCAACAGTAGTAATCCGGGAATACGGACCCATCAATCAGCGGTGGCGGTGGAGATAACGGTGGCAAAGCTAAGAAGTCATCTAAGGCTGGGAAGCCTTCTTCTTCCAATCTCGGGGAAGGAACACGGGGAGGCATATTTGAAGATACCTCATCATCATCACTTTCACATAAGATTCGGAGCTCCTCACAGGGCATAGAGCGGATGGCACTTTTCATTCGGGTGAGGTACCCTTCATAGTTGGTGATTTCCGGGGTCTTTGCAATTTTGGACCCATTCCTTCCCTTGGGGTGACCCACCTGTTTAACTGTCCTCTTGCCGGTGGATGAACTACATGCTTCAATGACATGGAAGCAATCATCGTGCGGAGGATAAACCCCATTTGAGCCCTGTCTCTCGCTGTCTACCATGCTCTTAACGGACTTTTCCATTTATCTCCATGCATTCTTCGAATGTTAGCTTATGCTCGATGAGTGTTATTACGATCAACTCATCAGCATTTTGGTGGGGGACCCTTGCACTCATCACATTGGCAATCATAGAGTCGGATGGGCATTTCATGTTTCCTTCCTGCACATATGTCCATAGGGTTTCCTTCCATTCCTCCCTAATCTCAGTCATCGGGACATTGAATTCCAAAAGGTTTATCGGTGTCGGCCCCCCGAACTCAATCATATTCACATCGGCTGGCCCAAATTCAATCATATTAATGCCATGGTTGTTGGGGAACGGGTTGTTGATCACATTTGGACTTCGGGGGCATTCAAGCTTCCCTTTGGCAATCAAGTCTATGATGATGCGTGTAGCGACCCCAAAACCCATCCCTATTTATTTTATATTTTTGGGGATTTTTATTTGACATATGTGTGCATTTTATGTGTTGCATCATATTTTATGATTTGCACATCTTACTTGATTATTTTTTTTATTTACTTAGTTAGTAATAATAATGATTAAAA
This sequence comes from Campanula takesimana, assembly GCA_026119855.1. Taxonomy (NCBI): domain Eukaryota; kingdom Viridiplantae; phylum Streptophyta; class Magnoliopsida; order Asterales; family Campanulaceae; genus Campanula; species Campanula takesimana. The sequence continues at coordinate 309,690 of JAOWBW010001300.1, read as the reverse complement.
GAGTTAAATGATTAAGTTGAAACTTTAGGGTCCTTTGTGAAAATGTAACTTCAGGGGTTAAAGTGTTAACTTTGAAAGTTAGGTGACCAACTTGTAAAATGGATGAAGATTTTTATAAAAACAAGCTTATCCTCCTCCTTCTCTGTGTCTTTCATTTGTTCTGCAACTTTCTCTACGTTTCAGTTAGGGTTAAAGAGAAAAAGGTAAGTTCGACCCATTTCGATTTAATTCTTTTTATTTACTTACCCGTTTTAAAAACTAATTATATAAAAATGATCAGGGCGTCGAGTAGGTCATTTCTATCCGAACAAAACTTATTTCAGCGATACTTTTTCCGAAAATAGGTAAGTTACTAATTCCCCTTTAAATATTAAAATGGTCATATATGCTATACTTGCTACTTGTACTTGTTACTTTTGTGATTTGAATAATATTTGTGATACTTGTAATTTTGGGACAAAGGGAGTATTTGGAAAGTTGATGTGGTTATGTAAAGAAGTTATATTTGTGTTGTATAACTTAGCTTGGTTGAATTATGTTTGGTAAGATAGATGTTGGTTGTACTTTTGGGACGGTGAAACGAAAGGAGTAAAATTAGCAAGTTTTATGTCTGGCGGGTGTGTTGGGCGGCCGCCCAAATAGAGCGTGCGGCCGCACATTTATCTGGAAGATTTTGGTCGTGGGACAGAGCATTTTGGGCGGCCGCACAGGCTGGTGTGGGCGACCGCCCAGGGTTGCTGGAAAAGTTAAGTGTTCCATTTCAAGTGATTTAAAGTCCAAGTTTGGTCTAGGTCTTAGGTGATATCCTAGAGTACCTGGTTGTTGTGGAACACCTTAGTGTGTGAAATTGGTTCCTTTGTGAACAAATGTGTTATGGAATGTGAATAAGTGTTTCATGGGATTTGGTTGAACATCATTTGATGTGTGTTGGATTGGTTCATCTTTGTGATGTGTTTGGCTTGATTCCCTACTTTGGAATCATTGCCCCCGGTTGTTGTTTAAGCAAGTATTCATTACTATGCTCGTTTGGAAGTCCAGCTGGTACTTGTTGTTGGTGTCGGGACAGTGGTAGGGATTACATCATTGTAAGGCTTCTATCATTGGTTTCCCATTGTTTATGATATCGGGCAGTGGTAGGGATTACAATGGCACACGAGCCAAGTTCATTGTAAGGTTTCTATCATTGGTTTCCCATTTTTAACCCCCTTCCTTAGGCCAAAGGTTGAGCACTTTGGGTTATGACTATGTGTCATTTTCCCCCTCTTGTTGTTGTTGTTGTTGTTGTTGTTATTGTTTGGTTCATGAACCGGCTTCAGCCCTTTGGTGCTGCTCAGTTGATACCTCTCAGATGGTTATATGGTTGTTTCTAGAACCTTGGCTCAGTATCCACGTATGAGTGTTTATTTCGCCTTATGTGTGGTATGATGAGTTGGTCGTTATTTCCAACCGGTATGGGATGGTTGGCGATAGGGAGCCTTTCATGTTATGTGCTATGTGGATGTTTATTGACATTGTTTAATTCCGAGTATCATTTCAGCATGTAACGTAGTTGCATTTTAGTATCTTACTGAGATTCATTCTCACCCTTATTTGTTTACTGTTTTAGATAAAAGAGAGCCTAGGGGATAGGTCACTTCAAGGGAGGACGTCGAGGAGGTGATTTTGGGTAAGACATTTTGGGAAAGTAAGTTTGGTATGAAAAGGCTACATTATGTAAATGTATAACCTTTTGGGTAGTGTACCCCGTGACTTCATCTTTGTATCACCTATTTTTGGAACATGTTGGTGAGTTGAAAATTTGTAAGTAAAGTGTGTAAGCCTGATGGCTAAGTACTTTTGATTGAGAAAGTTTGTTGTGTGGAATTGAAATCAAGTTTCAAGTAAATGCGTTTTGGTTATATGAAACTTTTATGAAAGTACATTTCGAAAAATTTTCCTAAAATGTTTTATGACGTCTTCCGTGCGTGTCCCGAGCGTGGGGCCAAGTAGGACCACGGGTACGGGGCGCGACAGTTGGTATCAGAGCTAGGTTGTAGATGGTCTAGAAGGACTAAGTGACCTAGGAGGGTAGTTGTGTATAGAGTGAGTAACGTTGAGTGTCTTATGCAGGTACTTATTGAAAATGGTTGAGACTGAAGGAGATCAGGCTGGTTCTTCAGGGGAAGGAGATGCCAGAGAAGAGGCCCGAATTATGTTTCAGGGGATGTTCGAGGCAGCTATGAAAACTTTAAATGATCAAAGGCAAGGAGGAGAACAAGCACCTCCGAGATATGGGTTAGAACAGTTCCTGAAGATGAAACTCATGGGTTATGAAGGAGAACCAGAGGTAATAAAGGTAGAGAGGTGGATAGAGTCGATGGAAAAAATATTTGATGTCTTGAGATGTACTGATGAGGAACAAGTCAGGTTTGCTACCTATAAACTGAGTGGAGCTGCTGAGCACTGGTGGAGAGATTTGAAAGCAAATTGGGATGAGAATCATGTAGCCTATACTTGGGAAAATTTTCTGAGGAAGTTCAAGGAACATTTCATTCCTCGGGTAGATCAAGACAAGAAGGAAATGGAGTTTCTTAACTTGGATCAGAATACTATGTCTGTGGCTCAGTATACTTCCAAATTCACGGAGTTATCCAGGTACTGTACTCACTTGGTGGCAACTGAGGAAAGGAAGGCAACTAGATTTGTAAAGGGTTTGAAAACTGTGATTCGAAGTCAACTAGTATCCCACAAATTGCAAGATTTTCAAGATGTTGTTGATAGAGCATATCAGGTAGAGCATGATATAGAAGAACATAAGAGGAAAATTGAATTGGCAGGGACAGGAAGACAAGGACAAGGAAGACCTCAACAACCGCGTGGTGATCGTCGAGGAGGTCAGGGAACACCATCACAATTTAGAGGGCAACCGCAAGGACAACCAATTATCAGAAATCAAGGTAATGTCCCAGGAAATCAAGGTAGAAGAATATGTAATTACTGTTTGAAAGAAGGGCACACCGAAGAGCGATGTTGGAAGAAGCAGGGAAAGTGTATGAATTGTGGTCAGCTTGGCCATTTTCAGAAGGATTTTCCAAGATCAAGGACTGTACCATATGGGAGTGGAGCAGGATCGTCTCAGGGTCAGAAGAGGGATGCCTCAGGGAAGCCTAAAGTGCAAGGTCGTGTTTTTGCTATCAACCAACAACAGGCTTCAAATTTTTCTAACGTGATAGGAGGTATAATTTCTGTGTCTAGTTTGAGGGCACGTGCACTTATAGACCCTGGCTCTTCGCATTCTTATGTGTCTGTGCATTTTGCTTCTCGATTGCATGTTTCTTCTGAATCTCTACCTTATGTGTTAGAAGTGTCTACTCCAATAAGGAGTGTTTGGTGACTAATAAGGTGTTATATGGCTGTGATGTGCATATTTGGGAGCATGTTTTATTTGCTGATTTAGTTGT
>JAOWBW010001300.1:197511-306150 GCA_026119855.1 Campanula takesimana | reverse complement strand
GATTTCAAAGTTATACTAATTGGGTAGTCATAATGGCTTGCTGGAGTCCGCTTATGACTTACGAGATCTGAATGGTTTGGACTCGTTGCCAACTTAGTATAATCCTATTGGTTCACACACACAGAACAGATAATTAAAAGGAGCAAAAACGAGGCAGAAAGGGCTAGAGTCGTACGGCTCCCTAGGCACCGTACGGCGGCAGTACCAAACTGTAGTTTATTTTAAGTCTTTTCTTGTTGGACAAGAAGACCTAACCCTAAAGGATCTTGGATACCTCTTTATATAATGTGTACAACTAGAATTGTTCCCATAACATTGATTTGTGAAATCATAAACTCTTTCTTGGAGAAAGAGAATACACATATTGTACTATGGTTATTAGGTTTGATTATTCCCAATCACCAAACCATAATAATCCTAGGGAGCAATTGAAGAATCGTTCATCATCAAGTTTTTCAATCCGCAGGACCTAGCAGTCAAGTCAAGAAGAGTTCTTGAATCCGTTCGAAGTGTGGATCACCGGTAGAGGGTGCTCTTCTTAGCAACTGAATCCAAGGTTTCATAGTTTGATCTACAAGGGTTAGTTTTTTTCATCTTTCATATTATGAGTTATTGAACATAACGGATCTAGGCTTTGGGTTTCTTCATGTAATATCGTCCGTTGCGCATGATTGCACGAAACCCAACATCTTGATCTTTGATTCTCAATTTTAGAGCAAGAATATTGTTTCTAAAACAATAGGGATTAATATTGTGTGATGGCTGGTGAAAAATGACTATTTATACTCTAACATATTCAACTCTTAAGGACTTAGAGACCTAATTTCTCTCACACAATTAAACACCTCGTTAAAGCGTCCTAGACTACTTAGAATGGTCGTGCCTTCAAAACAGCACGGTCATGCCAAACATGTCGAATGGTCTGACCATTTATGGCACGGTCATGTGCAAAGTGGCATGATCGTACCGAATTGGCACGGTCGTGGTCAGGTTTTGGCACGATCGTGCCAGGCGGTCTGATAGCGTTTTAGCCTTTAATTTATTCATTCTATTGTGTGTGACCCCATAGGTTTATATTAAGTTGGCAATGAGTCCAAACACTTTTGTTCTCATAAATCATGAGCGAATTCTAGCAAGCCATCATGATTACCCAAATAATATAACTTGTCAAAGTTTGTTTATCCTTACAGAACATATCACAATCCCTTTGTCCACGACGTCATTGAAGGTGAGTCATGGTCCACTGTCAACTTACAATGTTCAATACTTTTCTTGATTCTGAATATATTGATAATACAAATGACATTTATCTCATCAATTCATTTGAGCACGACCATGCATTTCATCAAAATTATGCATCAAGGGGTTTCAAGCTTGACATCTCTCACAAAGAGGGACAAATTCTATCTTGACTTATTACACTTTCCTACATAACTCTGATCATGTCAATCATATCCTTTATGATCACTTTCTTAAGAGTGACGTTTGAATATGTCAAATATAATTTTCGTTATGTATGGAAGATCATAATAATCTCAGGTCTAAGGATTCTTATGATATAACTGTTCTGAGATTTAATTATGACATTTGACCATGACATAAATCTCACAAACGGGTCAAGTCCAGTTGTTAGTACCTGGCCTAAAAAATAGCTTAAAATCCTTCTTACGACCTTCCAGGGACTTCTTAGATGTTTAGGAGTATCCAGGTACCTTTATGGGATTTCCCCCAAGGCCCTCCAGGGACCGTAGAGCAAGACTTAGGGAGCAAGACACGACAAAGGAGCCGTATGGCTCCTAGGCCTCCGTACGGCTCTGAGTTGGCCGTGCGGCCAGTCCCTCCAGATCTGTTTTTTTCTATAAATTCAGCCCTCCCCAGCCTCATTCAAGACATCTTTCACATTTAGGAAAACCCTAGCAGCTGCGATTCCCAGACTGCTTCTCTCCCTCTAAACTCCCTCCAAAACCATCTCTTTCATATCTCTTTGATCACCAAAGTGATCCAACACCACCACCAACAAAACATGGTTCAAGGAGTGAAGATTCAACCTTCGAAGCCACTACACCGATCTTGCTAACGCGTTCTTATTAATTTATAACTGTTAGATCTAGTTTACTTGCATAACTATATTGCTAGATCTAGGGTTTGTTCATATACTTGTTCTAGACCTATGATGATCTGGGATTTCCTACGAATCCCATACTAGATCTATGTCATATTATTTACATGTTAAAATATGCTTTACTTATTTAATGTCCCGTGATCATACGCATCTCTTGTCACGACCCAAATCTAGGCTCTATTTTATAGTAATTAAATGATTTTTTATTTAATTATTTGCTTATTTATTTATTAAATTATTATTTATTTAATTATTATTTGTGCAATTTATGTGTTATAATATTTATGCCTAGCTTTGTATTCGAGTTATTTGGGCTAGTGTGGAAGTGGTGGGTCTTAATTGTTAGTAGGGAGTGTAGTAATTGTGTGTAGTGTGAGAGAGGGGGCCTAGTGTAAGTTTTGAATTATTTCCCCCTACTCCCCTCACCTCCCTCACTTCTCCCTCACTCACCCCACCTCTCCAGCAAACTCCCTCTCTCTCTCCTCAAATTGGTAAGTTTTTTTTTCTTTCTCCCTTCTCTCTTCATTTTCTCCTTCTTCCTCTCATAATCTCTCATTTCTTAAAACGTGAACCATGTTTAGATCGTCGATAGGATCGTAGGAAGCCAAAAAGAATCGAATTCCGCCAACTTTGAGAATTTGCAAGTAAGTTACTTTTCCCCCATTTTGATGCTAAAATGTTCATATCATGTTTAGATAATGTTTGATGTGTTATATTTGAAGTTTAGTTGGGTTTTGAATGTGTTTGGAATTTATTTGAGTTTTTGGGTAAAAATGGTGAAATCTTGAATGTGGGGATTTGGTGTTGGTTTGGATGATTAAAAGTGTTATTTAGGTTCCCTTTAGGTTGGATGTTGTTTAGGAGCTTTAGAAATGTATTGGGAAGCTTTGATTTTGATAACTTAAGTGAAGGATTGTGTTTTGGCCGAAAATGGCATTTACCCAGCTATGTTCTTGGCCAACCCGTAGACCAGGCGCCGTCCGCCTTGACCCGAGCGCCCGCCTGCCCTTGTTTTCCAGCGACCCAAACCTACTGGCCAAACAAGCGCGCGCCTGCCTATGCCCAGGCGCCCGCCCGCCCCCTGTCTCAGGAATTTGACCTTTTTGCTTGGTTTAAGACTTAAGGCTTAACTAGTTTAGGTTATTGCTTCTAATTAACTTAAGATAACACCGTGGAACACTTTATTGATTAGATTTGATCTTTTATGAATAAACGTGATATGGAATTTATTTAAGTACCGTTTTGGGAATGTTGGTTCATCCTTGATGTGTTGTTTGGATTGGTTTACCTTTGTGGTGATTTAATTGGATTGGTTCCCTACTTTGGAACCTTAAGTTGTTCATTCATGCTAAAATTATTATTACTTAGCATTTATTTGGAAGCCCAGCTGGCATATTTGTTGCATCGGGCGATGGGAAAGATTATAATGGCAAGGCCAAGTCCATTATAATGTTGACCATTGTTTTGCCCTTACTATACCCTTTTCTAGATTGGCCTTGGAAAAGTCAAGTAAGCGTTCCTTTGTGAATGTATCTAGCTAACAGGCATGACTTTGTGTCATGGTCCTTGTCCTTTGTGACACTTTTATGGTTATTGGTTCCGGTACCGGGGTTTTCCTCTTCGGCTTTCATGCTATTATGAAGATGATGATTTGTTGATTATTGAAGCTGCGCAGCGATCCTTTATTTGGATGTTCCGGTTGGAAAACCTTGGCTATATCCTTTGTTATGTGTTTATTTCCGCTGCAATCTTGTCGCGACCCCGGACCCCGCGTGTAACACCCATCCTATTTCTTGTTAAATATTTGAACTTGCATATTATGTGTTAGTTTTACTTGGGTAACTTGTTAACTGCTTTAAATAGTTAAGGTGGTTAAATGTCTAGTTTTGACTTTTGAGTCATTTGAGAATTGGACTTTAGGGGTCTTTTTGTTAAAAGTAAAACTTGAGGGGCCTAAGTGTCATTTTTGAAACTTCTAAGTATATCAATTTGGTTAGCTTTCTTCTCTGGGTCATTTTACCCAAATGAAATACGTACACTCTCTCTGTTTCAAAGTTAGGGTTTAGAATTTTCCCTATTCCCGACTTCTCGAGTTTAATTATCCCTCCGTTCTTGATTCTGATCCCGGATTAATATTCGTGGCGTTGAATAGAGCGTTCCAGCCGAACAGAAATAAGTTTTGGTCAACTTGAATTTTGACTAGGTAAGTTATAGCTCCCCCTTGCTTGTAATAACATGCATAAATGTTATTTTCAATACTTGTGGTTGTTAATTTTGTGTTTGGGGTGATTTTTGTGGTACTTGTAAATTTGGGACAACGGGAGTATAATTCCTCTGTGTAGCATAATGAAAGAAACTTGGATTAAGTGAATTGAGCATGTTAGTATATTCTGGAGTTGTTGAAATGGTTAGTAAATGTTACTCCTACGTTTTGGGACGGACAATTCTTAAACTGGGAAAGAAATGGGACTTTTCGCATTTTAGTACACTGTGCGACCGCACAAAAATGATTGTGCGACCGCACACCTTTCTGAAGGGTTTTTCAAAGAAATTGACATGCTTGTGTGCGGCCGCACAGTCCATGTTGGGCGACCGCACAGTACCTGAAAAAACAAAAATGTTGTTTAAAGTTTGTATAAGTTGGAAGTAACCCTAGTTAAGGTATATAACCTTAGTATAAGATGTCCTAGCAAGTGTTTTGATACTTTAGGGGCATCAGACTTGGTCTTAAATATGTATACTCATTGAATTAAAATGAGAAACATAAGTATAAGAGTAGTAACTCTTCTTTATGTCTTGAAAGTGCCATGAACAAGCACTAATAATGTGTATACTTGTTGTAAATCCAGTGATTGTGCACCTTAGAGACATTAGCATAAGGTCTTAGACTTGAACATCCTAAGAATAGGATTGGGATTTGGTAAGAGTAAATGTATAACTCTATACTTTTTGAATGTCCAAAGATTGGAAGTTATAACTTGAAGTATAAGACATTAAAAGCTTGTACGTGACTTGAACATCCAAAGAATTGGATTATAATTTGAAGTATAAGATAATAAAATCTTGTACATGGCTTGACACCAATACATATGTATGGTAGTGAACTTGGAAGTGCTATGAACAAGCACTAACGTGTATGAGACATGTTCTTGTTGTGTATGTGCAAACATTGCATATAGTTACTTGATAACAAGGTGACTTCTTGATTACTTGAGGCATGTTCCTTGTTGAGCTAGTCCACTACTTTTGGATTAGTTCTTCTCCCGTAGTTCAAGTAAATATCTACTTGTACCTTCTTGTGTGAGTCCAGCTGGTTCTCCTTGCTTGTTCGAAAATGTATAGGTTCACGCTTGTCGCGAGAGCTGGGGTTTAAGTGACAATCGGGTCCCTATGTATTTCCGCGTGACCCTTACTACGGCCATAGTAAGGGCATAGCTTCCTTAGTTGGAGCAATAAGCCTGACTTAAGTGAATGCTAAACTCTTGTCTGATCACCTCGTGAATATTCATGAGTCGTGATATTGGGAATGACACTGGTTACCGGGTCTTCTGATACATACTGAATAGTCAGTTCCTGTTATTGATCGTGATTGTCAAAGTAATACAAGCTGCGACAACAATGGTATTCTTGGGAGGAATAAGGAAGGAAGCAATATCCTTATAACTTGCTTGTTTAGCTTTATGTGCTACTTGATGAGTGGATTATCCTCTCATATACTTGTTACTTGATGATACTTGATATATGATTACTTGAGTATCTACCTGAATTGCATGATAACATGTCATGTAGTTGCATCTAATAGCTTACTGAGATTTATCTCACCCTTTATTTGTTTCCCCCCCCCAGGAAAGGAAGGATAGTGCGCAGTGAGGCTCGACATAGTTGGGAGCTTACTTCGCAGGTCGTGATTGTTTTGGGGCTTGTGTCCTTTTTCACTTGGTGAGGACGATGTATTATGGGTTTTGTAACTCCTTATTTTGGGGTAGACATCTTGTATAGTACTCTTAATGCCAGCTTATGTGCTAGGCATGTTTCCGCTGTGTATGTATTAAGTTTGGTTTTAAATTTTCTTGTCTAGAACTCGTGTTGTGAGCTAGTATAGCTCCTTCCTCTAGAATATATATATCATATCAGTTTGTTAATCAGATATCATTAAGTTTCTTGTTAAGTTTCTTGTTCCTCGTTAGGCACTCCATCCAGGTTCGAGGTTCTATTAGGGGATCCCGGGACCTGGGGCGTGTCAGGTTGGTATCAGAGCTACCCTGGTTTAGCTACCCTGTTTAGCTACCTTGGTTTGCTCTAAGTCTGGATAGGGTCTATGGCCTAGGTATGGGTGAGTCTTGGGGTGTTATTAATAACGCTGAGTGTTTACCTACAGGTACAATGAGTTCTGAAGGTACAAGTGGTAGTAATCAGCTGAGATCTATAACTCCTCAAGAAGAAATGGTTGATAATGTTGACTGGGATTATCCTAATCGCCTTACAAGGTTCTTGAAGTTGAAACCTCGTAGTTTTGACGGGGAATTTGATGCTAAAAAGGCAGAAGAGTGGATTGAAAGTATTGAGAAGATCTTTACAGCCTTGAGATGTGCGGGTGGTGATAAGGTAATCTTTGCAACCTTTAAACTTGAGAAAGCCGCTGAACATTGGTGGCAAGTGTTGAATAAAAGCTGGGAACTAGAAGGTATACCACAGACATGGGAGAATTTTCTTAAAGCATTCAAGTCACAGTTTATTCCAACAGTAGTCCAAGATAGAAAGGAAATGGAATTTCTTAATCTGGAGCAGGGAAGTCTGACCGTGGGGCAATACTCAACCAAGTTCACAGAATTGGCGAGGTATTGTGATCACTTAGTTCCAAATGAAGCCAAGAAGGCACAGAGGTTTGTTAAAGGGTTGAGGACTGAGTATAGGAAGCAACTTCTTTCTCTACAGCTCTCTAGCTATCAGCAAGCAGTGGAGAAGGCTTATACTATTGAAAATGATATTGAAGAACACAAGGTGAAGTTGGGAACAACCATGACTGGTCGTGTATCAGAGAAAACTCAGGGATCTGGTTCTAAAGGTGGTAAATCTGGCCGCCAAGATCGTCGATTCCGACAGCCAACCGAAAGCAAGGTAGTGTATCAACTGGTTCGAGGACAACAGTCCAAGGTCCCAGGAGAGTATGTGGCTATTGTTCGAAAGAAGGCCATTCTGAAGACAAGTGTTGGCTAAAGCAAGGAAAGTGTTTATATGTGGTGAAGTGGGGCATTTTGCTAGAAATTGTCCTAAAAATAGAGGAAATCAAGCTGGGGTTACAAGTCAGCAGCTTCAGGGTCCAAGAGAGATAGTGGGGGTCGACCAAAAGTTCAGGGTCGAGTGTTTGCTCTAGATCAGCAGGGTGTAGCTGAGTCTTCTGCAGTCATAGGAGGTATTATATTACTTTCTAGTACGAGAGCGCGAGTCTTGATAGATCCAGGCTCATCTCATTCTTATGTGGCATCTCATTTTGTGTCGCATTTGCATGTTCTTCCTGATTCTATGCCTTATGTGCTAGAAGTATCTTCCCCTATGGGAGATTGCATGTTTACTTCTGAGGTTTACAAGAAATGTGAGGTTCTTGTGGGTGATCATGCCCTTCTTGCTGACCTAGTCGTGTTACCTATAAGGGACTTTGACGTGATTCTTGGCATGGATTGGCTATATGTGCATCATGCATCTGTTGATTGTTATAGAAAAGTAGTAACTTTTTCTATTCCTGGTTTGCCTGATTTTACCTTTGAAGGTGATAGGCCTTTATGTGCTATACATGTTATTTCTGCTTTAAAGCTAGAAAACTTTTATCTCGTGGTTGTGCCGGGTATCTCGCATGTGTGCTTGATCAGAGTTTATCTGTTCCCAAGATGGAGGATATTCCTGTTGTGTCTGAATTTTCAAATGTATTCTCTTCTGAGTATAGCATGCCACCTGATCGAGAGCTTGAGTTCTGTATTGAGTTATTACCAGGTACAGCACCAATCTCTAAAGCACCTTATAGAATGGCTCCAGCTGAGTTAAGAGAGTTGAAAACACAGCTTGAGGAATTGCTTGATCGGGGCTTTATCAGGCCTAGTGTATCACCGTGGGGTGCACCAGTGCTGTTTGTCAGATAGAAAGATGGGACTCTGCGATTGTGTATTGATTACAGAGATCTTAATCAGGTAACTATCAAGAACAAATATCCGTTACCTCATATTGATGACTTGTTTGATCAGCTTCAGGGTTCAGTAGTGTATTCGAAGCTTGACTTGAGAAGTGGTTATCATCAGTTGAAAATCAGATCGGAGGATATACCAAAGACAGCTTTCCGTACCAGGTATGGGCATTATGAGTTTATTGTTATGCCATTTGGTTTGACAAATGCTCCAGCTGTATTTATGGATTTGATGAATCGTATCTTCAAGCCATATCTTGATTGTTTTGTGGTGGTATTCATTGATGACATTCTTGTGTATTCTAAGTCACGGGCTGAGCATGAACAACATCTCAGAGTGGTATTACAAGTTCTTCGTGAGAAACAATTATTTGCAAAATTCAGCAAATGTGCTTTCTGGTTAGAAGAGGTTTCATTCTTGGGGCATGTTGTGTCTGCTACTGGTATTGCATTAGATCCTTCCAAAGTTGAAGCAGTTGTAAACTGGAAAAGGCCAACTACAGTGACTGAAATCCGTAGTTTCTTGGGCTTGGCTAGTTATTATCGGAGGTTCATTGAGGGATTCTCCAAGATTGCTACTCCATTGACTAATATGACTAGAAAAGCTATTTCTTTTGAGTGGAATGACAAATGTGAAGCAAGTTTTCAGAGTTGAAAAGGCGTTTGACTACAGCTCCAGTCTTGGCTTTGCCTAATGGTTCTGAGCATTTCATGGTTTATACTGATGCTTCTAAAGAAGGATTGGGTTGTGTTCTGATGCAAGATGGCAAGGTAATAGCTTATGCTTCTCGAAAATATCTCCTTATGAAAAGAATTATCCTACTCATGATTTAGAGTTGGCTGCGATTATTTTCGCTTTGCATAAATGGAGGCATTACTTGTATGGAACCAAATTTGAGGTTTTCACTGATCATAAAAGCTTGAAGTACTTGTTTTCTCAAAAGGAGCTTAATATGAGACAACGTAGATGGATGGAGAAATTGAAGGATCATGATTGTACCATCCTTTATCATCCAGGAAAGCAAATGTTGTGGCAGATGCACTGAGCAGAAAGACTTATATTTCTTGCTTGATGATTCGTGAATGGAAGATGTTTGAAGATTTGGGTGACTGGAATCCTTGTGAATCAAATCATGGAATTATTCTTGCTAATATACAGGCTACTTCAGATTTACTTCAACAGATCAAAGAAGCTCAGGTAATTGATTCTGAATTGCAGAAAATCATTAGTGGAATGAATGAAGGAAAGCAACCAGATTTTTCTTTCAACAATGATGGAATTCTTACCTTTCGAGGTCGAGTTTGTATTCCAGTTGATCCTGAGATAAAGAAGAAAATTCTTGAAGAGGCTCACAAAGCCAAGTATACTATTCATCCTGGAAGTACTAAAATGTATCAAGACTTGAAGAAACATTTCTGGTGGAACAATATGAAAAGAGAAATTGCTGAGTATGTTTCTAAATGTTTAACTTGTCAACAAGTAAAGGTGGAACATCAACGTCCAGCAGGTTTGTTGCAACCATTAGAAATTCCAGAGTGGAAATGGGAGCATATTACTATGGATTTTGTGACTGGTTTGCCACGTACCAGACGAGGCCATGATGCTGTTTGGGTTATAGTGGACAGGTTGACTAAATCAGCTCACTTCTTGTCTGTTTCCATGGGATATTCATTGTCTCAGTTGGCATCTTTATATGTTCAGGAGATAGTCCGACTGCATGGGGTTCCTGTGAGTATTGTATCTGACAGAGATCCTCGTTTTACTTCTCGATTCTGGCAGGCTCTTCAGGGTGCTATGGGTACTAAATTGAATTTCAGTACTGCTTTTCATCCTCAATCTGATGGGCAATCTGAGAGACTTATACTGATTCTTGAGGATATGTTACGTGCTTGTGTTATTGATTTCAAAGGCAGTTGGGATACTCATCTTCCTTTGGCTGAGTTTGCTTATAATAACAGTTTTCAGTCTAGCATTGAAATGGCTCCATATGAGGCTCTTTATGGCAGAAAATGTCGATCTCCTATATGCTGGGATGAAGTGGGAGAAGCTAGACTCTTGGGTCCTGAAATGGTTCAACAGTCAGTTGAAAGTGTGAAACTCATTCGAGAGAGATTGCGCACAGCTCAAAGTAGACAAAAGAGTTATGCAGATCATCGTAGAAGGGATCTTGAATTCCAGGTAGGTGACTTTGTATTCTTGAAGGTCTCTCCTCGTAGAGGTATAAAGAGATTTGGGAAGAAAGGAAAGTTATCTCCTCGTTATATCGGTCCATTTGAGATTCTTGAAAGAGTTGGGAAGTTGGCTTATAGAGTGGCTTTACCTCCTTCTTTATCGGGTATTCATGATGTATTCCATGTATCTATGCTTCGCAAGTATATGGCTGATGAATCACATGTTCTTGAGTATGAGGCTATTCCATTTCAGCCTGATTTGTCTTATGAGGAACAGCCTGTTGAAATTCTTGACTGGAAAGAGCAAGTATTGCGTACCAAAAGGATTCCTATTGTGAAGGTTCTTTGGAGAAATCATGAAATTGAAGAGGCTACTTGGGAAACCGAGAAAGAGATGCGAGATAAATACCCGAGCCTATTTGAAAGCTTTGGTAAGTAAAATTCGTGGACGAATTTTTTTTAAGGTGGGGAGGATGTAACACCCATTCTATTTCTTGTTAAATATTTGAACTTGCATATTATGTGTTAGTTTTACTTGGGTTAACTTGTTAACTGCTTTCAATAGTTAAGGTGGTTAAATGTCTAGTTTTGACTTTTGAGTCATTTGTGAGAATTGGACTTTAGGGGTCTTTTTGTTAAAAGTGAAACTTGAGGGGCCTAAGTGTCATTTTTGAAACTTTTAAGTATATCAATTTGGTTAGCTTTCTTCTCTGGGTCATTTTACCCAAATGAAATACGTACACTCTCTCTGTTTCAAAGTTAGGGTTTAGAATTTTCCCTATTCCCGACTCCTCGAGTTTAATTATCCCTCCGTTCTTGATTCTGATCCCGGATTAATATTCGTGGCGTTGAATAGAGCGTTCCAGGCCGAACAGAAATAAGTTTTGGTCAACTTGAATTTTGACTAGGTAAGTTATTAGCTCCCCCTTGCTTGTAATAACATGCATAAATGTTATTTTCAATACTTGTGGTTGTTAATTTTGTGTTTGGGGTGATTTTTGTGGTACTTGTAAATTTGGGACAACGGGAGTATAATTCCTCTGTGTAGCATAATGAAAGAACTTGGATTAAGTGAATTGAGCATGTTAGTATATTCTGGAGTTGTTGAAATGGTTAGTAAATGTTACTCCTACGTTTTGGGACGGACAATTCTTAAACTGGGAAAGAAATGGGAATTTTCGCATTTT
This sequence comes from Campanula takesimana, assembly GCA_026119855.1. Lineage (NCBI taxonomy): Eukaryota > Viridiplantae > Streptophyta > Magnoliopsida > Asterales > Campanulaceae > Campanula > Campanula takesimana. The sequence goes on along the minus strand of JAOWBW010001300.1, from coordinate 294,494 downwards.
AGTACACTGTGCGACCGCACAAAAATGATTGTGCGACCGCACACCTTTCTGAAGGGTTTTTCAAAGAAATTGACATGCTTGTGTGCGGCCGCACAGTCCATGTTGGGCGACCGCACAGTTACCTGAAAAACAAAAATGTTGTTTAAAGTTTGTATAAGTTGGAAGTAACCCTAGTTAAGGTATATAACCTTAGTATAAGATGTCCTAGCAAGTGTTTTGATACTTTAGGGGCATCAGACTTGGTCTTAAATATGTATACTCATTGAATTAAAATGAGAACATAAGTATAAGAGTAGTAACTCTTCTTTATGTCTTGAAAGTGCCATGAACAAGCACTAATGTGTTATACTTGTTGTGAATCCAGTGATTGTGCACCTTAGAGACATTAGCATAAGGTCTTAGACTTGAACATCCTAAGAATAGGATTGGGATTTGGTAAGAGTAAATGTATAACTCTTATACTTGTTTGAATGTCCAAAGATTGGAAGTTATAACTTGAAGTATAAGACATTAAAAGCTTGTACGTGACTTGAACATCCAAAGAATTGGATTATAATTTGAAGTATAAGATAATAAAATCTTGTACATGGCTTGACACCAATACATATGTATGGTAGTGAACTTGGAAGTGCTATGAACAAGCACTAACGTGTATGAGACATGTTCTTGTTGTGTATGTGCAAACATTGCATATAGTTACTTGATAACAAGGTGACTTCTTGATTACTTGAAGCATGTTCCTTGTTGAGCTAGTCCACTACTTTTGGATTAGTTCTTCTCCCGTAGTTCAAGTAAATATCTACTTGTACCTTCTTGTGTGAGTCCAGCTGGTTCTCCTTGCTTGTTCGAAAATGTATAGGTTCACGCTTGTCGCGAGAGCTGGGGTTTAAGTGACAATCGGGTCCCTATGTATTTCCGCGTGACCCCTTACTACCGGCCATAGTAAGGGCATAGCTTCCTTAGTTGGAGCAATAAGCCTGACTTAAGTGAATGCTAAACTCTTGTCTTGATCACCTCGTGAATATTCATGAGTCGTGATATTGGGAATGACACTGGTTACCGGGTCTTCTGATACATACTGAATAGTCAGTTCCTGTTATTGATCGTGATTGTCAAAGTAATACAAGCTGCGACAACAATGGTATTCTTGGGAGGAATAAGGAAGGAAGCAATATCCTTATAACTTGCTTGTTTAGCTTTATGTGCTACTTGATGAGTGGATTATCCTCTCATATACTTGTTACTTGATGATACTTGATATATGATTACTTGAGTATCTACCTGAATTGCATGATAACATGTCATGTAGTTGCATCTAATAGCTTACTGAGATTTATCTCACCCTTTATTTGTTTCCCCCCCCCAGGAAAGGAAGGATAGTGCGCAGTGAGGCTCGACATAGTTGGGAGCTTACTTCGCAGGTCGTGATTGTTTTGGGGCTTGTGTCCTTTTTCACTTGGTGAGGACGATGTATTATGGGTTTTGTAACTCCTTATTTTGGGGTAGACATCTTGTATAGTACTCTTAATGCCAGCTTATGTGCTAGGCATGTTTCCGCTGTGTATGTATTAAGTTTGGTTTTAAATTTTCTTGTCTAGAACTCGTGTTGTGAGCTAGTATAGCTCCTTCCTCTAGAATATATATAATCATATCAGTTTGTTAATCAGATATCATTAAGTTTCTTGTTAATTTTCTTGTTCCTCGTTAGGCACTCCATCCAGGTTCGAGGTTCTATTAGGGGATCTCGGGACCTGGGGGCGTGTCACCGCGGGCCCGAGACCGCGATCTGGACGTCGACTCTAAAACCAAAACTAGGAAATACTGAAGTTAAAAATTCCATTTAATACCAAAAGGGTGATAATCCAAAGTTTTACAAAACCAAGTTTGATAAAAACCAATTACAACTATCATAAACTTCCACAAGTTTATGCCCAACAAAATATGAATATACAATTCTTAATGACGTCAATGTTTGGTACAATTATCCCAAAAGGTTACACATTTATATAATGTAAACCAACCTATAACAACCTTCCCCAAAAGAATATATCCACACTCGACGTCCTCTTTCTCGTGATCAGCGAGACTAATCCTTAGCACCTGGGGGGGGGGGTTAAGGAAAAACAAAGATAAAAGAAAGGGGGTGAGATAAATCTCAATAAGTTACTAATGCAACTACATGACATGCTATGATGCACGAAGCGATAAGCAATAATAAATATCACGTAACACATAGCATTTATCACATAACAGATAGCAGCGGAAATAAACACATAACAAAGGATATAGCCAAGGTTTTCCAAACTGGTACATCCAAATAAAGGATCGCTGCGCAGCTTCAATCATCAAAAATCATCATCTTCATAATAGCATGAAAGCCGAAGAGAAACCCCGGTACCGGAACCAATAACATAAAAGTGTCACAAGGGACAAGGACCATGACACAAAGTCATGCCCGCTAGCCAGATACATTCACAAAGGAACGCTGACTTATCCTTTCCAAGGCCAATCTGGAGAAGGGGTAAAGAAGGGGGCAAAACAATGGTCAACATTATAATGGACTTGGCTTTGCCATTATAATCTTTCCCATCGCCCAAACACACACAAAATACCAGCTGGACTTTCAAATAAATGCTAAGTAATAATAATTTAGCATGAATGAACAACTTAAGGTTCCAAAGTAGGGAACCAATCAAATTAAGTTACCACAAAGGTCAACCAATGCAAACAGCACATCAAAGATGAACTACATTACCAAAACGGTACTTAAATAAATTTCACATCATATTTATTCACAAAAGAATCAAATCCACACAATAAAGTGTTCCACGGTGTTATCTTAAGTTAATTAGAAGAATTAAACCTAAACTAGTTAAGCCTTAAGTCTTAAACCAAGCAAAAGGTCAAATTTCCTGGAACAGGGGCGGGCGGGCGCCTGGAAAGGGGGCAGGCGGGCGCCTGAATGACCAGAAGGTCTGGCCACTAAAAAGGTCATGTAGGCGGGCGCCTGGGTCAACACAGGCGGGCGCCTGGTCTACGGACAGGGGAAAAACAGAGCTGGGTTCTTCACATTTCCTTGCCATTTTCATACCAAATTCATAATACCCAAAATCAACACTCCCAAGATGGTTTCTAAGGTATCCAAACATCATTTATAACTAGAATGGGAGTCTAAACACACCATCATAGACCCAAAACCAAGAATCAAAACCAACATTCAAGTTTTCACAATTTTTACCCAAAACTCAAATAAAATTCCAAATAAATTCAAAACTCATCCAAACTTCAAATGTAACACATCAAACAACATCTAAACATGATATGAACATTTTAGCATTAAAATGGGGGAAAAGCAACTTACTTGCAAATTCTCAAAGTTGATGGATTTCGATTCTTTTTGGCTTCCTACGATCCTATCGACGATCTAAACATGGTTCATGTTTTAAGAAATGAACAATAATGAGAGGAAGAAGGAGAAAATGAAGAGAGAAGGAAGAGGATGAGAAAACTTACCCTTTTCTACTTGGAGAGAGAGAGATGCTGGGAAGAGAGGGAGTAGGGTGAGGGAGATAGAGTGTAAGAGGGAGAAGGAGGTGAGGGGAGTAGGGGGAAATTATTTTGAAATGTTACAACTAGACCCCCTCCCCAAACTAACACAATTCTCCCCACTAACAACTAAGACCCAACAATACTACACTAACCCAAGTGACCCAAATAAAATGCTAGGCATAAATTATTATAACACATGAATTGCACACATAATTATTTAAATAAATAATAATTTAAATAAATAAATAAGCAAATAATTAAATAAAATCATTAAATTACTAATAAAATAGAGCCTATATTTCGGGTCGTGACATTCACTTCCCCTTAAAGAAAATTCGACCCGAATTTTAACGAGACTCACCTTAAACAAAAAGCCACGGAAATTTCCTCTCGATCTCATCACGAAGCTCCCACGTCGACTCCTCGATGTTATGATTCTTCCAAAGGACTCTAACCAACACAATGCTCTTGCTCCTCAACTCTTGGACTTTAGAATCTAAGATCCGAACCGGTCGTTCCTCATAAGACATATCGGGCTCAATATCCTCCGGTATCCTCGGTAACACGTGAGACGGATCATGAACATACTTCCGAAGCATAGAGGCGTGAAAGACGTTGTGCAACCGGTCTAAGGATGACGGTAACGCAAGACGATACGCTAGAAGTCCAACCTTTCCCAAAACCTCAAACGGACCAATAAACCTCGGAGTCAATTCACCCTTCTTCCCGAACCTTCGGATACCCACCTTCGGAGACACTTTCAAGAATACCAAATCACCAACCTGAAAACTAAGATCTCGCCTTCGGTTGTCTGCGTAGCTCTTATGTCGACTCTGGGCTGTCTTCAATCTATCCCGGATAACTTTAACCTTTTCAACTGAATCCCGAAGCAAATCAATACCCAAAACTTTCGCTTCACCAACCTCATCCCAACAAAGAGGCGATCTACACTTCCTTCCATAAAGGCCTCAAACGGTGCCATCTCGATACTAGCCTGATAACTGTTGTTGTAGGAGAACTCCACTAACGGTAGGTGCGAATCCCAAGAATCAGAAAAGTCTATCGAACACGCTCGCAACATATCCTCAAGAATCTGAATAGTCCTCTCGGACTGACCATCGGTCTGAGGATGAAAAGCTGTACTGAATCGCAAATCTGTACCCAAAGCTTCTTGAAATGCCTTCCAGAATCTAGAAGTAAACCTCGGGTCTCGATCTGACACAATGCTAACCGGAACCCCATGCAATCTCACAATCTCGTCAATATAAAGGGTCGCAAGCTTCTCCATCGAATACCTGATGTCAATAGGCAAGAAATGGGCACTCTTGGTCAATCTATCCACTATTACCCAAACACTGTCATACTTCCTACGGGTACGAGGCAGTCCCGTAACGAAATCCATAGTCACATGCTCCCATTTCCACTCGGGAATCTCTAACGGCTGAAGTAATCCCGCGGGTCTCTGATGCTCGGCTTTGACCTGCTGACACGTTAAACACCTCGATACATACTCCGCTATTTCCCTCTTCATATTAATCCACCAAAATTGTTGCTTCAAATCCTGATACATCTTCGTACTGCCCGGATGAATAGTATACCTCGATTTGTGACCCTCAACAAGAACTCTCTGTTTAATTCCATCAACATCCGGAACACACAAACGACCACGGAAAGTCAAAACTCCACTCGAACTCAATGAAAAATCCTCGAAGTTCTTTTCCTTCAATTTATCCATTATCTTCACCAACTCGGGATCCTCTTTCTGAGCTTCCTTTACCCTCTGAATTAGGGTCGGAGATACCCTAAGATTCGCAAAAATAGCCCCATGTCTCGATTCACGAGGAGACCAATCTCGAACATCCTCAAGCATTTTCCACTCTCGAACCATCATCGAAGCCACATAAGACTTTCTACTAATCGCATCGGCTACCACATTCGCTTTCCCCGGATGATAAGAAATCGTACAATCATAATCCTTCAACAATTCCATCCATCGACGCTGTCGGTTGTTCAATTCCTTCTGAGAGAAAAGGTATTTCAAACTCTTGTGATCGGTGAAAATCTCAAACTTCGCCCCATAAAGATAGTGCTTCCACTTGTGCAACGCAAAGACTATAGCCGCTAACTCCATATCATGAGTCGGGTAATTCTGTTCACTCGGGGTCAACTTCCTCGAAGCATACGCAATCACTTTCCCATTCTGCATCAACACACAACCCAAACCCTCTTTCGAAGCATCACTGTAAATCACTAGGCCATCGCTCCCATTAGGCAAAGTCAAGATCGGTGCGGTAGTCAACCTCTTCTTCAATTCCTCGAAACTCTTGTCACATTTCTCGGTCCACACAAACGGAACATTCTTCCGGGTCAACTGAGTCATCGGAGTAGCAATCCTCGAAAACCCTTCAATAAATCTTCGGTAATACCCGGCTAAACCAAGAAAACTACGAATCTCGGTCACTGACTCGGGTCTCTTCCAATCCACTATGGCTTCAATCTTTGACGGATCCACAGAAATCCCATCTTTCGAAATAACATGACCCAGAAATGACACCTTCTCGAGCCAAAATTCGCATTTGCTAAACTTCGCAAATAATTTCTCCCTCGCAAGAACGGATAAAACTGTCCTCAAGTGTTGCTCGTGCTCCTCTCGAGACTTCGAATAGACGAGAATATCATCAATAAAGACCACCACGAACGAATCAAGATAGGGATGGAAAACACGGTTCATCAAATCCATAAAAACGGCCGGCGCGTTAGTCAACCCAAACGGCATAACTAAGAACTCGTAATGACCATAACGAGTGCGAAAAGCAGTCTTCGGAATATCCTCCAATCCAACCTTCAACTGATGGTACCCACTCCTCAAATCAAGTTTAGAGAAAACCACGGACCCTTGAAGCTGATCAAACAAATCATCGATGTGCGGTAGAGGATACTTATTCTTCACCGTAACCTGATTCAACTTCCGGTAATCGATACACAATCTCAACGAACCATCTTTCTTCCGCACAAATAAAACCGGTGCTCCCCACGGGGAAACACTAGGGCGGATAAACCCTCGATCAAGCAACTCTTGCAACTGAACCTTTAATTCCTTCAACTCAGCGGGAGCTAACCTATAAGGCGCTTTCGAAATTGGAGCCGTACCCGGCAAAAGGTCTATACAAAACTCAATCTCACGATCGGGAGGCATATCATACTCGGTAGAGAAAACATCGGGAAATTCCCGAACTACCCGAACACTATCCAAACTAGGGGATTCTTTCCTAGTATCAAGAACACTAGCCAAATACCCCTCACAACCACTATACAATAATTTTCTCGCTTTTATAAAAGAAATTAAGCGAACCTTTCTACTCAGAGGACTAGCCTCAAACACAAATTTAGGCACATCGGGAATAGAAAAAGTAACAGTTTTCTTACGGCAATCAACGGAAGCATGAAACTTGCTCAACCAATCCATACCCAAAATGACATCAAAGTCTTGGATAGGAAGAACTACCAAATCCGCACAAAGGAATCGACCACAAATAACCACATCACAAGCACGAAAGACTCGATCAGAAATCAAGCATTCTCCTATAGGGGTCGACACCTCTAGCACGTACGGTAAAGAATCGAATGCAGCATTTAACATGGAAGCAAATTGCACAGAAATGTATGAATGAGATGATCCTGGATCTACTAACGCTCGTGCGCTCACATTAGACACAGAAACAATACCTCCAATAACGGATGGATCATCGGTAGCTTGTTGTTGATTCATGGCAAATACCCTTCCTTGAACTTTGGGCTTCCCAGCGGCATCCCTTTTCTGACCCTGATTAATACCAACTCCTGACCCGGATGCTTGTCCTCGGTACCTTGTGCACTCTCTCGCAAAGTGCCCCATTTCACCACAATTGGTACACTTGCCTTGCTTTTTCCAACACCTATCCTCCGCATGGCCTACCTTTTGACAAAAGGTACAAGGCTTCCTAAATTGGCTCCCTTGGTTCCCGGAAGTGGTACCCGGGTTCCTTGGGATCGGTTTCCCTCGGGACTGAGATTGTCCCCCAAAGTTACCTCGATTTTCGGAACGGTGTTGAGGTTGAGACTTAGCATGGCTTCCCGGTTTACCCGTACCCGCAACCTCGGTTTTCCTTTTGTGCTCCCCGATATCTTGCTCAATCAAATAGGCTCGGTCCACCGCATCTTGAAAAGTCACAATCCGTTGAGCAATAAGTTGAGTACGGATGGAGGTCTTCAATCCCCGAACAAACCTCATAGCTTTTTGTTCCTCGGTCCTCACCAAATAGTCGCAATACCGGGCTAATTCTATGAACTTAGCCGAGTATTGTGCTATAGACAACACACCTTGCTCCAAGTTGAGTAGCTCGATCTCCTTTCGGTTCTGATCAACAACCGGAATGAAATGCTCCTTGAATTTGCGCACGAACAACTCCCACGCATACACCGTGCGAGTATCATCCCAAGTAGCTTTAATACCTTTCCACCAATGCTCGGCGGCACCCACAAGCTTGTAAGCCGCGAACCGGACCTTGTCCTCATCCGAGCAACCAAATACCTCATAAATCTTCTCCATCGACTCAATCCACAACTCAGCTTTCCTTACATCGGGTTCCCCATTGAATTCAACCGGTTTCAACTTCAGAAATTGCTCCAATCTATAGCGGGGTGGTGCTTGTTCTACCCTCGGACCTTGATCATGTATGGCCTTCATGGCCGCCTCGAACATGCCTTGAAACATAGCACGTGCTTCTTCCCTTGTATCATTCTGATTCTGTGCCCCACTAGTACCTCCTCTGTTTCTTCTTCCAGACATTGCGAGTAATTACCTGCATAAGACATCAACCGTTAATCACTCCGCACACTACTACCCACCTAGGTCATACTAATCCACCTAGACTTATACTTAGAGCTAATGCCATAGCTCTGATACCAACTGTCGCGACCCCGGACCCCGCGGGCCCGAGACCGCGATCTGGACGTCGACTCTAAAACCAAAACTAGGAAATACTGAAGTTAAAAATTCCATTTAATACCAAAAGGGTGATAATCCAAAGTTTTACAAAACCAAGTTTGATAAAAACCAATTACAACTATCATAAACTTCCACAAGTTTATGCCCAACAAAATACGAATATACAATTCTTAATGACGTCAATGTTTGGTACAATTATCCCAAAAGGTTACACATTTATATAATGTAAACCAACCTATAACAACCTTCCCAAAAAGAATATATCCACACTCGACGTCCTCTTTCTCGTGATCAGCGAGACTAATCCTTACCACCAGGGGGGGGGGGTTAAGGAAAAACAAAGATAAAAGAAAGGGGGTGAGATAAATCTCAATAAGTTACTAATGCAACTACATGACATGCTATGATGCACGAAGCGATAAGCAATAATAAATATCACGTAACACATAGCATTTATCACATAACAGATAGCAGCGGAAATAAACACATAACAAAGGATATAGCCAAGGTTTTCCAAACTGGTACATCCAAATAAAGGATCGCTGCGCAGCTTCAATCATCAACAAATCATCATCTTCATAATAGCATGAAAGCCGAAGAGAAACCCCGGTACCGGAACCAATAACATAAAAGTGTCACAAGGGACAAGGACCATGACACAAAGTCATGCCCGCTAGCCAGATACATTCACAAAGGAACGCTGACTTATCCTTTCCAAGGCCAATCTGGAGAAGGGGTAAAGAAGGGGGCAAAACAATGGTCAACATTATAATGGACTTGGCTTTGCCATTATAATCTTTCCCATCGCCCAAACACACACAAAATACCAGCTGGACTTTCAAATAAATACTAAGTAATAATAATTTAGCATGAATGAACAACTTAAGGTTCCAAAGTAGGGAACCAATCAAATTAAGTTACCACAAAGGTCAACCAATGCAAACAGCACATCAAAGATGAACTACATTACCAAAACGGTACTTAAATAAATTTCACATCATATTTATTCACAAAAGAATCAAATCCACACAATAAAGTGTTCCACGGTGTTATCTTAAGTTAATTAGAAGAATTAAACCTAAACTAGTTAAGCCTTAAGTCTTAAACCAAGCAAAAGGTCAAATTTCCTGGAACAGGGGCGGGCGGGCGCCTGGAAAGGGGGCAGGCGGGCGCCTGAATGACCAGAAGGTCTGGCCACTAAAAAGGTCATGTAGGCGGGCACCTGGGTCAACACAGGCGGGCGCCTGGTCTACGGACAGGGGAAAAACAGAGCTGGGTTCTTCACATTTCCTTGCCACTTTCATACCAAATTCATAATACCCAAAATCAACACTCCCAAGATGGTTTCTAAGGTATCCAAACATCATTTATAACTAGAATGGGAGTCTAAACACACCATCATAGACCCAAAACCAAGAATCAAAACCAACATTCAAGTTTTCACCATTTTTACCCAAAACTCAAATAAAATTCCAAATAAATTCAAAACTCATCCAAACTTCAAATGTAACACATCAAACAACATCTAAACATGATATGGACATTTTAGCATTAAAATGGGGGAAAAGCAACTTACTTGCAAATTCTCAAAGTTGATGGATTTCGATTCTTTTTGGCTTCCTACGATCCTATCGACGATCTAAACATGGTTCATGTTTTAAGAAATGAACAATAATGAGAGGAAGAAGGAGAAAATGAAGAGAGAAGGAAGAGGATGAGAAAACTTACCCTTTTCTACTTGGAGAGAGAGAGATGCTGGGAAGAGAGGGAGTAGGGTGAGGGAGATGGAGTGTAAGAGGGAGAAGGAGGTGAGGGGAGTAGGGGGAAATTATTTTGAAATGTTACAACTAGACCCCCTCCCCAAACTAACACAATTCTCCCCACTAACAACTAAGACCCAACAATACTACACTAACCCAAGTGACCCAAATAAAATGCTAGGCATAAATTATTATAACACATGAATTGCACACATAAATTATTAAATAAATAAATAGAGCCTCTATATTTCGGGTCGTGACATATCTGTTATGTGATAAATGCTATGTGCTATGTGATATTTATTATTGCTTATTGTATATTGCATCATAGCATGTCATGTAGTTGCATTAGTAACTTATTGAGATTTATCTCACCCCTTTTCTTTTATCTTTGTTTTCCTTAACCCCCCCCAGGTGCTAAGGATTAGTCTCGCTGATCACGAGAAAGAGGACGTCGAGTGTGGATTCATTCTTTTGGGGAAGGTTGATATAGGTTGGTTTACATTATGTAAATGTGTAACCATTTTGGGATAGTTGTACCAAACAATGACGTCACTAAGAATTGTATATTTGTATTTTGTTGGGCATAAACTTGTGGAAGTTTATGATAGTTGTAATTGGTTTTTATCAAACTTGGTTTTGTAAAACTTTGGATCATCACCTTTTGGTATCAAATAGAATTTTTAACTTCAGTATTTCACAGTTTTGGTTTTAGAGTCGACGTCCAGATCGCGGTCTCGGGCCCGCGGGGTCCGGGGTCGCGACAGTTGGTATCAGAGCTATGGCATTAGCTCTAAGTATAAGTCTAGGCGGATTAGTATGACCTAGGTGGGTAGTAGTGTGCGGAGTGATTAACGGTTGATGTTTTATGCAGGTAATTGTTCTCAATGTCTGGAAGAAGAAACAGAGGAGGTACTAGTGGGGTACAGAATCAGAATGATACAAGGGAAGAAGCACGTGCTATGTTTCAAGGCATGTTCGAGGCGGCCATGAAGGCCATACATGATCAAGGTCCGAGGGTAGAACAAGCACCACCCCACTATGGATTGGAGCAATTTCTGAAGTTGAAACCGGTTGAATTCAATGGGGAGCCCGATGTAAGGAAAGCTGAGTTGTGGATTGAGTCTATGGAGAAGATTTATGATGTATTTGGGTGTTCGGATGAGGACAAGGTATGGTTCGCGGTTTACAAGCTTGTGGGAGCCGCCGAGCATTGGTGGAAAGGTATTAAAGCTACTTGGGACGATACTCGCACGGTGTATGCGTGGGAGTTGTTTGTGCGCAAATTCAAGGAGCATTTCATTCCGGTTGTTGATCAAAACCGAAAGGAGATCGAGCTACTCAACTTGGAGCAAGGATTGTTGTCTATAGCACAATACTCGGCTAAGTTCATAGAATTAGCCCGGTATTGCGACTATTTGGTGAGGACCGAGGAACAAAAAGCTATGAGATTCATTCGGGGATTGAAGACCTCCATCCGTACTCAACTTATTACTCAACGGATTATGACATTCCAAGATGCGGTGGACCGAGCCTATTTGATAGAGCAAGATATCGGGGAGCACAAAAGGAAAACCGAGGTTATGGGTACGGGTAAACCGGGAAGCCATGCTAAATCTCAACCTCAACACCGTTTCGACAACCGAGGTAACCCGGGAGCATTATCTCAGTTTAAGGGGCAAACCACACCGAGGAATCCGGGTACTACTCCAGGGATTCAGAATAGGAAGCCTTGTACCTTTTGTCAGAAGGTAGGCCATACGGAGGATAGGTGTTGGAAAAAGCAAGGCAAATGCACCAATTGTGGTGAAATGGGGCACTTTGCGAGAGAGTGCACGAGGTACCGAGGTTAAGCATCCGAGTCAGGAGTTGGTACTAATCAGGGTCAGAAAAGGGATGCCGCCGGGAAGCCCAAAGTTCAAGGGAAGGTTTATGCCATGAATCAACAACAGGCGACCGATGATCCATCCGTTATTGGAGGTATTGTTTCTGTGTCTAATGTGAGCGCACGAGCGTTAGTAGATCCAGGATCATCTCATTCATACATTTCTGTGCAATTTGCTTCCATATTAAATGCTGCATTCGAGTCTTTACCGTACGTGCTAGAGGTGTCGACCCCTATAGGAGAATGCTTGATTTCCGATCGAGTCTTTCGTGCTTGTGACGTGGTTATTTGTGGTCGATTCCTTTGTGCGGATTTGGTAGTTCTTCCTATCCAAGACTTTGATGTCATTTTGGGTATGGATTGGTTGAGCAAGTTTCATGCTTCGTTGATTGCCGTAAGAAAACTGTTACTTTTTCTATTCCCGATGTGCCTAAATTTGTGTTTGAGGCTAGCCCTCTGAGTAGAAAGGTTCGCTTAATTTCTTATTTGAAAGCGAGAAAATTATTGCATAGTGGTTGTGAGGGGTATTTGGCTAGTGTTCTTGATACTAGGAAAGAATCCCCTAGTTTGGATAGTGTTCGGGTAGTTCGGGAATTTCCCGATGTTTTCTCTACCGAGTATGATATGCCTCCCGATCGTGAGATTGAGTTTTGTATAGATCTTTTGCCGGGTACGGCTCCGATTTCGAAAGCGCCTTATAGGTTAGCTCCCGCAGAGTTGAAGGAATTGAAGGTTCAGTTGCAAGAGTTACTTGATCGAGGGTTTATCCGCCCTAGTGTTTCCCCGTGGGGAGCACCGGTTTTGTTTGTGCGGAAGAAAGACGGTTCGTTGAGATTGTGCATAGATTACCGAAAGTTGAATCAGGTTACGGTGAAGAATAAGTATCCTCTACCGCACATTGATGATTTGTTTGACCAGCTTCAAGGGTCCGTGGTTTTCTCTAAACTTGATTTGAGGAGTGGGTACCATCAGTTGAAGGTTCGATCGGAGGATATTCCAAAGACGGTTTTTCGCACTCGTTATGGTCATTATGAGTTCTTGGTTATGCCGTTTGGGTTGACTAACGCGCCGGCGGGATTTATGGATTTGATGAACCGGATTTTCCATCCCTATCTTGATTCGTTCGTGGTAGTCTTCATCGACGACATTCTTGTTTATTCGAAATCTCGAGAGGAGCACGAGCAACATTTGAGGACAGTTTTATCCGTTCTTGCGAGGGAGAAATTATTTGCGAAGTTTAGTAAATGCGAATTTTGGCTCGAGAAGGTGTCATTTCTGGGCCATGTGATTTCTAAAGATGGGATTTCGGTGGATCCTTCAAAGATTGAAGCTATAGTGGATTGGAAGAGACCCGAATCAGTGACAGAGATTAGAAGCTTTCTTGGTTTAGCCGGTTATTACCGAAGATTTATTGAAGGGTTTTCGAGGATTGCTACTCCGATGACTCAGTTGACCCGGAAGAATGTTCCGTTTGTGTGGACCGAGAAATGTGACAAGAGTTTCGAGGAATTGAAGAAGAGGTTGACTACCGCACCGATCTTAACTTTGCCTAATGGGAGCGATGGCCTAGTGATTTACAGTGATGCTTCGAAAGAGGGTTTGGGTTGTGTGTTGATGCAGAATGGGAAAGTAATTGCTTATGCTTCGAGAAAGTTGACCCCGAGTGAACAGAATTACCCGACTCATGATATGGAGTTAGCGGCTATTGTATTTGCGTTGCACAAGTGGAAGCATTACCTTTATGGAGCGAAGTTTGAGATTTTTACGGACCACAAGAGTTTGAAATACCTTTTCTCCCAGAAAGAGTTGAATAATAGACAGCGCCGATGGATGGAATTGTTGAAGGATTATGATTGCACGATTTCTTATCACCCGGGAAAGGCGAATGTGGTAGCCGATGCGATTAGTAGAAAGTCTTATGTGGCTTCGATGATGGTTCGTGAATGGAAAATGCTTGAGGATGTTCGGGATTGGTCCCCTCGTGAATCGAGACATGGGGCTATTTTTGCGAATATTAGGGTGTCTCCGACCCTAATTCAGAGAATAAAGGAAGCTCAGAAAGAAGATCCCGAGTTGGTGAAGATAATGGGTAAATTGAAGGAAAAGAACTTCGAGGATTTTTCTATTAGCCCAGTGGGAGTGTTGACTTTCCGTGGTCGTTTGTGTGTTCCGGACGTTGATGGAATTAAACAGAGAGTTCTTGATGAGGGTCACAAATCGAGGTATACTATTCATCCAGGTAGTACGAAGATGTATCAGGATTTGAGGCAACAATTTTGGTGGATTAATATGAAAAAGGAAATAGCTGAATATGTTTCGAAGTGTTTAACTTGTCAGCAGGTCAAAGCCGAGCATCAGAGACCCGCGGGACTACTTCAGCCGTTAGAGATTCCCGAGTGGAAATGGGAGCATGTGACTATGGATTTCGTTACGAGACTACCTCGTACCCGTAGGAAGTATGACAGTGTTTGGGTAATAGTGGATAGATTGACCAAGAGTGCCCATTTCTTGCCTATTAATATCAGATATTCGATGGAGAAGCTTGCGACCCTTTATATTGATGAGATTGTTAGATTGCTTGGGGTTCCGGTTAGCATTGTGTCAGATCGAGACCCGAGGTTTACTTCTAGATTCCGGAAGGCGTTTCAGGAAGCTTTGGGTACAGATTTGCGATTTAGTACAGCTTTTCATCCTCAGACCGACGGTCAATCCGAGAGGACTATTCAGATTTTGGAAGATATGTTGCGAGCTTGTTCGATAGACTTCTCCGATTCTTGGGATTCACATTTACCGTTAGTGGAATTCTCTTACAACAACAGTTATCAGGCTAGCATCGAGATGGCACCGTTTGAGGCCTTGTATGGAAGAAAGTGTAGATCGCATATTTGTTGGGATGAGGTCGGTGAAGCGAAAGTTTTGGGTATTTATTTGCTTCGGGATTCGGTTTAGAAAGTTAGAGTTATCCGGGATAGATTGAAGACAGCCCAGAGTCGACATAAGAGCTACGCTGACAACCGAAGGCGAGATCTTAGTTTTCAGATTGGTGATTTGGTATTCTTGAAAGTATCTCCGAAGGTGGGTATTCGTAGATTTGGGAAGAAGGGCAAATTGGCTCCGAGATTTATTGGTCCGTTTGAGATTTTGGGAAGGGTTGGACTTCTAGCGTATCGTCTTGCGTTACCGTCATCTTTAGACCGGTTGCACAACGTGTTCCACGTTTCTATGCTTCGGAAGTATGTTCATGATCCATCGAACGTGTTACCGAGGATACCGGAAGATATTGAGCCCGATATGACTTATGAGGAATGACCGGTTCGGATTTTAGATACCAAAGTCCAAGAGTTGAGGAGCAAGAGCATCGCGTTGGTTAGAGTTCTTTGGAGGAATCATAATATCGAGGAGTCGACGTGGGAGCTTCGTGATGAGATCGAGAGGAAATTTTCGTGGCTTTTTGTTTAAGGTGAGTCTCGTTAAAATTCGGGTCGAATTTTCTTTAAGGGGGAGTGAATGTCACGACCCGAAATCTAGGCTCTATTTTATTAGTAATTAAATGATTTTTATTTAATTATTTGCTTATTTATTTATTTAAATTATTATTTATTTAAATAATTATGTGTGCAATTTATGTGTTATAATATTTATGCCTAGCTTTGTATTCGAGTTATTTGGGCTAGTGTGGAAGTGTTGGGTCTTAATTGTTAGTAGGGAGTGTAGTAATTGTGTGTAGTGTGAGAGAGGGGGCCTAAGTGTAAGTTTTTGAATTATTTCCCCCCTACTCCCCTCACCTCCCTCACTTCTCCCTCACTCTCACCACCCTCTCCAGCAAACTCCCTCTCTCTCTCCTCAAATTGGTAAGTTTTTTTCCTTTCTCTCCTTCTCTCTTCATTTTCTCCTTCTTCCTCTCATAATCTCTCATTTCTTAAAACGTGACCCATGTTTAGATCGTCGATAGGATCGTAGGAAGCCAAAAAGAATCGAATTCCGCCAACTTTGAGAATTTGCAAGTAAGTTACTTTTCCCCCATTTTGATGCTAAAATGTTCATATCATGTTTAGATAATGTTTGATGTGTTATATTTGAAGTTTGGTTGGGTTTTGAATGTGTTTGGAGTTTATTTGAGTTTTTGGGTAAAAATGGTGAAATCTTGAATGTGGGGATTTGGTGTTGGCTTGGATGATTAAAGGGTGTTATTTAGGTTCCCTTTAGGTTGGATGTTGTTTAGGAGCTTTAGAAATGTATTGGGAAGCTTTGATTTTGATAACTTAAGTGAAGGATTGTGTTTTGGCCGAAAATGGCATTTACCCAGCTATGTTCTTGGCCAACCCGTAGACCAGGCGCCCGCCCGCCTTGACCCGAGCGCCCGCCTGCCCCTTGTTTTCCAGCGACCCAAACCTACTGGCCAAACAAGCGCGCGCCTGCCTATGCCCAGGCGCCCGCCCGCCCCCTGTCTCAGGAATTTGACCTTTTTGCTTGGTTTAAGACTTAAGGCTTAACTAGTTTAGGTTTATTGCTTCTAATTAACTTAAGATAACACCGTGGAACACTTTATTGATTAGATTTGATTCTTTTATGAATAAACGTGATATGGAATTTATTTAAGTACCGTTTTGGGAATGTTGGTTCATCCTTGATGTGTTGTTTGGATTGGTTTACCTTTGTGGTGATTTAATTGGATTGGTTCGCTACTTTGGAACCTTAAGTTGTTCATTCATGCTAAATTATTATTACTTAGCATTTATTTGGAAGCCCAGCTGGCATATTTGTTGCATCGGGCGATGGGAAAGATTATAATGGCAAGGCCAAGTCCATTATAATGTTGACCATTGTTTTGCCCTTACTATACCCTTTTTCCAGATTGGCCTTGGAAAAGTCAAGTTAGCGTTCCTTTGTGAATGTATCTAGCTAACGGGCATGACTTTGTGTCATGGTCCTTGTCCTTTGTGACACTTTTATTGGTTATTGGTTCCGGTACCGGGGTTTTCTCTTCGGCTTTCATGCTATTATGAAGATGAGGATTTGTTGATTATTGAAGCTGCGCAGCGATCCTTTATTTGGATGTTCCGGTTTGGAAAACCTTGGCTATATCCTTTGTTATGTGTTTATTTCCGCTGCTATCTGTTATGTGATAAATGCTATGTGCTATGTGATATTTATTATTGCTTATTGTATATTGCATCATAGCATGTCATGTAGTTGCATTAGTAACTTATTGAGATTTATCTCACCCCTTTTCTTTTATCTTTGTTTTCCTTAACCCCCCCTAGGTGCTAAGGATTAGTCTCGCTGATCACGAGAAAGAGGACGTCGAGTGTGGATTCATTCTTTTGGGGAAGGTTGATATAGGTTGGTTTACATTATGTAAATGTGTAACCATTTTGGGATAGTTGTACCAAACAATGACGTCACTAAGAATTGTATATTTGTATTTTGTTGGGCATAAACTTGTGGAAGTTTATGATAGTTGTAATTGGTTTTTATCAAACTTGGTTTTGTAAAACTTTGGATCATCACCTTTTGGTATCAAATGGAATTTTTAACTTCAGTATTTCACAGTTTTGGTTTTAGAGTCGACGTCCAGATCGCGGTCTCGGGCCCGCGGGGTCCGGGGTCGCGACATCTCTGATGATGAACAACGATGAATCCCACCGATCATGTCAGTGGTTAATCATTGTTGCTAGGATGATTTGATCATCTTTGCATGTTTATTTCTCCTCCCCCTTCCTTATGCATGATCTCCGCTTCACCTCTCTATTCTAAATTCATCAATGAACTACGCTGACCTGAGCTTATCACGTTAAGAAGAACGTAGGCAATCCTCAGATCCGGTCTCAAATACTAAACACACAGACACATATTAATCATGATAGAAAGACCGATTCGTCGGGTAATAGGAGTGATCATATTAATCAGTGTTCTAAAAATCGGACTAGGCGCCCGCCTAGGCGCTAGGCGGTGGCCACCCACCGCAATTTATGGCTAGTCGGCTAGTTTAGGCATTTTCCGATCTAGTCGCCGCCTAGTCGTTCTCGACGGTGGTTAGGAAGTGTAGGCGGCCTCGGCGGAGGTTAGGCGGGGTAGGAAAATTTGCTTCCTTCTTCGCATCGTCTTCGTCTTCTAGCGGTCACCGGTCTCGAATGTGAAAATTGGAAAGAGAAAGCGCAGATGGATGGAGAAGAAAAGGGTAGTGGCGGGATTGCTGGAGAAGAAGAAAAGAGAAAAATAAAAGGAGAGAGAGAGAGGAGAGAGACGTCGCTTCTCTGAGAGAGAGTGGTTTTGAAAAAAAGAAAAAAAATGTGAGAGAGAAGTGGGTTGACTGCGCTATTTGAAATGAGAGAAAGAGAAAAGGAGATACTAGGGTTAGGGTTAGGATTAGAGTTGGGGTAATGGACTGGGCTAATGGGCTGGGATGTGTTCAATTTTTCCTGTTTGTCTGTGTTGTGTCTTGTGTATATTTGTGACTTTATTATCCCTCCGTCTCAAAGTAATAGTTATTCAAATAATTAATTATAAAAAAAGAAGATATAAGTTGAGTAATATGAAAATATTTATAATTTATGTGTAAAGTCTCGGCCCCGCCTAGGCCCGGCCTAGTCCCCGCCTAGGCCCCTAGGCGCTAGGCCCGGCTTCACCGCCTAGCGCTTTTTAGAACACTGATATTAATATTCTTCTCTTATTGTAATTTGACCCCCGAACCCAATTCTTCTCATTATTAGTTTTTCCAATGTTTTAACTACAATAAAATGGCGTGGCGACTCCCAATTTTAATCACACGTATTCACAGCGGCGACTCCACTGTGGACTTGTTTTTTGAAAACTTTTTTCAAAACTTAAGAGGTTCTGACTTTCGTTATCTCATGATTTTGTGTGTGTTTTTACTGCCCCGCACATGTCTTTTTCTTCAAAACTGCAAATCTGCTATTTTCTGGCATTTCTATAACCTAGATCCATACGCCTCCCCTGGATCCGTCCGCCTCTCTGCTAGCCGTACGGCCCTACCTTTCTGGGAAACTAGATATGTTCGATTTTCTTCAATTTTTAAAATCATAGAATGCTTTAAGACGTTCTAGATCTGTGCTGATTGTATTTGTGTCATATTCAGATACTATTACTATGAATTGTCATGCTAGTATACTTCTCTCATGCATTGTATTTCATCATAAAAATCGTATTCAAATCGCACACTACCCTAGTCCGTGTCACACTGCACACCCTACTCCAGATAATCCGCCGAGTGCATAGATTTTGGCGATCCTGTCCCCTCCTTTCTTTGTGGCACTCGGGTTATCTAACTCACCGTGTACGCTTGAGAGCGGTTGAGGTAGAACCTTATCCGTGCATAAACCATGCACCTTGATTGAGTTTAAGAACACTTGTCAAAATGGTTATCTTAATATCCTAACTATCATCATTCATCATGTTGCATGAGTCTACCTTAGACCAACCTTAGTCAACCCTCGACCCGTTTAGGTCAATTTTTGATCAACCTAGGTCAAGCTACCTATCGTTGACCTTCTTAGGTCAATTAGCTTACCGCTGACCAACCTACGTCAAACTTTGACCAAATTTGGTCAACCGACTTACTTCTAACCCATCTAGGTCAAACCGTCACCTTGACCCATCTAGGCCAAATCGTCGTCTTGACCCATCTAGGTCAACCCGTTACTTTGACCCTCCTAGGTCAACTAACCCATACTTTGACCCATCTAGGTCAAACCTTACCCGACTCACTTAAGTCAAGACTATCTTACCTATATTGCCTCACATGTACTTGACCAAGGACCGAGTCATCTCCCTTTGTTTTTGACATCTACGGTCATCTTTTAAACTTACAATTTCCAAAACTCACTAGCTGACCTCTTGCGGTTACCCTCTCATTCCCTTTTTGTCTTACTTGACTTGAACTATGGTGACCTGAGCCTCTCATCGTGTGGGACCTCTCGCCCATGGTAAGGGGAACGTAGGCAACTCCGGCTTTGTCAAACTTTTTGTGTTTTCATACAAAATACATTTCAAAAATACGGAGACCGACTCCTTTCATAAAAATGATTTTATAAGGATGAATTGTCATTAATTATAAGTCTAATTTAATTCAAATACTTAATTCCTTCACAGCCATTACAGAATCCTGCATTATGTCTGCTGAAAGGAATATCGAGGTTGCAACTGAAGGTACCACCCAAGGTCTTGAGAAAACTCTCCACACCAACACTGCTCTCAATAAGTAAGCGGCCCACTTCGAGACCATCCTCAACGAGCAAGTAACCCTTTTTGAGACTGCAACAAGCAAGCATCTCATTTTGAGACTATCCTCCTCCAACAAATAGACCGCTTTCAGAAAGACATGTACAAGGATCTAAAGGACACCAAGGAACGTCTCCAGTCTGAAATTTATGGCATTTTTGTGTACCTCAACCGTACAATCTCTCCTGCTCAGTTCCATAACCATATGCTTCTCAAATGTATGGGCCATCACACCAGACTATCCTCATTTGGATGCCTCCTATGACTACTCATCAAGGAATGCCAGTACCTAGGCTGCCCCCAAAGATGGTTCGTGAAAAGAAGGACGAGCGCGAGTACGATGACCTGGGTATGTCACAAGCCAAATTCTTTAAAATTCTTGTTCCTGCTGACAAGATGTCCTCTTTATTTCACTACTAACCACCCATTGTGAAAGAAGACTTGGACCCCTCCAAATGTTGCAAATACCATCAATACATCGGACACGGCACCGAGACTTGTAACCAGCTGAAGAGAAAGATCCAAAACCTCATTAATAGAGGGGTCATCACACGCCAAAGGAACGCATGGGCATAAACAAGATCCAAGCAAAGTGGAAACTACACCAGGGCTACCTCCTTCAATAAAAAGAAAAAAAAGAGTCATTCAGTCTTCATAGGTTCTAGAGTGTCTTTTCATTTTAGTCATAATCCACATCGGACATTAGTCTTTTGTCGTACTAGCAAAGAGTCCACTCCGGACACTAGTTAGATTGTTAAAGTCCACCCTGGACTAGTCTGTTAGAGTCTTTTAATTCCAATGAAAGAGTCTTTATTTCTTTTCTCTCTACACTTGAGACATAATCTTGCATACATAAATCAATTCGATGAAAATTGTATTAATCTCAAATGTCATTTGATTGATATATCTTTATATGACGAATTAGTCTTAAATACACTCATTAATGAAGACCCATTACAAGATAAATGGACCCACAAACCATTATACATAACTAAGCAAACAACTAATCTTAAAATAACAAACGCTTTGATTAAACGAATCTCTTTCTTTTCTCTATGTACACTCTCTATACCCACCATCATACATATATAC
Organism: Campanula takesimana; assembly: GCA_026119855.1. Lineage (NCBI taxonomy): Eukaryota > Viridiplantae > Streptophyta > Magnoliopsida > Asterales > Campanulaceae > Campanula > Campanula takesimana. The sequence continues at coordinate 272,980 of JAOWBW010001300.1, read as the reverse complement.
ACCCACTGCGTACATTCCCTTTATACATACCCTTTATGTACACCCACTGTGTATACCCACCAAGAACACCTTCTCTTTATATACTCCTCATATACACTTCCACCTTCCCATGTCCATGAAGAAGAAGACGACTGTAGAGCTGCTCACCATCGAAGAAGCATCCGCACAATCATAGAGGGTGTCCGTTCCCGTCATAACTACAACATGACAATGCACTGGGGCTATCTTTCCTCCTCGAAGATGTCAACGAAATGCAAGGGGCTATTCAATCCCCCTCTACGAGCTCTACCTCCGAAAGATGAAAGCGAACTAGGGGCTCATCTTGCCCAAATTTTCATATGTATATATATATAAAAATATATATAAAAAAAGATCGCTAGGTCGAAACCCACAACGGGCGGCTTAGGAAAAAATTAGAGCAATTGCACAAAAAAGAAGCCCGCTATGTAGAAAACCCGCAAGGGAGGCCTAGGCACAAACAAGGGTGTTCACAAAGAAATAAATGAAAACAAAGAAAAATAGAGGGGGCTATCATCATAAAAAGTAAAAGGAAGTCCCCTTTTTCTTTCACTTATTATTTTCTATTTTTCTTTCTTTTTAATGGACTTCAACTCAACTCGACAGCAGCAGTCCAAAGCAATAACTACAAACGAAATGGACCAAAGCAACAAGCAAAAATGGAGCAGACCACCACTCAAACCCGGTATCATCATCAACCGGGCAACCACTCAAAACTAAGCACAACCCACCTTGGGCTAACTTTCTTTGTTTTTGGTCATCCCACATATACCCACTCAAACCCGGTATCATCATCAACCGGGTCATCCTCGAACTACGCGGACCTGAGCCTCTCACATCGAGAAAAACGTAGGCAACCTACTAGTCCGATCCAAAATATACACAACCCACCTTGGGCCAACTTTCATTCTTTTCTCTCTTCCCCATACACTACAATTTTTATTCTCTTTCTCGATTAACCAAGGTGTTTATTATTTCGAAACTACTTGTCTAAGAGATAACCATAATCCAATAACTAATCAATGAGGTCCATTCTCGAGCAATCAAAAGACAATTCCGAATCCGAATTAGACAATTTTCAAATGTCTCGACAAGTCTTCTTCTCTACAATATAGGAAAGAGCTAAACACTTACTTTCTGTCAAGCAGGGGCTTCCTTCCTTTTATACATATACTTCTCATGTCCAAAGTGTCAAAATACGAGAACCTCCTTTCTCATCCTCTCTTTATCTCTCTCGCTTACCATAATGAAAATGCTCCTGCAAGTCATCCGTACAATTCTGTCCTTTTCTTTATTTTGAGTCGACTGAAATTAAAAAAAAAGGCAAAAATAATATACCCACCTAGGCTGAAAACCCGCAAGGGAGGTCTAGAGAAAAAAATAGGGTGCGTCTAAAGGAGGTAGAATTCCCCACCTTATGCCCTCACCAAACTGGGGCTGCCCCAACAGAATTGAACCGGCTACTGATGCTCCAACAAAACCACTCCCTGCAAAAAAAAATTCTCTCTTCATCAAAGCTCAACTTGGATGACCTCTTTCAAGTGCCCCCCATCAAACTGGGGCTTCCCCATAAGGAATTAGTTCGACTGATTGGCTACTCACACCAGCGACCCGATGAAATCATACTGATCCGAAGGACAACCCTAATCAACAAGTTCAACGGAGGACAACTATTTGGATTAATAAGACTGTAATAAGGCATTTTTATAAAATCGTTACATTTTCAAAAGGTTCTCTTTCACGACACGTTGTTTATAAACCCGCACACTCGGTTTCCACTAACTTTCAAAATAATGTCTTTTGTATCATCTCTGTGATATCTTAACTGACTCGGTCCTATACCATATACCCTACGCCTTAGGATACCCTTGAGTCCTACACTCTACCTCTTGTAGGTCAAAAGCCCTAAAATCCTTTAAGCAACTCGCTCTCTAACCAATCGAAGTCAGAAAACCAGAAGCAGAAGCCGTGCGGATCCCTGCTATCCACGCGCCTTATTTTGAGCCGTAGGGCTGTAATCCTCGAGAAAACAAAATAAATGAGTCCACCTGTTTCTAACCCAATTCACCCAATCGGGCTGACAGAAAACCTGCATACTAGAAAACCCAAGCAGTTCACAAACCCAACTAGGGTACCATCAGCCCGTGCAGTACGCTCCAAGACTGCATTACATGCATACATTCATATATACTACCTACATGTACATACTACATAAAACATAAAGCATACAAATAATTGTTGGTGTTGGTGCCCTAGGCACGTTTAATAAACGTTGTAATTGTTATCACTTATTTCATATTAATAAAGAGATGTTTTGATTATTATTGTTGTTCATGTTTACTTATAATAATCTCCGTCCCTATTACTTGTTTGGTATTAGTATAAAGGCTAAATGATCATGGGATGATCATGTTAGATTTATGGGTACTTGTTTAGTACTGGACATGACCCACTCTATGAGATTTATGTCATGGTCAATGTCATACATACATCACATATTAGTTGTGTCAATTGAATCCTTAGACATGAAGTTATTATGGTCTTCCACTTGATGAACGTTATGTTTGACATATTCAAACGCTACCTTTAACCGGGTAGTTATAAAGGGTATGATTGGCATAATCGGATTCATGTAGGGAAGAATAATAAGCTAAATGGATTTGTCCCTCTACGAAGAGATGTCAAGCTTGGGCCTCTCGTAGGAATGATGTTGATGAAAATGTTTGGCCGGACTCAAATGAATTGATTGGATCAATGTCGTTTGGATTATCAACATATTCAGAATCGAGAAAGTATTGAACAAAGAAGTTGACTCGTTGACCATGACTTGTGTTCAATGACATCGTGGACAAAAGGATTGTGACATATTCTAAAGGAATGCGAACTTGTATCTTGTCGCGACCCCGACCCCGTGGGCCAAGAGCACGCGAACTGGACGCCGACTTAACACACAATTACCAAAATACTGAAGATAAAAATTCCATTTTATACCAAGAGATGATAGGACAAGTTTTATAAATCCAAGCTTGACAACAACAAAATACAACTAGTATAAGCTCCACAAGCTTATACTCAAAAATACAAAATACACAATTCTTAATGACGTCAATGTTTGGACACTATCCCAAAGATTATACATTTAAATAATGTAAACCGAAACAACCTTCCCAAAAGTTACTTCCACACTCGACGTCCTCCTCGTGATCAGCGAGTACTAATCCTTTCCTCCTGGGGGGGGTTTAAGGAAAAACAAAGATAAAAGAAAAGGGGTGAGATAAATCTCAATAAGTTACTAATGCAACTACATGACATGCTAAGATGCAATAAACAATAATAAATCACATATAGCACATAGCAATAGCAGTTAACAGATAGCAGCGGAAATAAACAAATAACAAAGGATATTAGCCAAGGTTTCCCAACTGATAGAACCAAATAAAGGATCGCTGCGCAGCTTCAACAATCAACCAATCAACATCTTCATAGTAGCATAAAAGCTGAAGAGAAAACCCCGGTACCGGAACCAAGAACCAATAATAACATGTCACAAAGGACGGGAGTCATGACACAAAGTCATACTCAAAAAAGTTAGCTAGACTACTTCCGAAGGAAGCTAGCTCATCTCAACCAAGGCCAATCTGGAAGAGGAAAATAAGGGCAAAACAATGGTCACATTATAATGGACTTGGCTCGGAGCCATTATAATATTCCCATCGCCCGACACAACCACATATACCAGCTGGACTTTCAATTAAATGCCAAGTAATAAATACTAGCCTAAATAAACAATTAATGATTCCAAAGTAGGGAACCATTCCAAATAAATCACCACAAAGGTAAACCAATCCAAACAACACATCAAAGATGGCCAACATTCCCAAAACGATACTTAATCAAATTCCATAACATATTTATTCACAAGGGAACCAATTCCAATTAATAAAGTGTTCCACGATGTTAACTTAAGTTAATTAGAGTAATAAACCTTAAACTAAGGAAGCAACCTAGTTTAAACAAGCAAAAAGGCAGATTTCCAGAACAGGGGGGCGCGCGGGCGCGTGGTAGGTGTCAGGCGGGCGCTCATTTGACCAGAAGGTTTGGCCGCAGGAAAAAACCAGGTAGGCGGGCGCCTGGATCAACCCGGGCGGGCGCCTGGTCGACGGGCTGGGCAGAGGATCAGCTGGGTTCTTCCATTTTTCCAAACCATTTCACAAATTTCTCAAAATCAACCACAACCAAACTTTCCACTAAGCATAATCATGTACCAAAACAACTTATAACTTGCAAGGGCCTAGATAACAACATCTAGAAACCTCAATCAAGATTTAATCCCAACAATCTCAAAATCACAAAAGATGAACAACAATACAAATAAATTCCAAACTCAACCAAAATGACATATATGTGAACTAAAGCATTACATAAACTAAAGATGAACATTTCAGCATAAAAATGGGGGGAAAGCAACTTACTTGAATTTATGAAAGATGACGGAATTCGAATATTTTTGGTTCTACGCGATCCTATCGACGATCTAAACACATTTCATAAAATGAGCACTAAGAAATAGAGGGAGGAAGATGATCAAAATGAAGGAAGAATGAGAGGGAGAACTTACCCTTTTTTTTTAACAATGGAGAGAGAGAGAGATTGAGAATGCTGTATGTGGTGAGGAAGAGTGAGGGAGAAGGGGAAGTAGGGAGGGAGTAGGAGATAATTATTTAAAAAGTTATACTAAGGCCCCCTCCTCATCTACCTAGTACAAATAAACCCCAATAACCCTTCTACCAATTGAATCCCCTACTTCACACTAACACAAAATCAACCAAATAATGCTAGACACAATTTAATATTATGAGATATAAAATGCGCACATAAATAAATAATCAAATAAATAGATAAATAATTAATTATTTAATAATAAAATAGAGACGGGTTTTCGGGTCGTGACATTCACTCCTCCTTAAAGAAAATTCGCCCGAATTTTAAAGATACTTACCCGAAACAAAAAGCCACGGATATTTCCGTTCCATCTCTTCTCGAAGCTCCCACGTTGATTCCTCGACATTGTGATTCCTCCATAGCACTCTAACCAACACAATTCCTTTATTCCTCAATTCTTGGACTTTAGTATCTAGAATCTGAACCGGTCGTTCCTCATATGACATGTCAGGTTCTATATCCTCGGGTACCCTCGGTAACACGTGAGATGGATCATGCAAATACTTCCAAAGCATAGAAACATGGAAAACATTATGCAACCGGTCAAGAGAAGATGGCAATGCGAGTCGCTAAGCAAGAAGTCCCACTTTTTCCAAAACTTCGAACGGTCCAATAAATCTCGGAGCCAATTTACCTTTCTTCCCAAACCTTCGAATACCAACCTTCGGAGACACCTTCAAGAATACAAAATCTCCGGTCTGAAAATTAAGATCACGTCTCCGGTGGTCCGCATAGCTCTTATGTCGACTCTGGGCGGTCTTCAATCGATCCCGAATGATTTTGACTTTCTCAACTGAATTCTGAACCAAATCGATACCCCATATCTTCGCTTCCCCGATTTCATCCCAATAGATAGGCGATCTACACTTTCTCCCATATAAAGCCTCGTAAAGAGCCATCTCGATACTAGCCTGATAACTGGTATTATAAGAAAACTCCACTAGAGGTAAGTGAACATCCCAAGAATCAGAAAAGTCTATCGAACAAGCTCGCAACATATCCTCTAAAATCTGAATAGTCCTCTCGAATTGACCGTCAGTCTGAGGGTGAAAAGCTGTACTGAATCTCAAATCGGTACCCAAAGCTTCCTGTAACACTTTCCAAAATCTAGAAGTAAACCTCGGATCACGATCCGACACAATGCTAACCGGAACCCCATGCAATCTCACAATCTCATTAATATAAAGGGTCGCAAGCTTTTCCATCGAGTATCTGATATCAATCGGTAAGAAATGGGCAGTCTTGGTCAGTCTATCCACGATTACCCAAACACTATCAAACATCCTACGGGTACGAGGTAGTCCCGTTACAAAATCCATAGTCACATGTTCCCATTTCCACTCCGGAATCTCTAATGGATGAAGTAGTCCCGCGGGTCTTTGATGCTCGGCTTTGACATGCTGGCAAGTTAAACACTTCGATACATACTCAGCTATTTCTCTCTTCATGTTGTTCCACCAAAATTTTTGTTTCAGATCTTGGTACATCTTCGTACTACCGGGATGAATAGTATATCTCGATTTATGACCCTCATCTAAAACTTGCCTCTTTATACCGTCAATATTGGGCACACATAACCGTCCACGAAAAGTCAATACTCCAACCGGACTCAAAGAAAAATCCTCGAAGTTCTTCTCCTTCAATTTACCCATTATTTTCACTAACTCGGGATCTTCTTTCTGAGCTTCCTTTATTATCTGAATTAGGGTTGGAGATACCCTGATATTCGAAAAAATAGCCCCATGTCTCGATTCACGAGGACACCAATCTCGAACATCTTCAATCATTTTCCACTCTCAAACCATCATCGAAGCCACATAAGATTTTCTACTAATCGCATCGGCTACAACATTCGCCTTCCCGGGATGATAGGATATCTTACAATCATAGTCCTTCAAAAGTTCCATCCATCGACGCTGTCGGTTATTCAATTCCTTCTGGGAGAAGAGGTACTTCAAACTCTTGTGATCCGTGAAAATCTCAAATTTCGCCCCGTAAAGGTAGTGCTTCCACTTCTGAAGAGCAAATACGATAGCTGCCAATTCCATATCGTGAGTTGGGTAATTTTGTTCACTCGGACTCAACTTCTTCGAAGCATACGATCACTTTCCCATTCTGCATTAAAACACAACCCAAGCCTTCCTTCTATGCATCACTATAAATCACTAAGTCGTCGTTCCCATTCGGTAATGCAAGAATCGGTGCAGTAGTCAACCTCTTCTTCAATTCCTCAAAACTGTTATTACATTTTTCAGTCCACACAAACGGAACATTCTTTCGAGTCAACTGAGTCATCGGTGTACAAATCCGTGAAAACCCTTCTATAAACCTCCTGTAATATCCGGCTAACCCCAGAAAACTTCTGACCTCCGTCACTGTCTCGGGTTTCTTCCAATCAACAATAGCTTCTATCTTCGAAGGATCCACAGAAATCCCATCTTTAGAAATAACATGCCCCAGAAATGAAACTTTCTCGAGCCAAAATTCACACTTACTAAACTTCGCGAACAACTGTTCCTTTGCAAGAACTGATAAAACTGTCCTCAGATGTTGCTCGTGTTCCTCTCGAGATTTAGAATAGACAAGAATATCATCGATGAAAACCACTACAAACGAGTCAAGATAAGGATGGAAGATTCGGTTCATCAAATCCATAAACACGGCCGGTGCATTAGTCAACCTAAACGGCATAACCAAGAATTCATAATGACCATAACGAGTGCGAAAAGCAGTCTTCGGAATATTATCCGATCGAATCTTCAGTTGATGGTACCCACTCCTCAAATCAAGTTTAGAAAATACTACCGACCCTTGAAGTTGATCGAATAAATCATCAATATGCGGTAGAGGATATTTGTTCTTCACCGTTACCTGATTCAACTTTCGGTAATCGATACACAATCTCAACGAACCGTCTTACTTTCTCACAAATAAAACCGGTGCTCCCCACGGGGAAACACTAGGTCGAATAAACCCTCTATCAAGCAACTCCTGCAACTGAACCTTCAATTCTTTCAACTCTGCCGGGGCCATTCTATAAGGTGCTTTCGAAATCGGAGCTGTACCTGGTATAAGATCTATACAGAACTCTATCTCTCGATCGGGCGGCATATCGTACTCAAAAGAGAAAACGTCAGGAAATTCCCTAACTACCCGAACACTTTCCAAACCGGGTGATTCTTTCTTGGTATCAAGCACACTAGCCAAGTAACCCTCACAACCATGATGCAAAAATTTTCTCGCTTTCACATAAGAAATTAAACGAATATTTCTACTCAAAGGACTAGCCTCAAAAACAAACTTTGGCACATTGGGAATAGAAAAAGTAACAACGTTCTTACGACAATCAACAGAAGCATGAAACTTGCTCAACCAATCGATACCCAAAATAACTTCAAAATCTTGAATCGGAAGGACTACCAAGTCCGCACACAAGACACGACCACAAATAAGCACATCACAATCACGAAATACTCTATCGGTCACCAAACATTCTCCTATAGGGTCGACACCTCTAGCACATAAGGTAAAGACTCAAATGCAGCATTTAGCAAAGAAGCAAATTGCACAGATATGTAAGAATGCGATGATCCTGGATCTACTAACGTACGAGCGCTCACATTAGACACAGAAACAATACCTCCAATAACGGAAGGATCATCGGTAGCTTGTTGTTGATTCATGGCAAATACCCTTCTTTGGACCTTGGGCTTTCCCGCAGCATCTCTTTTCTGATCCTGTGGAGCACCAGCTCCTACCCCAGATGGTTGAACTCTGTTCCTCGGACAATCTCTAGCAAAGTGCCCCAACTGACCACAATTGGTAGATTTTCCTTGCTTCTTCCAACACCGGTCCTCTGAATGGCCTTCCCTCTGATAATAGGTGCAAAGCCCTCTATTTTGGTTCCCCGGAGTAGTACCCGGATTCCTTGGTACGGTTTTTCCTCTAAACTGAGATGGTCCTCCCGAATTACCTCGGTTGTCTGAACGCTGATGTGGTTGTGACTTGGTATGACTCCCTTGCTTACCCGTGTTCGCGACCTCAGTCTTCCTCTTATGTTCCCCAATGTCTTGCTCAATTAGGTACGCACGATCAACAGCATCCTGGAATGTCAAAATCCTCTGAGCTATAAGCTGAGTCCGGATATATGTCTTCAAACCTCGGATGAACCTCATTGCTTTCTGCTCCTCCGTCCTCACAAGATAGTCACAATACCTGGCTAATTCTGTGAACTTAGCCGAGTACTGAGCCACGGACAACAAGCCTTGGTCCAAATTGAGAAGCTCGATCTCCTTCCGGTTCTGATCAACTACCGGAATAAAATGATCTTTGAATTTCCGCACAAACAATTCCCACGCATACGGTGTATTAGTCTCGTCCCAACTTGCTTTAATCCCTTTCCACCAATGCTCGGTGGTACCCACAAGCTTATAGGCCGCAAATCGGACCTTATCCTCACCGGTGCAACCAAAGACATCGTAAATTTTCTCAATTGATTCAATCCATAGCTCGACCTTCTTCACATCGGGTTCCCCATTATACTCCGTCGGTTTCAGTTTCAAGAATTGCTCCAAACCGTAACGGGGTGGTGGTGCTTGCTCTACTCTCGGGCCTTGGTCATGAATAGCCTTCATGGCCGCCTCAAACATACCCTGAAACATTACACGGGCTTCATCTCTTGTTTCATTATGATTTGAAGTTCCGGCGTTACTTTCACCACTTCTTCTTCTAGCCATTTTGAATAAGTGCCTGCTTAAAACAACAACCGTTACTCACTCCGAACACGACTACCCTCCTAGGTCATACTAATCCACCTATACTTAAACTTAGAGCTAAACCATAGCTCTGATACCAACTGTCGCGACCCCGACCCCGCGGGCCAAGAGCACGCGAACTGGACGTCGACTTAACACACAATTACCAAAATACTGAAGATAAAAATTCCATTTTATACCAAGAGATGATATGACAAGTTTTATAAATCCAAGCTTGACAACAACAAAATACAACTAGTATAAGCTCCACAAGCTTATACTCAAAAATACAAAATACACAATTCTTAATGACATCAATGTTTGGACACTATCCCAAAGGTTATACATTTAAATAATGTAAACCGAAACAACCTTCCCAAAAGTTACTTCCACACTCGACGTCCTCCTCGTGATCAGCGATTACTAATCCTTTCCTCCTGGGGGGGGTTAAGGAAAAACAAAGATAAAAGAAAAGGGGTGAGATAAATCTCAATAAGTTACTAATGAAACTACATGACATGCTAAGATGCAATAAACAATAATAAATCACATATAGCACATAGCAATAGCAGTTAACAGATAGCAGCAGAAATAAACAAATAACAAAGGATATTAGCCAAGGTTTCCCAACTGATAGAACCAAATAAAGGATCGCTGCGCAGCTTCAACAATCAACCAATCAACATCTTCATAGTAGCATAAAATCTGAAGAGAAAACCTCAGTACCGGAACCAAGAACCAATAATAACATGTCACAAAGGACGGGAGTCATGACACAAAGTCATACTCCAAAAAGTTAGCTAGACTACTTCCGAAGGAAGCTAGCTCATCTCAACCAAGGCCAATCTGGAAGAGGAAAATAAAGGCAAAACAATGGTCACATTATAATGGACTTGGCTAGGAGCCATTATAATATTCCCATCGCCCGACACAACCACAAATACTAGCAGGACTTTCAATTAAATGCCAAGTAATAAATACTAGCTTAAATAAACAATTAATGATTCCAAAGTAGGGAACCATTCCAAGTAAATCACCACAAAGGTAAACCAATCCAAACAACACATCAAAGATGGCCAACATTCCCAAAACGATACTTAATCAAATTCCATAATATATTTATTCACAAAGGAACCAATTCCAATTAATAAAGTGTTCCACGATGTTAACTTAAGTTAATTAGAGTAATAAACCTTAAACTAAGGAAGCAACCTAGTTTAAACAAGCAAAAAGGCAGATTTCCAGAACAGGGGGGCGGGCGGGCGCGCGGGAAGGGTCAGGCGGGCGCTCATTTGACCAGAAGGTTTGGCCGCAGGAAAAAACCAGGTAGGCGGGTGCCTGGATCAACCCGGGTGGGCGCCTGGTCGACGGGCTGGGCAGAGGATCAGCTGGGTTCTTCCATTTTTCCAAACCATTTCACAAATTTCTCAAAATCAACCACAACCAAACTTTCCACTAAGCATAATCATGTACCAAAACAACTTATAACTTGCAAGGGCCTAGATAACAACATCTAGAAACCTCAATCAAGATTTAATCCCAACAATCTCAAAATCACAAAAGATGAACAACAATACAAATAAATTCCAAACTCAACCAAAATGACATATATGTGAACAAAAGCATTACATAAACTAAAGATGAACATTTTAGCATAAAAATGGGGGGAAAGCAACTTACTTGAATTTATGAAAGATGACGGAATTCGAATATTTTTGGTTCTACGCGATCCTATCGACGATTTAAACACATTTCATAAAATGAGCACTAAGAAATAGAGGGAGGAAGATGATCAAAATGAAGGAAGAATGAGAGGGAGAACTTACCCTTTTTTTTTTAACAATGGAGAGAGAGAGAGATTGAGAATGCTGTGTGTGGTGAGGAAGAGTGAGGGAGAAGGGGAAGTAGGGAGAGAGTAGGAGATGATTATTTAAAAAGTTACACTAAGGCCCCCTCCTCATCTACCTAGTACAAATAAACCCCAATAACCCTTCTACCAATTTAATCCCCTACTTCACACTAACACAAAATCAACCAAATAATGCTAGACACAATTTAATATTATGAGATATAAAATGCGCACATAAATAAATAATCAAATAAATAGATAAATAATTAATTATTTAATAATAAAATAGAGACGAGTTTTCGGGTCGTGACATATCTAGTTATTCTATTTGGGTAGGTATGACGGTTTGCTAGAACCTAATCATATCTTATGGTTTCATGTTTGAACCCATTGCCAACTTAGTATAATCCTAGAGGGTCACACACAATAGAACGAATCCAAAAAGGGACTATATTGGAATACTGGATCGAAGGACCATTGAGGGATTTAAGAATTAGAAGAAGAAAACTGGAAACAGAGGAGGTCCGGGCAGACCAGTGGAAGGACCCGGGCGGACCTGGCATGGTCCGGTCGGACCACTTGCCATACCCGGCCGGACAAGTCGGTTTCGGGAGGAAACTTCCTTAATCCGTTTTCTTGCGGGTTTAGACATAAGTTACCTATTTGGAATAGGTCTAACTTGTATATAAACAGCCCTAATTCATCCCTAATCAGTCGATGTGTTTTTGCAAGCCTCCAAAAGAGTTTTTGAGAGAATTATTTTGTTCTAAGAGATCATTTATTGAAGAAAAAAATTATACACAAATTATATTCCATATAGTTCATATTAATTGTGAAAACGTGTTTCACAATTTTGGTCTAGCAACCAAAATCAAGAAGCTCCTTGATATTCGTTCGTGGTGTGGATACCGCTAGAGGGTGAAACTCATCATCTTCAAAGTTCGTGTTCAAGCTTTGTGTTCGTGATCAAGTTTCTAAAATCTCCACCAAGATCAAAGGTTGAAATTCAAAGGCATCAAGGGTTAGTATTATAGTATTCATATTGTATGTATTTGATATAATCATATGAACGGATCTATGGCTTAGGGTTTCTATTAAAATTTTAAATGCTATTTTCCGCTGCGCATGTTACTCCGAAACCCAACAATAATAAATGTCCATACATTCATCCATTAATATGTATTGTCCTACTGCCTGCTCTACACTAACAACTGCAGGTCTAAAGGGCTGATCCGCTAGCATCACCTCGAGTCCTCTTCCGCAGAGGAGGACGTCTATCGGTGGGAGCACCATCATCATCACTAGAGGGAGGAGAGACACTTCACTCCGCCAGCTTGCGAACACCCTTAGCCAATTTCCTGTGGAGCCTCCTGATAATTACCCGCAGACCAGACTCACAACGAGCCATAGCCTCATACATCTGGTTAGTCACCTAATGAAAAGACAATACAATCATGTAAAAACAGATCCAAACAGGAGAATGACTAAAAGCAGGAACGAGATGAATAAAAGAAAGGGTCAAAAACATACACTAAACTGTCCTACATGAAGGCCAGTCGTCAGCCTAACCCGATCATGCAGAGATGCCGGATCAGTCATAAACTGCGAAGGATCCAACAAAACACGATGGACACTGTCTGCTCCATACTAAGCACATATCCTCTCACCCAAATAAAGGGCATCACCGCTATACCCAATCAACAGCCTCCTCTGGCCCGTCACCTCAATGGCTCTTGCAGCAAGCAACTCAAAGTCTAGATCCGCCCATGGATAGAATGTCATGTCTCTCGAACGGGGTCCCCCCAGACTGGTCTTCAGCTGTGCGTATGTATAGTGCCAAGAAGTCGTGTCCCCTCTGCCCCTGCAACTCGGCACCTATCGGCACAAGGCGGGATAAGTGGACCGAGCACTAGTCACCCGAACTAACTCAAAGCTAGAACCTCGTAAGCCCAACACTGCATGGAAAAGTCATGAGATGTAATCAAAAGTGATCAATAAGATTAAAAGATTGAAATCAGAAATAGACAATGAAGGATACCTCCAACGCAAAGTGAAGACAGTCAACCAATGCCTACTGTGACCTACAACTCATGTCCAAAGAACGATATAGCTCAGCTAAGCCCACAGCCTCCTAAGCTATCCTACTCGCCACATCCAAGTCATCTAGACATCCCAGTAGAGGAATCATCGCAGTAGTACCGGCATTGGCAAAGATGGTCTGAAAAAGGCCACACCATGAACACCCGGGCAGCTACCCCTGTATCACCTCCACCGGCCTCTAGATCCGCCAGGATATCCTCAAATAGCCTCTTCAGGCCTCCCAGATGTACACCGTATCCGCTCCTGATATCGGAACAATAAAATCCGATCAAACCTGAAGCCTGTCTGCACTCTCTCCGAAAAGCAAGGTATCATCACTCCACACCGGGTTACCAGCGAACCACAACCCTATAAGAGTAGTAATGTCTAATGGAGTCACTGTAACCTCCCCCTAACTAAAATGGATGGTATGGGTGGTGTCCCACCAGTGCTCCCGCAAATCCATGACCAGATCTGTGCTCTTGGTCAACTCCCCATAACCGGGAAAACTCTAAAAAAATAGCCCCAAACCGGTGGCCGTACCCTTCTCTGAACAACCTCGGGAGTCTTCTCCCATAACTGGAACACTACACTGCATGACCCTCTCGACTTCAGAGGTGGTACCACAATCTGCAATCACAAACATGTATACACAGCTCAGGTATGCAAGAAATCTAGCAATTTATTTCATAATGTGTGTAAAAATATATTATTTCAACATTACTCTAGTAAATACCACGAAATTCCCAACAAATACTTTAACAAAAGACTCACAATCAAATTCCTAGAACTCACAGGGACCTCCCAGGTATTTACAAGCTGCGCAGGACTTATCCAGAATTTCCCGAAGAGCCCAGATAAGAATATATTCTCTACTGATCGGATGGGGGATCTAAGATAGACTTTATCTAGGGTTTCTCCAGAGTCCAGATTAATTAGAGCCTTGGAAACCGTGTCAACCTCTTGGTTAGGCCAGGCGGCCAGTTTGGGATGGGCCGGGCGGCCAGTCTGGGATGGGCTGGGCGGCCAGTCCTTCCAGCTCAGAAACCCTATAAATAGGTGACCTCAGTTCATAATTAAAAAAAAAAAAATCTCTCCCCGAGTTCCACAACCAATAATGATGGCAGAACTCTCTCTCCAAGCCTTTCTAGAAATCACGAAGGTTCGGCGAATCTGCGAAAAAGATTCGGCTTCGTTCTTGTCAAGATTGGTAAGGATTCTATATGTTTTCTTAGTTTAGATCTGATTATGCTATTTTCATGATGTTTATACACATATATTCATATGATTCATAACGTGTTCTTCATGTTCTTACTAGAATTCATTTTTCTCTATGACTAGGGTAGCGATCTTCATGTTTATGTGTTATCTCATACATGTTCATGATATTCTTATTATTATGCTAGATTTGCGGCTTACCACGCGTAAAATGTTAGATCTAATGTTTTAATCCCTATTCATATGTATAGCCGATGATGATCCACGAGATCTAGGAACTACATATAAACCCTTAATTTTATGTAATTATTCCCATGATCAATAACTCTCCCATGATGAAGGTGATGACTACACATTGATCTTATCATTGGTATAATCATTATTCTAGGATTTGATCATCTTGCATGTTTCTTTCTCCTCCCCCTTCATTATGCATGATCGCCACTTCTTCTCTCTATTCCGATTATGTGCGAACTACGTCGACCTGAGCTTTTCATACGAGAGGAACATAGGCAATCTTCGGATCCGGTCTCAATCACTAACACACTACTAACACATTCATCATGATAGAAAGTCTGATTTATCGGGCGATAGGAGTGATAACTTGATATTCTTCTCTTGTCGTAACTTGACCCCGAACCCTCTCTCTTAGCTTTTCTCAATGTTTTAGCTCGATAAAAACAATGTGGCGACTCTTAATAAGTTAAATTCCAATTTGAATATCCTAATCCCATAGATAAGATAAAATAAGATAAATAATAAGAAAGACTTCCCGTGCGTCGCCCGCATTCAGAAAGGGGTATTCACAGTGGCGACTCTGCTGGGGACTAGCTTTGAACATCTTCAAACATAGAGGGTCAAACTTTTGTCAATATCATGACCGCACTTACTTGTTGTTTTCTCCCTTGTACTTTATCTCTTGTACATATTCTGCTTCCCTTGTACTTTAGTGCGTTAATATCTTAACTGTCTTCTATTGTACTTTCCTAACTGTCTTGCATTGCATACATGTAAATACAAAAAAATCATTGTTTTCTCCTTAAAAAATAACTATTTGTTGTCCGCACACTACCACTAGGTCCGTGTCACACTACACACCCTACTGGATACTCCGCTGAGTGCACAGATTTTGGTGATCATATCGCCTTTATCTTCATGGCACCCGGGCTATCTAACTCACCGTTTTCACTTATGAAGCGGTTGTTGTTAATCCTTGTTCATTTCTAAACCATGCACTCACAGAGTCTAGGACACTCCAAAGTTGACCGGTTGGTTTGACTAGCTTTTCTTTATAGACAATTAACGTGTCGTTCATGCCGTCATCCATTAAGTCTTTAATGAGTCGAGATCCTTCGAGAGAAAAAAGCACAAAAAATGAATTTCCCTACAAGGGTGTGCATATTGTAAGCCGAGTGATACTTTGTACAAGGATCTCAACTCGTTAAAAAGATAACGGAAGTAAAATAAACGTTACGTTAAATGCCTTTAAACAAGGGTTAGTCGCTAGGATCCATTAGGTCGGTGGAAGTCGCTTGCCCTATAGGACCCTCGCCCAAATTGTCCGTTTGGGATGTGCAATGCAAGTGAAAAACGAGGGGTCTATAGACGTAGTGATGACCTCCACTGATCCAGGTTTTGTAGATAGTAACCCAAAAAGGGTTACCTCTTCCTACCATTAGGACTAATAATATATTGTTTTGTAAATAACAAAATACATTGCATGAGCCTTGTCCCGTCCTAAACCTCTCATCTGCTACCACTACAGAGAAGCAAGTTTGGGTCCGTTTCGGTGGTCATCTTCAACGTTCAAGCCTTCTGCAAGCTCAGTCTTTAGTCTCTACACCAATGATGTCTCCATCATCATCAGAGCCTACTCCTCCTAATGTGTCTACTCTGCCATTCTCTGCCTCTACGGATCCAGATATCGCCGCCAGCATCAAGCCCTCAGACATTCCGCCACCTCTCCATGCTTTCTTCACCAACCTCATGCTGCAGATCTTCAAGCTTGAGGATCGAAGCAAGTCTCTAGAAAGGGTCAACCAAGAGCTCAAAGATCATCTTCATATTGAAATGAAGAAGAAAGGTGTGGCAACTAGTTTCCATAATGGAGCGGCTATTTTGGTCGAAGACGAAACAGTGCCTATGACTTACCCCGCCAATGATGATGCTATCCCTCTCAAGGTGCCCAACTACCAAAGGATCCCTCCTCCTGAGTATGGTACTAGACCAAGCTCCAGCAAGGGTCCATATGAGCCATCTCCAAAAGTGATGGGTAGCTGTAAGTACCCCAATCTAAAACCAACCAACCTTAGAGGTAATATTAGGATCATCCAGGGATAAACTGATGAACTAGGACCTCACTAGGATAAACCTAAAACCCCAGGACTGCTATGGGATTAAAATTTGAAAAATCCAGAAGCTCGCCAGGCTGAGCCGTACGGATGGTTTGGACGCGGGAGAGGCCTAGCCGTACGGCTGGTTTAGGCCCCCTCAATCCCTATAAATTGAGACCCTTGCTGATCATTTTAGAGGGGGGAGAAAATACAAATTCAGAGGGAAACTCTGCAGTATTTCAATCTGAAACAAACACCATTAAATCTTTGAGTGAAAAGGAGAGGAAGATAGGCCATAACCATCATATGTGAAGCCTCCTTCTCCCCATCTTCTCTCCATCTCAAAACTCTTTGTTATTGTTCATATTACTTACTTATTTGCATTTAAAAGCCTTGTCCTTGTCAAGCATTTACATATATTGCAAGTCTTGTCCTTCAAGCACCTTTTATTCTTGTTATTCATATCTTGGAACCAAATCATGGGATGATCCAAGGTGCCCTCACATTCTTGTATGTTATCAAGTGTTAAAACCTAAGGGAGACCATGATTTGTTAGTTTATTGTCTTTAAATAGCTTAATGATCCATTTTTATGGTGAAAACATGTATCTTTATGCTAATAATATTCATGTTTGGCCATGATGATCATGTTGGGTGATAAAGTTCCAATCTTTATCATCCCAACCTTGATTTAGCCTTAAATCCCATATTTGGGTCATAAAGATTCAATCTTTATGTCATTTTGTTGTCCATAAAGGTTTAATCTTTTTAAGATACCATTTTTGATGATAAAGTTTACATCTTTACTCATCAAAATGGTTATCTTGGCTCAAAGGCCATTTTCATCACATTTTTCAATTTTCTCCAATGATTGCCTTAGTCATACTTAAATCCATGTATTTGAGGGCCATTTGGTGATTAATGTGCATAGGAATTATTTTAATCAAAGTTTGTTGGTTAACATTCAAACTAAAAGTAAACAGATCAGTCTAGTTTCAGCAGAATACTCTGTTTCTGCCTGAAACTGGACAATTTCTGGACAAACTGTAAAATCCCCGGGAAGACCCCTCCTAGCCGTACGGCTAAGTTGGGTCAGAGGGACTTTCTTTCCTTTCTGTCTTGTTTTGTCAATGTTTATGCAAATAAACCCTTTTTCCTCTGTTAAAATCAATAACCAGTTAAAACTACAGTTTTCCGTTAAAAACACACACACACACATGCACTTTTCGTTAACAAACATAAGGGAGACTCGGCTTTGTCCGAGGCAACTTGGGTGACGTAAAACACTTCCCAAGTCGTAACCTGACCTCCGAACTCTTTAATCTCTAACCATTTTCATTTGTTGGGTTAAAAGTTAACAAATGTGGCGACTCCGTTAAATTTTGTTTAGTTCACGTGTTTGGCTTTTCTTCCTTTGGGTGAGCCCGCGTGTTTGCCCGTTCCGATGAGGGGGAGGATTCTTACAGTGGAGACTCCGCTAGGGAATAATGTTTTTCCAAACTTCTTTTTAGAATCTTTGTGAATGCTTTTGTGTGGGTCAAACTCCCGTCCCCGTTTGTTGACTTTGTGCTTATTTTGTGTGTGTTTTATGTTTCTGTTCTGATTTCTGTGAATAAGACTGTTCTGGAAATTCAAATAAACTGGGGCTTGATGATCAGAAGCTGAAAGTTTGCAAAAAATAATGGATCTCCTGCTCTAGCCGTACGGGTAGTTTGTCTAGGCCCAATGAATGTTTCAAATTAACAATTTTGTGCAGGGCAGAAACATTCTGATGGTCCCCTTTGCTTCTTCTGGTCCAGGTTCCAATTTACAACCTCTACTTGTGTACTTTTACCTTCTTTTCCCTAGCCAAAATTGGATTTTTAAAGTCTTGGTCATGCACAACTTTTTTTGGACATAAAATTGGGTTTTCAAAGCCTTATTGTGCATGATCCCTTTTCATAAGGTTTTGGTCTTCAAGATCTTTTGTTGTGCACAACCTTGTTTCATAAATGATTTTCAAAAGGTTTTTCCTTGTTGTAAAGATTTTGGTTTCAATACCTTTGGTTATGCACAATCTTTTCATGTACAAATTTTGATTCTTGCTTGTTAATATGCTTGTTTACTTGTGCAAATTGCTTGTTCATCATAATTGTTCATATAATTGCTCATGCAATGCTCATGATATTAAAACGGACCGAAAATTTCTATTTTGACTCAAAAGGGAACATAGAAGGCTTCACACAACGCTCACTTGACCTTGTGCACGTTCCAAAAACCCTTTAAACCCGGGATGGATGCCACGATGCAGCTTGATTGGTGCTCTTGTGCCCTTCTCGCGCGCACGGGTTCATTCCACCTCCCCTTCCGAGCCGAGTCAACCACACATGTCTGTGACACACAAATACCGTGACGATGGTTGGTTTTTGGTCTAGCTCATGTCATCACGCCTTTAATACGTGCCCAAAGGTCGATTATGGCCAAGTTAACGCCCAAATTCAAGACCCCTTGTGAAGGCAAGTGTGACCAAAGTCATCCTTGACCCGGTCTTTGACTTAAGAGTTAATTCCAACCATAATTAACCGAAAGTCATGTATTAAAGAAAGGATGACACCGTGTTGTTAAACCCTAATGCTTGACTCATACTAATCATCTTTAAGCCCAAGGCTAAGGTCTGAGACCCCTCGTTAAACGATGTCATGCCGAATCTTCGTTAAGGCGTTAAGTCAATCTTAACCTTAACCAGGGCTTACCTATGATAAGAATCACTCAGACATTGGCGTTTTGCGACGCACTAGACCCTAGGTTTGTTTCTTTGGTCGGTGGAAGCCACGTGCCCTCTAGGACCCTCGCCCGGGATTGTCCGTCCTTGGGAGTGTGCAATACAGGTGAAAAACGAGGGGCTTATAAACGTAGTGATGGCCTCCACTGATCCAGGATTTAGATTAGTCGTGAAAAAGAAGAGAAATCTTTTCCAACCTATTGAGGATAAAAGATGTTTTAAGTAAACAAGAACAAAAATGATAAATAAAGACATTAATCTTTCATGTTGCATGAGCTTAAGCCTCTCCCCCAAACACTAGCCCAAACTGATACCCGAGTCTGAAAAGTACCTCCTTCTCCTCCGCAGCTCGCAAAAAGTGGGTCAGAGTTCCGGGTCGCCGTTTAGTTAGTGCCGAGTCCGACAGTTCATCAGCAGCTTCACTTAGGTTTCTCCGAATGACTAGTCCGGCAGGAAGTAGTAGCGGGGGTGATAACACGGTTAATCCTAATGGGCTTACCAGGGAAGAACTCGTACAAGCTTTGGAGGCCGCCAGGGCCAGGGAAGAAAACGTCAGAAAGCATCAGGAAGATATGCAGAATAGGGTTGTGGAGGTCATGAGACAGAGAGGGGTATCCGTTATATTTGAGAATGATGGAGGCCTTGTAGAGATCACTGACGAAGAGGAGTTTGAAAATGTGCAACCCCAAGGATATAACCAAGTTCCTCCTCCCAAAAATTACCCCGATGTGGCGACCTCACGTCCCGGATACCAAAACACCATTCACCAAGGTGTGCCCACCATCCAAGCTCCTTTTATCCCTCCGAGCGTTTTCCCCACATATCCACCCAGATTCAACCCATATGGTCCAATCCCAACGAGCCGAACACCCTTGGCTCCAACCACCGTCGGGTTACCACCCCCAGCTTTGCCAATTGCTTCCCAAGGGATACCGTACCCATTTCAATATCCGGCGGCACAAACCTCCGAGGCCATTCCGCCATGCATCCCAACCAGTACTCAGGGATATGGGTATGTCTACACCCATGGACCACCTCAAAATATTCCTCCGGTAATCCCTTCTACTACCGTGCCTCCAACAGTAATGCCAGTGAAAACCATGGGATCCATTAACTCTAGCCCTCACATGGACCCTCAAATGGGATGGTTGGTAGAGAGGCTGAATCAGATGGAGGAAAGGTTCAAGGGAATGAACGAGAAGAAGTTCACCTCGGGAATCACCGACCCCGATAAAATTGTCCCTCTTCCTCACCGATTCAAAATGCCGGAGATTGACAAGTTTGATGGAACTGCTTGCCCCCAGACTCACCTCAATGCTTACACCTTGGCAATGAGGGCGAAGGGTTGCACTGTACAACAAATGGCCGACCACTTCCAATTGTCTTTGAGAGGAAATGAACTCAAATGGTTCTTTAACCTAAAAGATGAGTCTCGGGTCACATGGGACCAGATCAAAGAAGCTTTCCTCACCAAGTACCGGTCTAATTTAGAGTGGGAAACCAATCGTACCGACTTGCAAAGCACCTTGCAAAGAAATGATGAACCAATTGGGGAATTCTACAAACTTGGGGAAATTTCCAATCCACCCACCGATGATGAGCAACTAGACATTTTTCATTCGTTTTTGAAACCTCAATTGCGGGCCTTGATCAGTCATCACTTCTATCCTAATCTCCGAGCCATGGTAACCATGGGATCCAAGTTTGAGAAGGCTCTCAGTGAACAGTCTTCTACCCAAGGTAGTGATAGCTCCTACAGATACCGCCCTCCAACCACTGGTAAAGGAAAACAAACTTTGGGGACAGTCAACAACATCCAGGAGGAGACCCCAAGGCAAGCCCCGCAAAAGGTCGGGAACTTAGAAAAACGTCCGTACATGAGGTTTGAGGATTTTGGGATGCCTATAAGCAAGGTATTCGAGGGGCTAGTCAAACAAGGCCTTGTGAAGCCTTTGGTCAACTACCAACCCAGGAATCCTGATAAAAACCTTGACAAAAATAGGAGGTGCGCCTTTCACAATTACCATGGCCACAACACTGATGACTGCTCCGTGATAAAACGCATCATCCTTGACCTAATTGACAAGGGAAGCTTGAACACCCTCGCGGCTCAAATGTAGTCAACAACCCCTTCCCTGACAACAATGCCATCAACATGATTGAATTAGGGCAAGGAAACATGAATGTGATCAGATTTGGAGAACTGATATCGGTAACCTTCTGGGAATATAACACCCTGCTGATGGAAATAGGAGAAAAATGGAAGGATCTCCTATGGGCATGTGTACAAGAAGGAAATATGGAATGCCCCCGAGATTGTATGATGGCCAGCGTGGTGAGTGCAAGAGTCCTACACCGAGATTATAATGAATTGATTATGATTACACTCGCCGAGCATGATCTAACATACGAAGGATGTATGGAGGAAGTGGAAAGGGCTATCAAGAACAGGTTGGAAAGTAAAAACCTCGGTGCAAATGAGTGTTATCCCCCTCGAAACAATCATTTTCATCTCACCGAACCATGTAGCTTGTCAACTGGCAAGAGATCGGTCAAAAGAATGTGCAACCATGATGAGGAAAGCATGCTTGAAATGGCGGAAGGCCCGGAGATGATCAACTATAAAGAGCACCTCACCCAAATGAGCAGTGAAATTCGGTCCCTGCCTCGCGAAGAGCTCCGATATCTCTGCAAGAGTGATGATGATGAGGTATCCTCCTATGTACCGCTTCTCATCCCGCACCCAAAGAAGGTGGATGACTTCCCGGATTTTGATGATTTCCTCTCCTTGCCACCCCTCTCACCACCACCTCAGTTTGGCAGTGATGAATTAATGTTCTCAGACTACTTCTGTTGTATGTTGACTTTGGAAAAACTCCGAGAAACCGTGGGAGTCTGGGAAGAACAAGATAGTCGCCTTGTTTCCCTCAAAGGAGTCCGTGAATTTGCACCTGCCTCAAGGGCAATGGTCACAGTAAATGACCTAAGAAAGGCGGCATGGCCTTACTCCACCCAGAATTTACCAGCACCAGCGGAAGAATTGGGGGAAGTGGATGACCCTGCAGAAATAAGTGTATTGACCCGCTCCGGCAAGTGCACACTGAGAATCCCAAGAAACCTCCACCACCGGAACACCGCTCACCTCCCCATTTGGCCAAAGAGATAGGTGATACGGACCTCAAAAAGGAAGACCCCGTCCTTACTCAACTGAAAAGAACCCAAGCCAACATATCCCTTTGGTCCCTCCTCACATCGTCCTACCCGCATAAGCTCAAATTAGAGGAATGCTTGGCCCAGACCATGGTACCTACCACGGCCACCCACGAAGAGGCCGAACAAATGATCAGAAGCGTTCAGTATGGGAACATCACCACCTTCACCGATTTGGATTTGCCAAAATCTGGGGCTAATCATAATGAAGCCCTCTACATTACGGTACAGTTGGATGAACGTCGCCTCCCTCAGGTCTTGGTTGACAACGGTTCCACCATGAATGTTCTACCCACCAAGATGATGGACCTCCTCAGCCTCAAAGCCGCCGACCTAAGGCCCTCTATGATCACCGTTAAAGCTTATGACTCCACAGCCCGATCAGTCCTAGGTATGGTCACTTTGAACCTTTGGTTTGGGAAGCAAAGGATGCCAACTGATTTATAAGTACTCGATATAGCCTTGCAAGGACGCCCGTGGCTCCATAAATTTAATGAAGTGGCTTCCACCCTCCACCAATGCGTGAAATATGTGCAAGAGGGCAACGTAACGGTCATTTACGGTTCCATAAGGTCAATGAAGTGGCTTCCCATGTTGGAAATTAAGCACGAGGGGAATGATATGGTTCTGACCGGCTTCACGGGAATACCTTCCAAGACCCACGTCTGTTGTGTGGACCTCATGCTCACCAAGGATAAGATTCCTCATGCAATGAAAATGATGCGTTTGATGCACTACCTCCCAGGACATGGCCTTGGGAAGAAGCCCCAAGGGACTCACAAAGTTGTTGAAATTAGGGAGCAAAAGACTCTCCATGGTTTGGGGTATAAGCCTACTCCCGAAGATCTCAAAATGGATAAGGAAATGGCCAGGAAGAAGAGCCGAGTTCGAGCTCAAGGAGTCCCTTACAAAACTCCCAACCTTCACCCATATACCTTTGATATGAGCTGCTACTTCGTAAAAGGGGGAATCCGGACTGAAGCCCCAACAAAAGAAGAGTCAATGATGACCAATTGGGACAAGCTCCAAGAAGACCTTGTGAAATTCCGAGGCATGACCGCCAATCCCGTAAGAAGGACATTCCTAGACACGTCCGTAATGCTTGATCCTAACCAAGCTATGGGAATGTGTGGGTACTCTTTAAAAGGGGTGTCCGAAATGGTGAAGCAATTTGAGGACTGGTCCATGAAAGGGAACGGTAAGAAAGCAGAACTCGTCTGGGGCCGGGATGGTAAAGATGGGTTTGAAGAATGGGCTCCCAAGGAAGCCGAGGAAGAAGTCATAGACGACGAGTGGGATGGCGTGGTGATGAAAGGGTTATTTGGGGAAGATTTAGTTGTGTCAGACTTGATTGATTTAGGGGAAGAAATGGTTGCTGCAATAGACAGTGGGTTCCCCGAAGTCTTCACCCCCACACCTTGGTTGAGCAAAGTGATGTGCGTCTGAAGAATTGGGCGACTTTCTCTGGACCTGTGTCTAGCAAGGAAAAGATGATCCTAGAACTTGGATTGGTACCCCGCCCCCCAGAGTCACCTGTTATAGGGTCTAGTGTAACCGAGTCCCCTCAGTCTCTTGTCCTTGAGTTTGAGTCTGTTTCCTCCGAGGGCCTCACGCCCGAGGATTATGATCTTGTAGCCAACATTGTAATCCCTTTTGCATTGAATGAAATGATGGACCTTTCCGAGTATCCCCTCATTGCCAACTTATTAGATGATAAATTAACTAATAACCTGAAAACAGTTAATGATGAATCACCTAATAATGCAGACACACTAAACGAACAATACATTAAAAAGCTCTCAAAATAGGTTATTGACCGAGTGGAAAACCGTGGCCAAGCTGCCGAAGAGGTTTTGACCAAAGTGAATTTGGGGACTGCGAATGAGCCAAATGAGACACAGATTGGTAGCTACTTCAAAGGAGCCAAAAGGAAAAACTTGGTTAAGCTGCTCAAGGAATATGTGGATGTTTTTTCTTGGTCTTACAAGGACATGCCTGGGTTGGATGCCTTGATTGTGGAACACAAGATCCCCGTGGATCCCGAAGTGAGACCGGTTAAGTAGAAGCTTCGACGAATCATACCGGAATAGTCTTTACAAGTCAAAGAAGAGATTGAGAAACTGCTCCGGGTCGGCTTCATAAGGGTAATCGAATATCCCTCATGGATCTCCAACATAGTGACAGTAACAAAGGCCAATGGAAAGGTCCGATGCTGTGTTGACTTTCGGGACCTCAATAATGTGAGTCCAAAGGACAATTTCCCGCTCCCAAACATTGATATGCTTGTGGATACGACCTCCAGTTTCGAGGTCAAGTCCTTTGTGGACGGATTCACCGGGTACAATCAAATAAAAATGGCCGAGGAAGACCAAGAAAAGAATGCCTTCACCACCCCATGGGGAACCTTCTGTTACACTGTAATGCCTTTTGGGCTAAGAAACGCCGGGGCTACTTACCAAAGGGCCGAAACTGTTGGGTTTCCAAGTAACATGCGCAGCGGAATATAGCAATTAAAATTTTATGAAAACCCAAAGCCATGGATCCGTTCATATGATTAAATCAAATACAAAAAGATGAATAGAGGAATAACTAACCCTTGATGGCTATGAATTTTCTCTTGGTCTTTAGTGGAGAAACTTGAAGACTTGATCACGATCACAAAGCTTGAACACGAACTTTGAAGATGATGATTTTCACCCTCTAGCGGTATCCACACTTCGAACGAATATCAAAGGAGCTTCTTTGATCTTGGTTGCTAGACCAAAATATTATGAAACACACTTTCACAATACAATAAAGAACTATATGGAATTTATTTGTGAATTATTTTGTTCCTCAATCAATGATATCTTAGAACAAAATAAAATCTCTCTCAAACTATTTGAGACTCACAAAGGCACTTGTTAATATGGTCTGGCCGAATTGGGGTTTTTATACACAATTAAGACCTATTCCAAATAGGTAACTTGTGTCAAAAACCATTCCTAATCGAATTAGGAAATTCCCAATCGGCATACCGGGCGCCCGCCTGATCCTACCCAGGCGCCCGCCTGTTTGGGCAGAAAGTCCAGTTCCTTTCCGGCTTGAACAGGCGCTCGCCTGGTGCAACCCAAGCGCCCGCTTGGTTGACCAGGAGGCCCAGATCATTTCCAGAAATTCCCTTGAGGTCCTTCGACCCTAAATTCCAATATAGTCTTCTTATTTAAGATTCGTTCCATTGTGTGTGACCCTCTAGGATTATACTAAGTTGGCAATGGGCTCAAACATGATTCCATAAGATATGATTAGGTTCTAGCAAACCGTCATACCTACCCAAATAGTATAACTAGATACAAGTTCGCATTCCTTTAGAATATGTCACAATCCCTTTGTCCACGATGTCATTGAAAACAAGTCATGGTCAAACAGTCAACTTGTTTTGTTCAATGCTTTCTCGATTCCGAATATGTTGATAATTCAAATGCTATTGATCCAATCAATCCATTTGAGTCCGACCGAACATTTCATCAACATCATTCCTTCGAGGGGCCCAAGCTTGACATCTCTCCGTGGAGGGACAAATCCATTTAGCTTATTATTCTTCCCAACGGGAATCCGATTATGCCAATCATACAATCATTTTATAACTACCGTGTTAAGGTAGCGTTTGAATATGTCAAACACAATGTTCATCAAGTGGAAGACTATAATAACTTCATGTCTAAGGATTCAAATGACATAACTAATATGAGATATATGTATGACATAGACCATGACATAAATCTCATACAGCGGGTCATGTCCAGTACCTTGTTCCAAACAAGTACCCATAAATCTAACATGATCATCCCATGATCATTTAGCCTTTATACTAGTGCTTAACAAGTACTAGGGACGGGGATTATTATAAGTAAACATGAACAACAATAATAATCAAAACATCTCTTTTATTGATATGAAATAAATGATAATAATTACAACGTTTAATTAACGTGCCTAGGGCACCACTACCAACAATCTCCCACTTGCCCTAGGCCCAATCTCCCATGTATCTAATACCCATGGACCTAACATGACCATCATGTTTAGCTTGTGGAAGTCCCTTTGTTAGCGGGTCCGCAACATTGTCATCAGTAGGTACTCTGCATATATTTACGTCTCCCCTATCAACGATCTCTCGAATGATATGAAAACGCCTAAGTATGTGTTTGGATTTCTGATGTGCTCTTGGTTCCTTTGCTTGAGCAATAGCACCATTATTGTCGCAATAAAGGTCTATTGGATTAGCAATACTAGGAACCACTTCAAGTTCAGTTATGAACTTCTTAATCCAAACAGCTTCCTTTGCAGCATCCGATGCAGCAATATACTCAGCTTTTGTTGTAGAATCAGCGGTTGTACTTTGCTTGGAACTCTTCCAGCTTACAGCTCCACCATTTAACATAAACACAAAACCCGATTGCGATCGGCTATCATCTTTGTCGGTTTGGAAGCTTGCATCCGTGTAAGCATTTACAACGAGATCATCTTCCATTCCTCCATAGACCAAAAACGAGTCTTTAGTTCTTCTCAAGTACTTAAGAATCACTTTTACAGCTATCCAGTGATTTTTGCCAGGGTCGGATTGGTATCTACTTGTCATGCTCAAAGCATAAGATACATCCGGCCTAGTACAAATCATGGCATACATGATGGATCCAATTGCCGAAGCATATGGAACATCATTCATTTTCTCACGCTCATCGTTTGTCTTAGGACATTGGGTCTTGCTTAGAGAAACTTCATGTAACACGGGCAAGGTGCCTCTCTTAGAATTTTCCATACGGAATCTTCTAATGACCTTGTCAATGTATGTACTTTGGCTTAAACCAAGTAGCCTCCTTGATCTATCTCTATAGATCTTAATGCCAAGAATATATGCGGCTTCACCCATATCTTTCATTGCGAAACACTTTCCTAACCAAGTCTTCACAGACTGAAGTGTAGGAATGTCGTTTCCAATGAGTAATATGTCATCCACGTATAAAACAAGGAATAGCACTATGCTCCCACTAATCTTCTTGTATACACAAGGCTCATCTTTGTTCTTGAAGAAACCAAACTCTTTGACCGATTCATCAAAACGGAGATTCCAACTCCTAGAAGCTTGCTTCAATCCATAGATGGATCTCTGCAATTTGCATACCTTAGAATCTTGTTCAAAACCTTCTGGTTGTGTCATATACACATCCTCTTGTAGTTTTCCATTCAGGAAAGCGGTTTTGACGTCCATCTGCCATATTTCATAGTCATGATATGCGGCAATGGCAAGCAAAATTCTTATAGACTTGATCATTGCTACGGGTGAAAAGGTCTCATCATAGTCAATACCATGAACTTGCCTATAACCCTTCGCTACAAGCCTAGCTTTGTAAGTATGCACCTTCCCATCCATGTCAGTCTTCTTCTTGAAGACCCATTTGTATCCTATGGTTTTTACACCTTCGGGTGCATCAATCAAATTCCAAACTTGATTGTCTTGCATGGATTGCAATTCGGATTCCATGGCTCCAAGCCACTTGTCCGAATCAGGAGAAGACATCGCCTCTTGGTAGGTTGACGGTTCATCATTCTCAATGATTTCCACGTCATTACTATCCGTTACGAGAAATCCATATCTCTCGGGCTCGGATCGTAACCTACTAGATCTGCGAGTTACTTGTGTATTTTGAACAGGTTCTACAACTCCTTGTGGTTCTTGTTCTTGTTCAACTATTGGTTCAATGTTATTTTCTGGGTCTCGAATTTCTTCAAGATTTATTTTACTCCCACTGATTTCTTTGGAGAGAAACTCTTTCTCTAGAAAGATACCAGTTCGGGCAACAAACACTTTGTTGTCCTCTCGGTTGTAAAAGTAATATCCTTTAGTTTCCTTAGGATATCCCACGAAAATACATTTATCAGATTTGTGTGCAAGTTTGTCTGAGACAAGTCTTTTGACAAAAGCTTCACAACCCCAAATCTTCATGAAAGATAGACAAGGCTTCTTTCCGCTCCACATCTCATATGGAGTCTTTTGAACCGATTTAGTTGGAACACGATTTAGTGTGAAAGCAGCGGTTTCTAGAGCGTAACCCCAAAAGGATATTGGAAGATCAACTTGACTCATCATTGATCGAACCATGTCTAACAAAGTCCGATTCCTCCTCTCGGACACACCATTCCATTGTGGTGTTCCCGGTGGAGTCAATTGTGAAACTATTCCACAATTCTTTAGATGATCATCAAATTCTTGACTTAAGTATTCTCCACCTCGATCTGATCGAAGTGCTTTTATACCTTTGCCAAGTTGTTTTTCTACTTCATTTTGAAATATTCTAAATATCTCAAATGCTTCACTTTTATGTTTCATTAGGTAAACATACCCAAATCTACTATAATCATCAGTGAAGGTTATGAAGTATTGAAATCCTCCCCTAGCATTGCTACTTAATGGTCCGCATACATCGGAATGTATCAACCCCAATAAGTCGCTTGCCCTTTCACCCAACTTGGTAAAAGGTGTCTTAGTCATTTTTCCAAGAAGACAAGACTCACAAGTATCATATGACTCTAAGTCACATGAACCCAAAAGTCCGTCCCCATGGAGTTTTGAGATACGCTTCTCATTAATATGACCAAGACGGCAATGCCACAAATAAGTATGATTTACATCATTAGGTTTAGATTTCTTATTTACATGATAGACATTATTTTCATTCTTGACATCCAAGATATAAAGGCCATTAAATGAATTAGCAATACCATAAAACACATCATTTAAATAAATAGAAAATTTCTTATTCTCAATAAGAAACTTAAAACCTTCATTATCCAAACAAGAAATTGAAATAATATTTCTGCTTAAATCCGGAACATAATAACAATTGTTCAAAACAAGAATTAATCCGGAAGGTAAAGTGACTTCATAAGTCCCTACGGCTAATGCAGCAACTCTTGCTCCATTCCCCACGCGTAGATCTACTTCACCTTCTTTAAGCAGTCTCTTATTCTTTAGTCCCTGCACATTTAAACAAATGTGAGAACCACATCCGGTATCCAATACCCAAGAATCAGTGGTAGAAAGGAGAATATCTATCATATAGATACCTGAAGTCGACGCAGCCTTGCTGCTCTTCTTCTTCTTTTGCTCTTCCAAGAAAGCCTTGCAATTACGTTTCCAATGACCAATTTCTTGACAATGGAAACATATTGCATCCTTTTGTGAATCAGGTTTTGCCTCAGAAGCCTTGGCAACCTTTGCCTTGCTTATCTTGGGTTTGACAACTTTTGCCTTACCCTTTCCTTTGGCACTAGCCTTCTTCCCATCATGAACCAAGAGTACGGGAGAACTTTTCTCCACAATTTTCATCTCTGCAGTTTTGAGCATCCCATGCAACTCAGAGAGATTCTTATCTATTCCATGTATGTTATAATTCATCACAAACTGATTATAACTTTTAGGCAATGAATTAAGAATGAGATCCGTGGCTAGCTCCAATGGGATTGGATAGCCAAGTTTCTCAAGGTGCTCTACATAACCTTTCATTTTAAGAAAGTGATGACTCACTTGTTGCCCTTCATTCATTTTACTAGTAGTGAATGCAACAATGGTCTTGTACCTCTCTTGCCTAGCTTGCTCTTGAAACATGGTTCTCAACTCCACGCCTATCTCATAGGCTTCCAAATGTTCCAAACTTTGTTGGAGTTTTGAACACATAGCGGCAAGCATGAGACAGCTTACATCTCTAGAATCATTACGATGTTTCTTGTAATTGTCTCTTTCTACCCTAGGGGCAGTAGGCGGTGGTTCAGCAGGGAGAGGCCCATCGAGAATGTACAACTTATCTTCTTGCCTAAGAACGATTCTTATGCTACGGATCCAATCCATAAAGTTAGTACCATTCTCTTCGAGCTTATCCTTCTCAAGGATCGATCGCAACGACATTGATTGAGTGTTATTAGTCATTATCTACAAATATGCAAAATTTCCAAAATTTAATAAGTACCGATTTTCATTAAAGAGATAAATAATGTATTTTAAACAAAATACTCCCACTAAATTGTATAACCTTCTTATACATCCAATGTATAATATAATTTAATTGGGTTGAGATCCCGTTTTAATCTAATTTTGAGTACACTTTGGCGCACCGCTCAAAATTAAATCAATTAGGTAGACAACTCTTGTCAATCATATCTCATATGACTCTCATTTCTTTTCATGAGATTCTTTAAGAAATCCAATTTCAAAAAGCATGTTAAATCTCATCTTTGCCTTAAGCCCAAAACTGTTTTGACGCTTAATTAAGTCCAACCATTTTAAACGCATAGGAAACTCTTATTCACTCATCTTGCTCAAACATGAATAAAATCAATGCACCTCGCTTTGGCGAGCCCACATAAAATTACTCATGTATAAACAAGTGTTTTAATCATGGCATGGCAAAAGGACTTAAAACTTTCTTTGAAGGTACATCACATATAGCATATAACACATTTATGAGCACAAAATATAAACATGCTACACATCAAGTTTAGGCACTAAATTAATCTCCATTAATTTAAGCATGATATTTATGTGTCCTTAGTTTCTCTATAATTATGAGGATGAGACTATTTCAACTTTGGTTATTATCTCCAAATCAAGACAACAAGAAGCGCGGTCGAACTAAGCCATTAGGCAACCACAATCCCGCACTAATTCAAGAAACCAAGAAAGTAGTCCATATGGCCGAAACTAAGCAATAGATGGTCTCGATGAACGTAGGCCAATTGCATTCACAATTCCACATGGATCTCCAATCATTGAATCAAGAACTTTGTTTCTCAATTTTAGCAATTATGAACTCTTCATAATTCTAACTTCGTTTTATCTTTGAAACTTTGATTGCGATCAATTTTGGGAAACACAATCTCGATGAACGCAGATTAGCCATCCAAAACTTGAACCAATCTAGGAATCACAAGACTAAAACAAATAGGAAAATCAAACCCCAAAATCCACACACAAACCAACTACCCAAAACCCATTCCAGATCAACAAGTCTGGACTGGTTCTGTTACTGGTTTTGTCGAATTTATCGAAAATTCCATATTCAGATTTTAACCAAAATCAGAACAAATCTTGACCACCGAGCGCCCGCCTGCAAAGGACCAAGCGCCCGCTTGAATGGCCAGAATAGTATAGAATTTTAAAGTTCGAAAATTTTGTCTCAAAATTATTTTTCCCCGATTATTAAAACTTTGATCCAATCAAAAATCAATAATCGAAATAATTCAGAATCCACCATAATTTTTATTGCGATTGAATCGTGCGATTAAAGTTGAAAAAAACAATAAACCACATAAAATCACAAAACACATAAACATCATATAATCCAATATTCATATCATGCTTGGCACATAAACAATTTATATACACACAACATGATCCAAGTATTGAATTAATCAACATGAACGGGGCTCTGATACCACTGTTGGGTTTCCAAGTAACATGCGCAGCGGAATATAGCAATTAAAATTTTAAGAAAACCCAAAGCCATGGATCCGTTCATATGATTAAATCAAATACAACAAGATGAATAGAGGAATAACTAACCCTTGATGGCTATGAATTTTCTCTTGGTCTTTAGTGGAGAAACTTGAAGACTTGATCACGATCACAAAGCTTGAACACGAACTTTGAAGATGATGATTTTCACCCTCTAGCGGTATCCACACTTCGAACGAATATCAAAGGAGCTTCTTTGATCTTGGTTGCTAGACCAAAATATTATGAAACACACTTTCACAATACAATAAAGAACTATATGGAATTTATTTGTGAATTATTTTGTTCCTCAATCAATGATATCTTAGAACAAAATAAAATCTCTCTCAAACTATTTGAGACTCACAAAGGCACTTGTTAATATGGTCTGGCCGAATTGGGGTTTTTATACACAATTAAGACCTATTCCAAATAGGTAACTTGAGTCAAAAACCATTCCTAATCGAATTAGGAAATTCCCAATCGGCATACCGGGCGCCCGCCTGATCCTACCCAGGCGCCCGCCTGTTTGGGCAGAAAGTCCAGTTCCTTTCCGGCTTGAACAGGCGCCCGCCTGGTGCAACCCAAGCGCCCGCTTGGTTGACCAGGAGGCCCAGATATTTCCAGAAATTCCCTTGAGGTCCTTCGACCCTAAATTCCAATATAGTCTTCTTATTTAAGATTCGTTCCATTGTGTGTGACCCTCTAGGATTATACTAAGTTGGCAATGGGCTCAAACATGATTCCATAAGATATGATTAGGTTCTAGCAAACCGTCATACCTACCCAAATAGTATAACTAGATACAAGTTCGCATTCCTTTAGAATATGTCACAATCCCTTTGTCCACGATGTCATTGAAAACAAGTCATAGTCAAACAGTCAACTTGTTTTGTTCAATGCTTTCTCGATTCCGAATATGTTGATAATTCAAATGCTATTGATCCAATCAATCCATTTGAGTCCGGCCGAACATTTCATCAACATCATTCCTTCGAGGGGCCCAAGCTTGACATCTCTCCGTGGAGGGACAAATCCATTTAGCTTATTATTCTTCCCAACGGGAATCCGATTATGCCAATCATACCTTTTATAACTACCGTGTTAAGGTAGCGTTTGAATATGTCAAACACAATGTTCATCAAGTGGAAGACTATAATAACTTCATGTCTAAGGATTCAAATGACATAACTAATATGAGGTATATGTATGACATAGACCATGACATAAATCTCATACAGCGGGTCATGTCCAGTACCTTGTTCCAAACAAGTACCCATAAATCTAACATGATCATCCCATGATCATTTAGCCTTTATACTAGTGCTTAACAAGTACTAGGGACGGGGATTATTATAAGTAAACATGAACAACAATAATAATCAAAACATCTCTTTTATTGATATGAAATAAATGATAATAATTACAACGTTTATTAAACGTGCCTAGGGCACCACTACCAACAGCAACCGCCCTATTCCACGACATGATCCATAAAGAAATAGAGGTGTATGTGGACTCCATGATTATCCACTCCAATGGGTATCGATGGACATCATCTGATTGACTTGAGAAAATTCTTTGATAGGTTGAGAAAGCACTCCATAAGGCTCAACCCGACTAAGTGCACTTTTAGAGTTTCCTGTGGCAAAGTTTTGGGGTACATGGTCACCGAACGCGGCATTGAGATTGACCCCCAAAAGTTTAAGCCAATTGTATAAATGAGGCCACCGCGTACTCAAACGGAGGTAAAAGCCTTCATGGGATGATTGCAGTACATTAGCCGTTTCATAAACCAACTCACACCCATATGTGAGCCCATCTTCAAACTGCTGAGAAAGAATGCGGAGGTCGAGTGGAACGAGGAATGTCAAAGGGCCTTCGAGAAAATCAAAGAGATTCAAAAGTAGAGAATGCCATCTACTTTGTGAGTCAGAAACTGCAAGGGAGTGAACTTAACTACTCCGCTATTGAAAAGACGTGTGCTGGACTGGTATGTGTAGTGAGGAATTTGAAGCACTACATGAATTCCCACCCGATACAGCTCATCTCCAAAATAGATCCCATCAAATGTTTGTTGGAAAAGCCTTCTCTGTCCATGAGACTCACCAAATGGTCTTTCTTCCTAGCAGAGTATGATATCAGTCATGTGACGCGAAAACCAGTCAAAGGGAGAGTTATGGTGGAACACTTGGCTGATTTCCCTTGCAATGAAGAAAAGGAGACTGACCCCCAATTCCCCGACGAAGGAATATTTGCTCTTGAGGGTGAAAACAAATGGCAACTGTTCTTTGATGGCGCCGCGAACAAGAGGGGAAATGGCATTGGAATGCTCTTAGTGGATCCGAAGGACGAGCACACCCCTATTGCCATTAAATTAAAATTCGAGGTGACCAACAATGCCGCCGAATATGAGGAATGCATAGCCGGCTTAGAGGCCTCCCTTAAAAGAAATGTGAAAGAATTGGAGGTCTACGGGGATTCAGCCTTGATCATCAACCAAATGTCTAACAAATGGAAGACATTGGACTCGGGGCTGCAAAAATACCATGCCCATATGGAGGAACTCATGGCCCAATTCAAAGAGATCAGCTTTCATTACCTACCGAGGGATCAGAATCGCTTCGCATATGCTTTGGCTACCTTGGCTTCTTTAGTGGAAATCCCCGAGGGAAAATCAATAAAACCCTTCAGATTGGGTAGAAAAGAAAATCCGGCCTACTGTTGTGAAATTGAAGGAGCCCCGGAGAAAGTAGAGGAGCCATGGTCCAACCAAATTTACCAATTTCTCAAAGAAGGAGAAGTTTCCTTCACAAATGAGAAAGTAAAATACAAGGATGGGATCAAAGCCAAAGGTGTGGCAGCCCTCAAACGGTTAGCATCTCACTACATGATTTTGGGTGATATCTTGTACAAGAAACGCCATCAGGGCCTTCTCCTAAGATGGATAAGCGCAAAGGAAGCGCAGGAACTCATGAAAGAGGTCCATGGTGGATTGTGTGGCCCTCACATGAATGCTCGGGCCTTAATGCAAGTCATCTTACGAATGGGGTATTTTTGGATCTCGATGGAGACCGACTGCATACAATTTGTGAAGAAGTGTGTTAAGTGTCAACGGTTCTCCAACCTTAATCACCTGTCGCCTCACCATTTATACTGCATGACAACCCCATGGCCTTTCTCAACTTGGGGCATTGACATCATTGGAAAGATTTACCCACCCGGAAGCAATGGTCATGAATTTGTCTTGGTGGCCGTGGACTATTTCACGAAATGGGTCGAAGCCAAATCCTACAAGGTCTTGACCTCAAAGAAGGTCACAGAATTTATGAAGGAAAACATCATGTGCTGTTATGGAATCCCGAATGAGGTCATCACTGATAATGGCTCACATATTGAGGGCGAATGTGATCGACTGTTAGGAGAATTTAGAGTCGCTCGTCACAAGTCCTCCCCTTATAGGCCTCAAACCAATGGTGCGGTAGAAGCCGCTAACAAAACACTTGAAAGGATCATCAAGAAAATGGCAACACGGGGTAGGGATTGGCCCGAGAAGCTACATCTAGTGCTGTGGGGCTACCGGACTTCAGTCAGGACCGCCACCGAGGAAACTCCTTTTGCTCTCACCTACAGGATGGAGGCCATGCTTCCAGCAGAATTGGAGGTCCCATCTCTAAGGGTTTTACTGGAAAATCAAATTCATGAGGTAGATTGGCTCCGAAGCCGGCACGATGAATTGGCTTTGCTAGATGAACGCCGTTTGAAAGCCATGGAACACATCCGTGCCTACCAAGGGAGAATGGCATGAGCCTTTGACAAAAAGGTGAAGCCCCGACAAATTCGGGTAGGAGACCTGGTTCTCAAAGAAAAACCCCTGGGAAGGTCTAATCCCGATGGAAAGTGGGAACCCATATAGATCGGCCCCTTTGTGGTGCAAGAGGTTTTCTCAGGAGGAGCAATGAGACTCGCAGATTTGGACGGCAACCCCTTCATGCACCCAGTCAACGACGACAAGCTCCGCCGATACTTTGTTTAAAAAAATGAGTGCTAAAATAATATACCCACCTAGATTGAAAACCTGTTCGGGCAGTCTAGGGAAAAAAACAGGGTCGCACCATGAGTCATGAAAAATGAACTACAATGACCTGAGCCACTTAGTCCTATTTGTAAAAGGGGAACGTAGGTAGCCAATTATAAGTAACCACTGCCACCACGGTTAAAACACTTCTTTGATGAGTTCAAGAATGGTCTACTCTCGACTCAATGACATGTTAAAAATATAAATAAAAAACCTAATCAAACTAATGTGTCTGCAATGGCAATGGGTGGATACTTAGGACAGTAGGAATCATCACTACTCCTCGTCTTTCCGATTCTTCTTTTGACTCCTCTGAGTTTTCTTCTTCTTCACATCAAAGATCTCGATCTCTTGTCTCCTAAGCTCAGTAACTCTCCCAGTCTCCTCTGCGAGTCCAGTCGTCCTTAAAGCCATATCAACTGTTGCCTTAGCCCAAAGATTCTCCATCCGTGCCTCGAGCTTAGGCGCCATGGCCATCCTCCTCTCAGCCATGATTCGAGAGTCTTCAACGACGTCCCCAGTACGGTTGTGGCCAATCGACAAGGCCTTAGCCTCCCTTAAAACCCTACTAGCATCACAATCACCCCTAAGAATGGCCTCACGCCTCTCCTCAATGAGTCTTTCAGTCTGCCCCATGGTTTGTTCATACCAATCCATATAAACTGTGGTCGAAACCGCGCTAGCCACACCCCTGAGAAGTACCCGAGCTAGAAAGAGGGAACATGTCCATGACCGGGAAAGGAGTGAAATGGTAGACAGATCCCACATAGATAACGACAGAGGTCTCAAACGCTCCAGAATACCCGACCACGCCAACAAAGGAGTCTGTGGTAACCCAAGCTGTCTGCGGACTAATACAGGGATGTAGAAGGACGACCCCAAGAGTCCCGGCACCTGAACAATAGGGGAGTCATCCTGATACTCCCTCACGGAGCCAATGCACCAATGCGGGACCCGACAGCGGATCTGTGAAGTCCGGAGTTGAGCCATATAAGCCTCCGAGTCACCCTGATAAAAGTCCAAAAGTATGCCCCTCAAAGAATAAGACCATGGTTTGTGAGAAAGAGGAGCCTCGGGAACGGCCATCAGTCTCTCCCGCAGCCACATGGTAAGAAGGGCGGGGCTGCCACTGCGCATGAAACCATCACCCAAGGTTAAACGGTCCATGCCATGAAGGGTGTCCCCCAAGATCAAAGGAACAATGTCCTTCCCCGCAAGACACTTCTAGAGGATGCTCAGTAAAACCCTATGACAAGTACCCTTGGAGCCAACCATATAGAAGAAGGCAAGAACGCACAACCCAAAAGCGTTCCAAGAGGCCTCATCCGTGCGATCCATGAATTTCTCGGGAAGATCCAAAATGTCAATAAAGTTATGATTAAGGACCATGCATTGAGCTTCTTCCAAATGAATGCCAAGAAGCATGACCAACCTTTCAACACACATCATATCGTCAATCGAGGGAAGAGCAACGACCTCCATGTCCATACCTCCCACCAAAGCCTTGAAATCCTCATATGTCGGAGTAATTTCGTTGTAAGAAAAGCAATACACATGTCTCCGGATATCCTAAAAGGACGCAGCGGCCCTTAAAAGATCAAGATCTGGGATGAATTCCTTGAGAGACCAAAGAGATCTAAGCCCAAATTTGGCTCGGAAAATACCCTTGTTCTCCCTCATATGATGCCGCATCCAAAGCCTAAGGTTGCCCTCAAAGCATTCTTGATCAATCTTGGACAATTTTGGTGGTTTCTCCATGAGAAAAGACTCCATAGAAAGAAAAGCTTCGAAGAACGAAGAAAATGAAATGGGAACTTGAGAAGATGACCAGAACCAGGACAAAATTCAATGAAAAAGGGCACCCACTTCCTTAGCCGTACGACTACTTTAGCCCTGACAGAATTGATGATTTCTTGTTAGAAGGTTGGCCTTATGACCCCTCATTCAAAACCCCCAACCATATCATAAATGCCCCAAACATTTGCTTCCCCTTGGCTTATGAAAACATGACTCTTGACTTAGAAAAGAATTAAGTTCCCTCAAATGTGAATAATTAACAGCCGGTGGTCCCCACACGACGTAAGCCCATTTGCTTGTTTATTTGCTATCCCAGCATGATTGACCCGGCCGTCCATGACTTAAGCCCAGTAAAATCCTTCCCCTAAGTGAACATATTTAGGTGGTCCCATTGTGAAAATTTGTTGCTCCCCGGCAATCCTTAGTCAGACGTAAGACCAGTTTTCCCATCAAACTCCCCAAAGATGGAGTTGACCAAGCATTGACATAGAATAGTCATTATAGGCTGAAGCCTTTGTCTCGGCAGTCCAAAAATGATATAAGACCATCCTTGTGTAAGTCAACCCTCTCCAATAGAGCAAAGTTGACCATATCCCGCCTCTGACCCCAAGAGTCATGCTTCCTTGTGTAAGTCAACCCTTTTAATTGAGCCAAGTTGACCATGTCCCGCCTCTGCCTCGCCATAAGTCATGCTTCCTTATGAAATTCAACCCTCTCCATAGAGCCAAGTTGACCATGTCCCGCCTCTGCCTCGCCAAGAGTCAAGCTTCCTTGTAAGTCAACCCTCTCCATAGAGCCAAGTTGACCATGTCCCGTCTCTGACCCCGAGAGTCATGCTTCCTTATGTAAGTCAACCCTCTCCATAGAGCCAAGTTAACCATGTCCCGCCTCTACCTCGCCGAGAGTCATGCTTCCTTATGAAAGTCAACCCTCTCCATAGAGCCAAGTTGACCATATCCCGCCTCTGCCTCACCAAGAGTCATGCTTCCTTGTAAGTCAACCCTCTCCATAAAGCCAAGTTGACCATGTCCCGCCTCTGACCCCGAGAGTCATGCTTCCTTATAAGTTAACCCTCTCCATAGAGCCAAGTTGACCATGTCCCGCCTCTGCCTCGCCAAGAGTCATGCTTCCTTATGAAAGTCAACCCTCTCCAAAGAGCCAAGTTGACTATGTCCCACCTCTGACTCACCCAGAGTCATGTTTATCCCTTGGGGAAAGGATGACTGATATCCACCTCGCCCCTAGGAATGCGTAACTTTGAAAAACTTCCCACTCTCTTCCGAACTACGTTAGGCTTGATTCCCCACAAACGGGATACATAGGAATCCTATACCACTAGGTCCATCCATGTAACCAAATCGGTCAAGCCGTCCTCCCGTCTGATTGGGATGCTTATTTTATCGACAACCCCGCATTCCTAAAGCGACGTTACCGAGGGGCTTTGTAAGTACCCCAATCTGAAACCAACAAACCTTAGAGGTAATCTTAGGATCATCCAGGGATAAACTAATGAACTAGGACCTCACTAGGATAAACCTAAAACCCCAGGACTGCTCTGGGATTAAAATTGGAAAAATCCAGAAGCTCGCCAGGCTGAGCCGTATGGATGGTTTGGACGCGGGAGAGGCCTAGACGTACGGCTGGTTTAGGCCCCCTCAGTCCCTATAAATTGAGACCCTTGCTGATCATTTCAGAGGGGGGAGAAAATACAAATTCAGAGGGAAACTCTGTAGGATTTCAATCTGAAACAAACACCATTAAATCTTTGAGTGAAAAAGAGAGGAAGATAGGCCATAACCATCATAGGTGAAGCCTCCTTCACCCCATCTTCACTTCATCTCAAAACTCTTTGTTATTGTTCATATTACTTGGTTATTTGCATTTAAAAGCCTTGTCCTTGTCAAGCATTTACATATATTGCAAGTCTTGTCCTTCAAGCACCTTTTATACTTGTTATCCATATTTTGGAACCAAATCATGGGATGATCCAAGGTGCCCTCACATTCTTGTATGTGATCAAGGGTTAAAACCTAAGGGAGACCATGATTTGTTAGTTTATTGTCTTTAAATAGCTTAATGATCCATTTTTATGGTGAAAGCATGTATCTTTATGCTAATAATGTTCATGTTTGGACATGATGATCATGTTGGGTGATAAAGTTCCAATCTTTATCATCCCAACCTTGATTTAGCCTTAAATCCCACATTTGGGTCATAAAGATTCAATCTTTATGTCATTTTGTTATCCCTAAAGGTTTAATCTTGGTAAAGATACCAGTTTTGATGATAAAGTTTACATCTTTACTCATCAAAATGGTTATCTTGGCTCAAAGGCCATTTTCATCACCTTTTTCAATTTTCTCCAATCATTGCCTTAATCACACTCAAATCCATGTATTTGAGGGTCATTTGGTGATTAATGTGCATAGGAATGATTTTAATCAAAGTTTGTTGGTTAACATTCAAACTGAAAGTAAACAGATCAGCCCAGTTTCAGCAGAATACTCTGTTTCTGCCTGAAACTGGACAATTTCTGGACAAACTGTAAAATCCACGGGAAGACCCCTCCTAGCCGTATGGCTAAGTTGGGTCAGAGGGACATTCTTTCCTTTCTATCTTGTTTTGTCAATGTTTATGCAAATAAACCCTTTTTCCTCTGTTAAAATCAATAACCAGTTAAAACTACAGTTTTCTGTTAAAAACACACACACACATGCACTTTTCTTTAACAAACATAAGGGAGAATCGGCTTTATCCGAGGCGACTTGGGTGACGTAAAACTCTTCCCAAGTCGTAACCTGATCTCCGAACTCTTTAATCTCTAACCATTTTCATTTGTTGGGTTAAAAGTTAACAAATGTGGCGACTCCTTTAAATTTTGTTTAGTTCACGTGTTTGGCTTTTCTTCCTTTGGGCGAGACCGCGTGTTCGCCCATTCCGATGAGGGGGAGGATCCTTACAGTAGCTACTTGTCCTCTACCAAGTTGCCACAGCCTTCACTACCATTGAGCATCGGTACCGCCGTACCTACAATCTCCACTGCTCCTCCCGCTACTTAAGTCTACGGTAGCTCTGATTTCTCCAATCACCCTCTAGTGGTTGCTATGCAAGAACAGATTTGAAATCTCTTTGACACGGTCTCCAAGCAATCCACTCCGATAGTCAAAACCATCAACCCAAGCAATATGGGTGCTCTACCTACAGACTTCAAGATGCCAAAGATCTCTACATTCCATGGTGTTACATGTCCCAAGACTCATCTCGACAGTTATGTGCTAGCCATGAGAGCCCGAGACTGCACCAACGAACAAATGGCCCGAGTCTTCCACACCACTTAGGAAGGAATTGCTCTCCGTTGGTTCTTGAGTTTAGATCCCTCCGAACGAGAGACATGGGATCAAATCACCACAACTTTCTGCGAGAAGTACCACTCAAACCTCGACTGGCATGTCAACCGTACTGATCTAGAAAACACCATGCAGAGGCCCGACGAGCCTATTTATGACTTCTACAAGAGGTAGAGGTTCAATACCCCCCTAAGG
Organism: Campanula takesimana; assembly: GCA_026119855.1. Classification (NCBI taxonomy): domain Eukaryota; kingdom Viridiplantae; phylum Streptophyta; class Magnoliopsida; order Asterales; family Campanulaceae; genus Campanula; species Campanula takesimana. The sequence goes on along the minus strand of JAOWBW010001300.1, from coordinate 231,091 downwards.
CAAAGGAACAAAAACAAATCTTCTACAAGTGCTTATTGCCTGAGCTTAGGGTGGAGATTGGCAATGGTTACTTTCCTGATCTCCGAGAAATGGTTGATGCTGGGGTCAGACACGAAGCCGGCATTACTGGTATTGTTAAAGAAGCTGCCAAAACATGAAACACCTCTTTCCGCTACAAAGCTCCGACAAGTACCGCTCCTAAATCTAAAGAGGTTGCCGGTCAAGTGAGCATGGTCCAAGACAACTCCGCCTTTGATGTCCATGCAGTTACAAGCAACTTTCCCCCACGAGAAAAAGCAGTTTGATGATTTCGGCATGTCTACTAGCCCAGTGTTCGAAGTTTTGATGAAGAAGGGTTTGATCAAGCCACTCGAGAACTTTGAACCGTTGAACAAAAAGGTTAATCTTGACCCAACCAAGTTCTGCAAGTATCACCAGTACATTGGCCACACCACCGACGACTGCATGCAACTCAAGCGTGTCATCCAAAAGCTCATAGCTGATGGAAAGATCGAGAAGCCTAAAGGTCCGAACACCATAGCAAACCCGCTCCCAAACAATGGTGGCGTCAACATGGTCGAACTTATCGGGGGCGACATCGACATTCTCGAGATTGTAGATGCCTTTGCTGAACTGGGGCAAGACATGAATGCTCTATTTGGAGGACTAGTCAAGATTAGGGTGATAACTCCCTTGGAACGCAGATTCTAATGGCCTAAGCATGGGTACGACTGTTAGTACCCAACCTGAAAATGAGTTATTAGGCATTATAGAACTCACAGGGACCTCCCAGGTATTTACGAGCTGCGCAAGACTTATCCAGGATTTACCGAAAAGCCCAGATAAGGAGATATTAACGACCTGATCGGATGAAGCAGCAAAGATAGACGTTATCTAATCATCCTCTAGAGTCCAGATTGATCAGAGCCTTGGAAACCGAGCCAACAACTTAGTTTGGCCGGGCGGCCACATCTTCCGGCTGGGCGGCCAGTCCTTCCAGGTAAGATTTCCCTATAAATAGGTGACCTCAGTTCATAATTTCGACACATAATTCTCTCCCCCGAGTTCCACAGCCAAAACTGACGGCAGAACTCTCTCTCTCTCTAAGCCTTTCTAGCAATCCCGAAGGTCCGGTGAATCCGCGCTAGAGATTCGACTTCGTTCTTGTCAAGATTAGTGAGAATTCTACATGTTTTCTTAGTTTAGATCTGATTTATGCTAGTTTCATTATGTTTATACATCTATATTCATATGATTCATAACGTGTTCTTCATGTTCTTACTAGAATTCATAATATGCTCTATGACTAGGGTAGCGATCTTCATGCTTATGTGTTTACTTCATATATGTTCATGATGTTCTTATTACTATGTTAGATTGAACATCCTAGATCTAATGTTTTAATCCCTACTCATAATGCATAGCCGATGATGATCAACGAGATCTAGGAACTACTTCTAAACCCTAAACTTTAGGTAATTACTCCCATGATCAGTAATTCTCCAAGGATGAATATGATGACTACACATTGATCTTATCAATGGTATAATCATTATTCTAGGATGTGATCATCTTGTATGATTCTTTCTCCTCCCCCTTCATTATGCTTGATCCCGCTTCTTCTCTCAATTCTGATTATTTGCGAACTACGTCGACCTGAGCTTCCCAAACGAGAGGAACGTAGGCAATCTTCGGATCCAGTCTCAAACACTAACACACTACTAACCCATTTAACATGATAGAAAGTCTGATCTATCGGGCGATAGGAGTGATAACTTGATATTCTTCTCTTGTCGTAACTTGACCCCCGAACCCTCTCTGTTAGCTTTTCTCAATGTTTTAGCTCGATGAACACAACATGGCGACTCTTAATAAGTTAAATGCCAACTTGAATATCCTAATCCCATAGAAAAGATAAAATAAGATAAGTAAAAGAAAGACTTCCCATGCGTCGCCCGCATTTTGGAAAGGGGTATTCACAGTGGCGACTCTACTGGGGACTAGCTTTGAACATCTTCAAACATAGAGGGTCAAACTTTCGTCAACATCATGATTGTACTTACTTGTTATTTTACCCCCTTGTACTTTATGTCTTGTACATATTTGCTTCCCTTGTACTTTAGTGCGTTAATATCTTAATTGTTTCCTATTGTACCCATTTTAACTGTTTTGAATTGCATACATGTAAATACAAAAACTCTCTATTTTCTCTCCCAAAATATAACTAGTTGTTGTCCGTACACTACCACTAGGTCCATGTCACACTGCACACCCTACTGGATACTCCGCTGAGTGCACAGATTTTGGTGATCCTGTCGCCTCTATCTTCGTGGCACCCGGGCTATCTAACTCATCGTTTTCACTTGTGAAGCGGTTGAGGTTAATAGTTATTCATTTCTAAACCATGCACTCACAGAGTCTAGGACACTCCAAAGTTGACCGGTTGGTTTGACTACCTTTTCTTTATAGATAATTAACGTGTCGTTCATGCCGTCATCTGTTAAGTCTTTAATGAGTCGAGATCCTTTGAGAGAAAAATCACAAAAAATGAAATTCCCTACAAGGGTGTGCATATGGTAAGCCGAGTGATACTTTGTACAAGGATCTTAACTCGTTAAAAACTTAACAGAAGTAACATAAACATTATGTTTAATGCCATTAAACAAGGGTTAGTCGCTTGGATCCGTTAGGTCGGTGGAAGTCGCTTGCCCTATAGGACCCTCGCCCAAATTGTCCGTTTGGGATGTGCAATACAGGTGAGAAACGAGGGGTCTATAAATGTAGTGATGACCTCCACTGATCCAGGTTTTGTAGATAGTAACCCAAAAAATGGGTACCCCTTCCAACCATTAGGACTAATAATACATTGTTTTGTAAATAACAAAATATATTGCATGAGCCTTGTCCTGTCCTAAACCGCTCATCCCCTACCTCTATAGAGAAGCAAGCTTGGGTCCGTTCTGGCGATCTTCTTCAACATTCAAGCCTTCCGCAAGCTCGGTCTTCATTCTCTGCATCAACAATGTCTCCATCATCAGAGCCTACTACTCCTAATGTCTCCACTCCGCTAGTCTCCGCTTCTGCCGCTCCAGATATCGCCGCCAGCATCAAGCCCTCAGACATTCCACCACCTCTCCATGCTTTCTTCACCAACCTCATGCTACAGATCTCTAAGCTTGAGGATCAAATCAAGTCTTTAGAAAGGGTCAATCAAGAACTTGAAGATCATCTTCATACTGAGATGAAGAAGAAAGGTGTGGAAACTAGCTTCCACAATGAAGAAGTGATCTTCGTCCAAGACGAAACAGTGCCTGTCACCTACCTTTCCAACGAGGGTGCTATCCCTCTCAAGGTGCCCAACTACCAAAGGGTCCCTCCTCCTGATTTCTGTACTAAAGCAACCTCCAGCAAAGGTCCATATGAGCCGTCACCAGAATTGATGGGTAGTTACTTATCCTCTACCAAGTTGCCACCGCCTTCACTACCGTTGAGTATCGGTGCTACCGTGTATACAGTCTCCACTACTTCTCCCGCTGCTCAAGCCTATAGCAGCGCAGATTTCTCCAACCAACCCCTAGTGGTTGCCATGCAAGAACAGATCTGCAAGCTATTAGAAACAGTCTGCAAGCAAGCCAATCCGATTATTAAGACCATCGACCCAAGCAATGTGGGTGCTCTACCTATAGACTTCAAGATGCTGAAGGTCTCTACATTCCATGGTATTACTTGTCCTAAGAGGCATCTCGACAGTTATGTGCTAGCCATGAGAGCCCGTGACTGCACCAACAAGAAAATGGCCTGAGTTTTCCACACCACCTTGGATGGAATCGCTCTCCGTTGGTTCTTAAGTTTGGATCCCTCCGAACGAGAGATGTGGGAGAAAATCACCACTATTTTCTGCGAGAAATATCAGTCAAACCTAGATTGGCACGTCAATCGTACTGATTTAGAGAACACCATACAGAGGCCCGGTGAGCCTATCTATGACTTCTACAAGAGGTGGAATCACAATCTAGAGGAAGTACAATACCCTCCTAAGGCAAAGGAACAAAACAAAATCTTCTTCAAGTGCTTATTGCCCAAGTTTAGGGTGGCGATTGGTAATGGTTACTTTCCCGATCTGCGGGAAATAGTAGATGCTGGGGTTAGACATGAAGCCGGCATTACTGGTGTTGTTAAAGAACCTGCCAAAAGTGGAAATACCTCATTCCGCTACAAATCTACAATAAATACCGCTCCTAAAACTAAAGAAGTGGCCTGTCAAGTGAGTATGGTCCAAGATCACTCCGCCTTCGATGTCCAAGCAGTTACAAGCAGCTTTCCCTGGAAAGAAGATCAATTCGACGACTTCGGCATGCCTACTAGCAAAGTCTTTGAAGTGTTGATAAAGAAGGGTTTGATCAAGCCGATCAAGAACTTTGAACCATTCAACAAAAAAGTAAATCTTGATGCAACTAAGTTCTGCAAGTACCACAAGTACATTGGCCACACCACCGACAACTTTTTGCAACTCAAACGAGTCATCCAAAAGCTCATAGCCGATGGAAAGATTGAAAAGCCTAAAGGTCCGAACACCATAGTAAACCCGCTCCCTAACAATGGTGGCGTCAATATGGTCGAGCTCATCGAAGGTGACATTGGTATTCTAGAAATGGTAGATGCCTTTGCCGAACTGGGGCTAGACATGAATGCTCTATTCAGAGGACTAGTCAAGATTGGGGCGATAACTCCCTTGGAACGTGGATTCCAATGGCCCAATCATGGATGCGATATGTCCAAGTTTTGATACTACCATAGAGTGTCCGGACACACCAACAACGAGTGCTTTACCATCAAGCAAGTCATACAGAAGCTTATCAAGGACAACATCATTGTGGACCCAAGAAAGATCATCACCATGGATGTCAATATGGTAAAGATATCCAGAGACGATACTAGTATTTGCGCGCGGGTTTGTTCGAGGTGGTTTTTGTCCTTCGATTTACCTTTTTGATTTTGTAAAGAGTCACCACCATGTTGTTGTCAGAACACGGACCGAGATATCTGGATTCAGGGGTTAAGTTATGAATTGGGAAGGTCAAGGAGCACCCAATTCACCCAATATAGAATTGGTCTTGCTAAGAAATCATCATCATTGTTTCAAAATCATGCAAAATGTACGCAAAAGGAAAATGAACAAATAAATAATCGCTTATTTATTTGGGATGTTGGATCATGTGATTCGAGACCATATCCATGGATTATAGAGGCTCTAGGTTGACCCTTTGATGGAATCACACTACTTCAAAGACAAAGAAGGAGATGAGAAGGTAGAAAACAAAGAGTTTTACCTAAGCGTTCTTCAAGAATCCTATGGATGGCCTTGACTAAAGGCCTTGATGATCCAATGAACTTGGCTTGAATGGTGTTGTGGAGGCTAAGATTTCGTGGGTGAGGAAGAGGGACTGATTATGGGGACCTCTTTGATCAGATTTGGAGTGGTTTTTTAGGTGAATGAGGATTCTAGCCCCTTTTTGGTTCAAGAAGCTCTATATTTATAGGAGTTCTGGACCTAGGATTTTGGCCAAGAAGGTAAGTTTTGATGGGAATCCAAGACTTGATTCCCACAGAGGTATTTTTGGATTCTAGGATAGTCCATTAGGTTTTCCCCGTATTGCTTAAGTGTTTGCCAAGAAAAGGGGTCAAGATCAATAAGGAAACTGACCAAAACCCGGATGTCAAGGGAGGATACCTCGTACGAGACATCAATGTCTCGTACGAGACATCCATGTGGTAGAATCACATTTTTGCCCTCTGCAGCAGTTTTACTGTTCATTTTAGCCCCTGACTAACAGAGTCAGTCAGAAACTTAACGAAACATGTCCTACTTAACGAGTTTCGACCCAAATCAAAGGCGAGACACGGAAGTAGTGTGATTATAAATGAGTGTCCAAAATTGGGTGTCTACAGAGCCCCTCGGCGACGATACTTATGAATGAAGTACCGTCGTCGATAGAAAAGATGCCATTTTGAACTAGGGGTATGGTCGTGCTAAAAAGATGCCTACGTATTCCTCCAAAGGAAATCAGACCAAACGTAGTTCGACTCTGAAAACACGCAAAAACTGAGGTTTAAGGTATTTTGAAAATCATTTTTGAAAACAATACTTGCGGTAAGTAAAGTTTAGAGTTTAGAGAGCACCCATACTCAGGATTCAATGGCCTTGACCCAATTCTGAATATACTCCTTTTTGTTGATGACGAACCATCTCCAGTTGCAATCCATACTGAGGAATCAATCTCTTCGACTCCAATTCTGAACATGCCCTATTATTGATGACGAACCGCCTTCAGCTCTGGTGGGAATCCTATGTTACTAAGTTCTAGTGATTCTTAACCCTTTCAAATGGCCGGTGCAAATCGTTCTCATAAGGAACACCTCTTCGGTAGGCACATGAGAGGCAAAGTGTCAGCGACGGATGAGTTGTGCCCGTTTCCCGATGATCATATTTCTCACGCCATTCGGATGAGGCGGGTAAGGATCTCTTCCTTTGACTGAGTTTCCATGTCAATTTCGTCGTTGCATGTCCCAATTTGGTGCCTTCGCAGTTCGACTTTTATCGACTTTCGCCTAGAATTATCATTGCTAGCGTTTATCATGCATGGCTGATCTTTCGATGTAATTTCATCCTTATTGATTTTGAAAATCATTATAGTATAGTAGTACATGATTTTGACTGTCGTTCTAGGCAATTCTGCGACATTTCAGGTAAAATGCTTAAATGAGGATTTTACCAATTTTCTGACATTCGCCTCTTTTGCCTTTGTTGTTTGCAATCAATCAGGGTGATTAAAAACTGTAGAGGTAGCGTACGAGTTGTTGCCGAGAGGTGGGAACTCTCAATGGCGAGATGAAAGAAGAGATCTAGAATCTCGGGCTGAAACCCTTCTTTGACAGCTTAGCCGGTGAGAGGAGGAACGTTCACTTGCTCCAAGCTATTCGGGAGCATTGGTCGGATAGTACTCATACTATGAATATGCGGTAGGGGGAGGTCACCATGACTCCTACTGACTTTTATGGCATTACCGAGCTTTCTATTGCTGGTGAGCCACTTGAGGTGGACGTCGATTTCTCTCCCAGCAGTGATGATATGAGGCATTTTCTGGGCTTCTCTGTGCGTACCCTAGGCTAGGGTGTCCCTCTGAAGGCTTTGAGGGACAAGTTTGATGCCTATGTGACTGTTAATACGGGTCAGGTCCACCTTACTGACACCCGTATCGCAGCCGTCTGTAGTTTTCTTTGGTGGGCCTTTTCTGAGACGCTATTTACCAATCATGCGTCGACAGCCCTGTTCAATATCATGAGAGAATTGAGAGACATGAAGCATGTCACTGATGCTAGCTGGGGTTCTACTGGCTTGGCCTACTGCTATGTGGCCATGGAAGAGAGTTCGCAGGATCGTGCGAACGCTGGCTTGGGCTGCTACAGTCATGCCTGGGAGATATAATACTCATCTTCTTCTGCATTTCTCCTTTATTTCAGCCCCAGTTTACTTTGATAGAATTTTTCATCTGAGCTATTGTGTATTGACAACTTTTATATTTCTCCCATTTTGTAGGCCTGGGGTTACGCCATGTTCGGTCTCTTCTCTTTCAATCTTCGAGACAACACCGTTATGTTCCCATATACTTTGAGATAGCGTCGGGATAATAGGGATACCCGTGATGAGCATGCAGAGGGGGCTGACATGACAGTGGAGTGTATACAGCTGTATTTTGACAGATGGGAGGCCGTCCCTGAGTCCGCTTTCGCTTTCTTTCCTAGGCGAAGTTTGGACATTGACCATGTTTACAGGTTTGCTGGTATGAGATTGCTGATGATCGGCCTTAGTGGTGGATGCTTCTATTTAGGAGAGAGAGTCTCTCACCAGCAGGGTGGTGGCAGACTCGATGTCATCGTCCCCTTGGACCCGCCAGCTCATATGCTCAACTCTTATGCCATCACGGAGGAGGAGAGAGGGGACCTCATTATTGGTCAGGATGCTTTTGAACATATTCCTTTAGAGGCTGATTATCAGGACTTCCTTGCTCATCTCATGCCTCGGTCGATTCTGGAGGGTGATGAGGCTCAGGCCCAGAGAGTTGTCCACGTCCCTTTCCATCCACAGCTCGGACCGGCTTCTTTTACCTACAGCGTGGCTGAGGGGATAGAGAGCGTCAAGGATATTCCCGCCCAGTACGAAATGCCTGAGGGACTCGTACCTTCTGCTGATGCGACCATGGTATGGTTTATGACCCTTCTTCCGTTATTTCCATCATTCTACTATTTCATATCTCAGTTCATCATTTTTCTGAATACTTTGACATCTCTATTTCTTTCTTCTCAACAGGTGCCCATTGCCGAGTATAGAGAGGTCGCCAGACGGCTTGCCTAATTTATGGCCTATTCCAAGAGGGTGAAGAGAGAGACTGCGGATCTCTTAGGCCGATTGGCTCGCCAGACAGCATAGTCGGCTTCTTGCAGGAAGAGACCTCGGACTGACGAATGATCATGTGGCGGTGGCGACGTCTCCTTTATTTTGATGCCCGAGTAGATAGAATCCCCTATTCCCTTTTTGGTTGATGATCTATTTATTGCCTCGGCGTAGGCGAAGACAATTTTTCTTTTTGTACCTATGCAAAAGTTATTTCCTAACACTAACACATAATACATTAGTTGATTTTAGTTTTTATTTCTGACTGTGTAAATGGATTGATTCACATCCAGTTGGTCAACCGAGGGGTAATTTTATGAGATAGATTCGCGTTGGGTCATTTGTATGTGATGTATGAACTGTTTCGGGTGAGTTTCTAAGGTGATTGAGACATGTTTTGACTTGCCGAGCAACCTGGGATTTGAGCACGGTTGTTGCTGTTCTGTATTGGGAGATGCCTCGTATGAGACATCGATGTCTCGTACGAGTCATCCTCTGAATCTGCAGCTGTTTCTCCTTTTTCCTCGAGTATTTGGTGTCCAAACTTGTATATAAACACCTCTAGGCCGTCCTAGAATACCATGCAGCTTTAAATCAGTTCTGGGAACTTTTCTTTTGGAGTAAAATTCTCAACCTTTTGCTCCCAATGGCCCTAAGTAAGTCCATCCCTTCATCAATAATTGTTGATGAGTTCTCCTTGGACTCAAAATTAGTGGAATGCTACAAGGGTGATTTAGTAACGTTCTTTCGTTCATTCAATAAACCTCGCTAAGAGAGATTCGTGGAGATGTTCGGGTTTAAGATTCTTTTCACCTTGAAGAATCTAAAACCGGATTGGGACCTTTTAAAGGGAGTTGCACGCTTCTGGGATCCATCGACTCACCTCTTCAACTTTTCACTTAATGAGATGGTCCCTACTATAGAGGAGATGGCGGCTATCTTAGATATGCCATTGACCAGGGTGATTGCGGTTCCTAATTGTGACAAGGTACCGGCGGAGTCTCTTAGGGACTTATTGAGTATAGGCCTACCTGAGGCGCAGAGTTATATTCATAACCGCTATGTCGATCTCCACTCTTTGCCTAGGAGATTTAAAGGTCGGGTGACTCGTGGTCATGGTGTGGATTCTCAATGCTGCCTCTTGGCATTGTGCTTATTTCAAAGCGTGCTTTTCATGAGCAAGTCTGGCATGGTGAACACGGAGCTCGTGGACATCGTTCTGCAAGCTAGAGGACGGGCCTTCAACATAATTCCTTTTATCTTGGGGGAGACCGTTCATGGTCTTGATGAGCTACACCGAACCGACTCCATGACTCGGGGAAGTCCATTATTGTTGCATATTTGGCTCAGAGAACATTTCAAATTGTTGGACTCTCTGATCGAGTATTCTCCTTATACTTTCCATAGACAAAGACTGTTGGTGAAGGGTCTCAGTATTGAGGAGTGGGCCCATCTTTTTGCTAAAGCGGAGACTGATGATATTGCTTGGTGCCCATCCTTTTGGAAGGTGAGGAGGTTCGTAGCTAACACCCAGGGTCGTCCTTCCGGGTTTGAGGGACTCCTCTTTCTATTATGCTCGGAGGGTAATGCGACAATTTGGTCAACAGCAGGACACTTTCGTGTTAGGGGGACGGTCTCGAGACATTTCTTTCATGGACTCAGAGTTCTCTACGAGCTTGGCTCATGCTTGGGGGCAAGGCACCACTATGGATCGTTGGACCAATCTTTGTCATGATGGAGGGAGCATCTATTTGTCCGACAAATATTTGGATTGGTTTCTGAAAGAACTCCGTCCCAGTGTTAAGGGCATTAATGAGATCCGCCGCTCTCTGTTGGGGGACCAATTTGGGCCTAGCTTGAATTTGAGAAAGGAGGAAGCTAAGGAGGATCCTTCTAATGTCAGAGTAGATGCCACTCAAGATTTTCTGGATAGTGACTTTTACGAGAAGAGAGCTAACGGACTTCCCGGTAAATTTTAAGCTCTAGATAGGCCTCATGTGTTTGCGAGACTGACTCCCTCGGTATTTAGTAGACTTTATGTTCCTCCCGGTTTTGAGATACCTCTACACAAGAGGAAGAGGAATGACAAGGCGGATCGTGGTCAAGCCCCTACTAAGTCAAGGAAGAAATAGATCCTTAGGAGTATCGAGAGATTGCCATATATAGACCAAATGTTTAGATTTTTAATATTTTATTTATTTTTCTTTTGCAAGTTGGTATTCATGTTAGAAATTTTCTTATTGCTTTCTTGAAATGCATTCAATTAATAAGAAGACAAGATTTTGATTTTATTTATTGAATAGACGAGACCAAAAGGCTACCTACGTTCTACTTTTACATCAATTAAATAAGGAGCTCAGATCATCGTAGTTCTTGTTTAAGAAAGAGAAAAATATGTCTGCTGACTGACATGTCTCGTACGAGACATAGGTGTCATGTACAAGACTGTCCCCTATTATTATTATTTTTTTATGCACACCCTAATTTTTGCCTAGACCACCCTTTCAGGTTTTCAATCTAGCAGCTTCTTTTCTCGTGCTCTCTGCTCTAATTTTTGCCTAGGCCACCCTTGCGGGTTTTCAACCTAGCGAGCTTTCCTCTTTTCTTTTTCAAATAGGGGATGGAATTATGAATAGTACTTCTTCAGCTTGTCCAAGTTGACGGGTGTTTGCGCGTGAGGTTTCTTCGAGGAAGTTTTCGTCCTTCGATTCACCTTTTTGTTGATTTGAGAGTCGCCACAATGTTGTTGTCGGAACACGGACTGAGATGTCTGGATTCGGGGGTTAAGTTATGAATTGGGAAGGTCAAGGAGCACCCAATTCACCCAATCTAGGATTGGTCTTGCTTAGAAATCATCATCACCGTTTCAAAATTATGCAATCATGTACCAAAAGAAAAACAAACAAATAAATAATTGCTTATTTATTTGGGATGTCGGATCATATGCTTCGAGACCATCTCTATGGATTGGAGAGGCTCTAGGCTGATTCTTTAATGGAATCATATTACTTCAAAGCAAAGAAGGAGATGAGGATATAGAAAACAAAGAATTTACCTAAGCGTTTTCTTCAAGAATCCTATGGATGGCCTTGACTAAAGACCTTGATCTTCCAAATTTCGTGGATATCAGAGAGGGACTAATTATGAGAGCTTCTTTGATCAGATTTGGAGTCTAGAGTTGACCATTAGTCATTCTAGGCAAGAACAACTATATTTATAGGGGTTTTGGACCTAGGGTTTTGGCCAAGAAGGTAAGTTGTGGTGGGAATCCAAGACTTGATTCTCACAGAGGTATATTTGGACTCTAGGATCGTCCATGGGATTTTCCCTGGATTGCATGAGTGTTTGCCAAGAAAAGGAGTTAATATCAACAAGGAAACTGATCAAAAACCCGACTATCAAGGGGGATGTCTCATACGAGACATCAATGTCTCGTACGAGGCATCTCAGTGCTGGAATTCACTATTTGCCCTCTGCAGTAGTTTTAATGTTCATTTTGGCCCCTGAGTAACAGAGTCAGTCAGAAACTTAACGAAACATGTCCAACTTAACGATTTTTGACCCAAATCAAAGGCGAGACACAAAAGTAGTGTGATTATAAATGAACGTCCAAAATGGGGTGTCTACAGAGCCCCTCGGCGATGATACTTATGGATGAAGTACCGTCGTCGATAGAAAAGACGCCATTTTGAACTAGGGGTATGGTCGTGCTAAAAAGCTGCCTACGTATTCCTCGAAAGGAAATCAGACCAAACGTAGTTCGACTCTGAAAACACGCAAACACTGAGGTTTAAGGTATTTTGAAAATCACTTTTGAAAACAATACTTGTGGTAAGTAAAGTTTAGAGTTTAGAGAGTACCCATACTGAGGAATCAATGTCCTTGAGCCAATTCTGAATATACTCCTTTTGCTCTTGTCGATGACGAACCGTGTCCAGTTGAAATCCATACTGAGGAACCAATCTCTTTGATTCCAATTATGAATATACCCTGTTGTTGATGACGACCTGCCTTCGGTTTGGAGACACCAATTACTTGGATCCTTGCTTCTCCTTCCAACGAGTTTGCCCTTTACGTCAGAAAATATGAATCCTATGCCATTAGCTTACACCTTGATGACAATTATGGGACCCTGGTTTGGAGACGCCAATTACTTGGATCCTTGCTTCTCCTTCCAACGAGGTTGCCTTATTCGCTGGAAAATGTGAATCCTATGTTATTAACATACAACGAGGTTGCCTTATTCGCTGGAAAATGTGAATCCTATATTATTAACATACGTCTTGATAACAATTATCGGACTCTGGGTTTGGAGACGCCAATTACTTGGATCCTTGCTTCTCCTTCCAACGAGGATGCCTTATTCGCCGAAAGTGAATCCTATGCCATTAACATACGTCTCGATGGCAATTATGGGATTCTAATTTGTGGGATCCTGTGTTATTAACTTACGTCTTGATAACAATCGTGGGATACCCGGTAGTAAATCCTGTGCCATTAACTTAGGTCTTGATGATAGTCATGGGATTTAAAGTTTACTGATGCAGATTTTGTTGCTCACCCATGATCTTGGATGCGCGGTGAGGATAAATTCGTACTGAGAAACAACTTTTCTTGTTCCAATTCTGAAAATATCCATTTGTTGACGACTCAATGTTACATCTTGAACCCGGTTCAGATTCGACCTCTTGGTCTAAAGCAGGGCTTTTTCTGACATTTCTGTTAAAAGCAGTGCTTTTCTGGAATTTCCCAAGAAAACATGGTTTTCTGAGACTTTTCTGGGGATACCTCGTATGAGGGAACGATGTCTCGTATGAGACTTCTCCGTTTTTGCGCAGAACAGAGGCATATTAGGCGCTGAAAGTGATTTTCAAATCACTTTTCCTATTTCATTCTCGGGAGCTTTCGACCCTATGCGATTTTCTCATTCAAAAATCTCCATTTTCACTAAGTTTTAGTGATTCCTAACCCTTTCAAATGGCCGGTGTGCATCGATCCCATAAAGAGCACCTCTTTGGTAGGCATATGAAGGGTAAAGTGTGGGCGATGGATGAGTTGTGCCCGTTCCCGGAGGACCACGTTTCTCACGCCGTTCGGACTAGGTAGGTAGGGATCTCATCCTTTGATTGAGTTTCCATGTCAATTTCATTGTTGCATGTCTCAATTTAGTGTTCTAGCAATTCGACTTTCACCAATTTCACCTAGAATTATCGCTGCTAGGGTTTATCATGCATGGCTGATCTTTTGATGGAATTTCACCCTTGTTGATGTTGAGAATCATTGTAGTATGGTAGTACATAATTTTGACTGTTGTTCTAGGCAAATCTGCGACTTTTCGGGTAAAATACTTAAATGAGGATTTTACCATTTTTCTGACATTTGTCTCTTTTGTCTCTGTCGTTTGCAGTCATTTAGGGTGATCAATAACTGTAGAGGCAGCCTACGAACGGTCGCTGAGAGGTGGGAAACTCTCAATGGTGAGATGAAGGAAGAGATCGAGAATCTTGGATTGAAACCCTTCTTTGACGGCCTGGTCGGTGAGAGGAGGAACGTGCACTTGCTCCAGGCCATCCAGGAGCGCTGGTGGGACAGTACTCATACTATGCACATGCGGTGGGGGAGGTTACCATGACCCCTACTGACTTTCATGCCATTACTAGGCTTTCCATCTTCGGTAAGCCACTTGAGGTAGATGCGGACTTTACTCCTAGCAGGGACGATATGATGCATTTTCTGGGTTTCTCTTTACATACCGTAGGCAAGGGTGTCCCTCTGAAGGTCTTGAGGGACAAGGTTGATGCCTACATTACAGTTAATGCTGTTCAGATGCATCTGACCGGTACCCGTATTACAGATGTCCGTGGCTTTCTGTGGTGGGCCTTTTCTGAGACGCTTTTTGCTAACCATGCGTCGACTGCCCTTTTTACTCTGCTGGGCTGCCTGAGGGATATGCAGCATGTTACTGATGCTAGCTGGGGTTCTGCCGGCTTGGCCCACTACTATGAGGCCATGGATGAGAGTTCGTGTGATCGGATGAACGCTGGCTTAGGCGGCTACAGTCATGCCTGGGAGGTACAATACTCATCTTCTTCTGTATTCCTCCTTTGTTTCAGCCCCAGTTTATTTTGATAGCATTTTCATCTCAGCTATTATGTATTGACATCTTTTATGTTTCACCCATTTTACAGGCCTGGGGATACGCCATGTTTGGTCTCTTCTCTTTCAATCTTCGAGAAAACACTGTTATGTTTCCAGATACTTTGAGATAGCGCCGGGATAACAGGGATACCCGTGATGAGCAGGCTGAGGGGGCTGACATGACGGTGGAGTATATGAGGCTGTATTTTGACAGATGGGAGGTCGTCCCTAAGTCCGTTGTTGCCATCTTTCCTTGGCGGAGTCTGGGTATTGATCATGTTCACGGGTTTGCCGGTATGAGGCTGTTGATGATCGGCCTTAGTGGGGGATGCTTCTACTTAGGAGAGAGAGTCTCTCGCCAGCAGGGTGATGGCAGACTCGATGTCGTTGTTCCTTTGGACCCGCCGGCTCATATGCTTAACTCTTATTCCATCGCGGAGGAGGAGAGAGGGGACCTCATTATTGGTCAGGATGCTTTTAACCACATGTCTTTGGAGGCTAATTATCAGGACTTTCTCACTCGTCTCATGCCCCGATTGATTATAAAGGGTGATCAGGCTCAGGCCCATGGAGTTCTCCACGTCCCATTCCGTCCACAGCTTGGACCAGCTTCATTTACTTACAGCATGGGTGAGGGGATAGAGAGCATCAAGGACCTTCCCGCCCAGTATGACATGCCTGAGGAACTCGTGCCTCCTGCTGATGCGACAATGGTATGATTTATGACCCTTCTTCCGTCATTTCTGTCATTCTACCATTTCATCTTTCTGTTTATTATTTATCTGAAGATTCTGATATCTCTATTCAACAGATGCCTATTGCCGAGTATAGAGAGGTCACGGGACAGCTTACCCAATTCATGGCCTATGCCAAGAGTATGAAGAGAGAGACAGCGGGGTTGCTTGGACGGTTGGCTCAGCAGACGACGGAGCTAGCTTCTTGCGGGAAGAGGCCTCGGACAGACAGATAATAGTGTGGCAGTGGCGACATATCCTAGATAGGATCCCCCATTCTCCCCTTTTGTTGGTGATGTATTTATTGCCTCGGCGTAGGCGAAGACAATTTTTTCTTTCTTTGGCTTGTACCTATGCAATAGTTATTTCCTAACTCTAGCACATACATTAGTTAATTTTAGTCTTCATTTCTGATTGTGTAAATGGATTGACTCACATCCGGTTGGTCAACCGAGGGGTAATTTTATGAGATGGATTCGCGTTGGGCCATTTATATGTGATGTATGAACTATTTCGGGTGAGTTTCTGAGGTGATTGAGACATGTTTTGACTTGTCGAGCAACCTAAGATCTGAGCAGAGTTTTTGTTGTTCTGAACTGGGAGATGCCTCGTACGAGACATCAATGTCTCGTACGAGCCATCCTTTCAATCTGCGGCTGTTTCTCCTTTTTCCTCGAGGATTCGGTGTCCAAACTTGTATATAAACACCTCTAGTCTATCCTAGAATACCATGCAGCCTTGAATCAGTTCTGGGAACATTTGTTTTGGAGTAAAATTCTCAACGTTTTGCTCTCAATGGCCCTAAGCAAGTCCGTCCCTTCATCAATAATTGTTGATGAGTTCTCCTTGGGCTTAGAATTAGTAGAACGCTACAAGGGTGATTTAGCAACGTTCTTTCGCTCATTCAATAAACCTCTTCAAAAGAGATTCGTGGAGATGTTCGGTTTCAAGATCCTTTTCACCCTGACAAATCTAAAACCGGAATGGGACCTTCTAAAGGGAGTTGCATGCTTCTGGGATCCATCGAATCACCTCCTCAACTTTTCACTTAATTAGATGGTCCCTACTGTAGAGGAGATGGCAGCTATCTTGGATATGCTGTTGACCGGGGTGATTGCGGTTCCTAATTGTAACAAGGTACCGGCGGAGTCTCTTAGGGACTTATTGAGTATTGGCCTTCCGAGGTGCAGAGTTACATTCATAACCGCTATGACAATCTCCACACTTTGCCTAGGAGATTTAAAGGTCGGGTGACTCGTGGTCACAGTGCGTATTCCCAGTGCTGCCTCTTGGCATTGTGCTTATTTCAAAGCGTTCTTTTCATGAGAAAGTATGGCATGGCGGAAACGGAGCTTGTGGACATCATTCTGCAAGCTATAAGTCGGGCCTTCAACATAATTCCTCTTATCTTGGGGGAGACCCTTCATGGTCTTGATGAGTTACACCGAACCGGCTCTATGACTCGGGAAAGTCCATTATTGTTGACTATTTGGCTTAGAGAACATTTCAAATTGTTGGACTCTCCGATCGAGTATTCACCTTACACTTTCCATAGGCGGAGACTGTTAGTAAAGGGTCTCAGCATTGAGGAGTGGGCTCATCTTTTTGCTAAAGCGGAGACCAATGATATCGCTTGGTGCCCATCCTTATGGAAGGTGAGGAGGTTTGTAGCTAATACCATTGGGTATGACAGGGTCGTCCTTCCGGGTTTGAGGGACTCCTCTTTGTATTTTGCTCGGAGGGTGATGCGACAATTCGGTCAACAGCAGGACACTTTCTTGTCTGGGGGACGGCCTCGAAACATTTCTTTTATGGACTCAGAGTTCTCTACGAGCTTGGCTCGCGCTTGGGGGAAAGGCACCACTATGGATCGTTGGACCAATCTTAATCATGATGGAGGAAGCATCTATTTGTCGGATAAATACTTGAATTGGTTTCTCTCGGAACTCCGTCCTAGTGTCGAGGGTATTGATGAGATCCGCTGCTCTCTGTTGGGGGACCAATTCGAGCCTAGCTTGAATTTGAGGAAGAAGGAAGCTAAGGAGGATCCTTCTAATGTCAGATCATATGCCACTCAAGACTTTCTGGATAGTAACTTTTACGAGAAGAGAGCAAACGGACTTCCTGGTAAACTCCAAGCTCTGGATAGGCCTTATGTGTTTGCGAGACTGACTCCCTCGGTGTTCAGTCGACTTGATGTTCCTCCCGGTTTCGAGATACCTTGGTTCAAGAGGAAGAGGGATGACAAGGCGGATCGTGGTCAAGCCCCTACTAAATTAAGGAAGAAATAGATCCTTAGGAGTATCGAGAGATTGCTTAGATTGACCAATGTTTAGACTTTTAGTATTTTATTTATTTTCTTTTGCAAGTTGGTATTCGTGTTGGAAATTTTCATATTGCTTTCTTGAAATGCATTCAATTAATAAGAAGACAAGATCTTGATTTTATTTATTGAATAGACCAGACCAAAAGGCTGCCTACGTTCTCCTTTTACATCAATTAAATAAGGAGCTCCAGTCATCGTAGTTCTTGTTTAAGAAAGAGAAAAATATGTCTGCTGACTGACATGCCTTGTACGAGACATGGGTGTCTCGTACGAGACTGTCCCCTATATTATTATTATTATTATTTATTTATTTTATGCACACCCTGATTTTTGCCTAGATCGCCTTTTCAGGTTTTCAATCTAGCGGGCTCCTTTTCTGATGCTCTCTGCTCTAATTTTTGCCTAGGCCGCCCTTGCGGGTTTTCAATGTAGCGAGCTTTCCTCTTTTTTTTTGAATTTGGGGCTTATCCATCTTGGTCCCCACTTTACCATAGGATTGAATGGTCCAGGACGATGTTCACGCAGGACAAGGTCCCCTTCTTTGATGTTTGTGGTCTTGACTTTCTTATTGAATGCTCGGGCCATTCTCCGTTGATATGCTCGGCGGCTCGAAGTCGTCGTTCATCTAGCAGGGCTAGTTGTTCATAACGGCTGTCTAACCATGCGACTTCATTCATTTGGTTTTCTAGGAGAACCCTTAGTGATGGTACTTCTAATTCGATTGGTAGCACTGCTTCTATCCCATAGGCTAGGGCATATGAAGTCTCACCGGTAGCGGTACGGATTGAAGTACGGTAGCCCAAGAGTGCAAAAGGTAGCTTGTCGGGCCAGTCTCTGCCAGTCTTAGCCATTTTCCTAATGATGGTCTCAATGGTCTTGTTAGCAGCTTCGACAGCTCCATTGGTTTGTGGTCGGTACGGTGATGACTGATGTCTCTCTATCTTGTACTCTGCAAGTACTTGGTCGCATTCTTTCTCAAAGTGTGAGCCATTGTCAGATATCATCTCATGAGGTACCCCATATCGGCATATGATGTTGCTCTTAATGAACTCAGCCACCTTTCTGGCATTCAAGACTTTGTAGGATTGAGACTCGATCCGTTTAGTGAAGTAATCAACGGCGACTAATACGAATGAGTGCCCATTATGGCCCGTTGGTGAGACTTTGCCAATGACGTCTATTCCCCATGTAGAAAATGGCCAAGGGGATGTCATGGGGTATAACACGGATGGTGGTGCGTGTTGCAAGTTGGCATGTATCTGGCACTTGAGGCATTTCTTAACCATTTCGGTGCAGTCGGCTTCCATTGTAGCCCAATAGTACCCTAGTCGGATGATTTTCTTTGCTAGCATATTGCCATTCATGTGGGTTTCACAGACTCCTTGATGGACTTGGTCCATAATTTCTACGGCTTCGTGTTCGTCGGCACAAAGTAGACACTGCTCGTGGTGTTTCTTATAGAGGCGATCACCTATGATAACGAATTGAGCGGCAAGCCGTTTGAGGGCTATCTTCGCTTTAGGTGATGTGTCTGATGGAAATGTTCCATCTAGGAGGAAACGCCATACATCATAATACCAAGGTTTATCATCCAAAGTATTTACGGAGACAGAGCCACACTCTTATTCGTAGTCATGCCGGTCTATGATTGAGTAATAAGCGGGAGCCGTTCACCTCGTGACTTTGAAGGTTTTGACCTCAGTCCATTCAGGAATTTCCACAAGTGATGCTAGCATGGCTAGCGAATCTGCTAAGCGGTTCTTATCTCTAGGAAGGTAATAGAAAGTGTCCTCTCTGAACTATTTGACCAAGTCTTGGAGATGGTCGTTATATTTCTGGAGTGTAGGATCTTGTACCTTCCACTTCTTGAGTGACTGATAGATTATAAGTTGTGAATCTCCGTACACTTCTAGTTCAGTCACATTTCTTTCTAAGGCTGCTTCAAGCCTCGCTATGCAAGCTTCGTATACGGCAATATTGTTAGTGGCCTCAAAGTCAAGGCGAATTGCAAGTGGAGGGTAGAAATCTGAGGGATCTACTAGTAACATGCCAATGCCATATCCTCGTTTATTGGCTGTGCCATCGAAAAATAATTGCCACTTATTTTCTGCTATTGCCATGATGTCCTCATCAGGGAATCGCGGGTCTTCCCCCTTCGCTTCATCGCATGGAAATTTGGCTAAATGATCCATGAAGACTCTTCCTCTCACGGATTTCTATGTGATGTAAGTGATATCGTACCCCGCGAGCATAAAGTACCACTTAGCTATTTTAGAGGAGACATGCGACTTTTTGAAGATATATTTCATTGGGTCCATTAGGGCAATCAGTTGTACAGGAAACGCCTCCATGCACGGCTTTAGTCTCTCAGCTACCCATACTAGTGCAGCACACGACTTTTCTAATGCAGAGTAATTCAATTCAGCCCCATTAGAAGGGACGGCTGACAAAGTACACGGCGTTCTCTTTCTTCGAATCGGGTTTCTCTTGTACTAGCATAGCCCCTAATGCAATATCATTGACTGTGAGGTACAAGGTCAACGGCTTCCCCTTATGCGGTGGAACCAACACGGGCGGATTCACTAAGTACTCCTTAACCTTTTCAAAGGCTTCTTGGCACTCTTCGGTCCATTCTAGGGATGCATTCTTCTTAAGGAGCTTAAAAATGGGCTCGCACATCGTCGTGAGTTTATTAATGAAACGACTAATGTACTAAAGGCGACCCATAAATCCCTTAACTTCTCTCTGCGTCTTAGGTGGAGGCATGTCAATGATAGCTTTGATCTTAGCGGGGTCTGCTTCTATACCACGCTCAGTGACCATATACCCAAGGACCTTTCCTTTCACTACCCCAAATGTGCGCTTGGCCGGATTAATCTCATCTTGTGGTGACGCAACCTCTCAAAGAACTTTCTGAGGTCGATAAGGTGCTTCCCATTGGAGCCTTTGGAGTGTATGAATATATCTTCAACGTACACCTCCATCTCTTTATGTATCATCTCATGGAACAATGTAGTTACAGCTCTCTGATAAGTGGTTCCGGCATTCTTGAGTCCGAACGGCATGACTGTATAACAGAACATCCCCCCAAGGTGTGGTGAACGTTGTTTTGTGTTGGTCCTCCTCGGCCAAAAGGATCTGGTTGTAACCGGCAAATCCATCTACGAAAGAACGGACTTCGTACTTCGCGGTATTGTCAACGAGCATGTCTATGTTGGGAAGAGGAAAATCATCTTTCGGAGATGCTCTGTTGAGATCACGGAAATCAACACAGACGCGAACTTTTCTATTTGCCTTGGAAACTTGTACAGTATTAGCCAGCCAGGTTGGATACTCTATTAATTTGATGAACCCAACACTCAGGAATTTCTCTATCTCTTGTTTAACTTGTACTGACCACTCTGGCTTAATTCTGCGGAGTTTCTGCTTGACTGGATTTGAATTAGGAAGCAGCGGTATCTTGTGCTCAACAATCTAATTGGCTAGCCCCAGCATATCTTTGTAGGACCAAGCGAACACATCCAAGAATTCTCGGAGAAGCGCTATGAGGGCTTGTCGGTCTTCCCCCTTGAAGAAACTGCAAATCTTGGTCTTTTTCGGATCATCGTCCATCCCTAGATTAACTATCTGCATTTCTTCGGCATCAATAGGACCATTTCCGCAACGAAGACCTACTTGCTTATTAATTTTTAAGATTTGTTCGTTTTCTTGATCTATCTCGTCATATGACTCATTATTATCTAATTTGATAGAGTTATTAGTTAATTCATCATTTAGGATGCTAGCAATCTCGGGATACTCAGAAAGATCTATTTTTTCATTAAGAAAGTAGGGGAATACATGTTCCGCGATGGTATCCATGTCCTCTTGGGTGAGCTCATCGGTAGTGGTATCTGACTCTAAGGTAAGACTTACAAATTATCTTACCCTATGGGATGGGGAGTACATCCTAATTCTTTTTGGTCAGGAAGTCTTCACTTGCTATAGGTCCCCCAGTTGTATACCAATTCTGGATAGGCTCGTCGCTCTTCTTGATGATCTTGGTGTAGCCTTGGTTAGGAGCGTCCCCCTTGTCTATTGCATTAATCTGAGTGTCCTCTAGCTTGCAAAGGTTGAGAAATTGGCGCAGTAGGTCTTCTCCCAACACAAAGTCCCACTCACTGAATGCTTTGGCCTTGTGTAAGTACCCCAATCTGAAATTGACCTACTTAGAGGAATTCTTGGTACCATTCAGGGATAAACCAATGGGTCAGGACCTCACTAGGATAAACCTGATGTTCCAGGACTGAACTGGAATTAAACTTAGAAAAATCCAGAAGCTCGCCAAGTCGAGTCGTACGGATGGTTTGGGCACATGAGGTCCCTAGCCGTACGGCTAGCAATCTCGGGATACTCAGAAAGATCTATTTTTTCATTAAGAAAGTAGGGGAATACATGTTCCGCGATGGTATCCATGTCCTCTTGGGTGATCTCATCGGTAGCGGTATCTGACTCTAAGGTAAGACTTACAAATTTTCTTACCCTATGGGGATGGGGAGTACATCCTAATTCTTTGGTCAGGAAGTCTTCACTTGCTATGGGTCCCCCAGTTGTATACCAATTCTGGATAGTCTCGTCGCTCTTCTTGATGAGCTTGGTGTAGCCTTGGTTAGGAGCATCCCCCTTGTCTATTGCATTAATCTGAGTGTCCTCTAGCTTGCAAAGGTTGAGAAATTAGCGCAGTAGGTCTTCTCCAAACACAAAGTCCCACTCACTGAATGCTTTGGCCTTGTGTAAGTACCCCAATCTAAAATTGACCTACTTAGAGGAATTCTTGGTACCATTCAGGGATAAACCAATGGGCCAGGACCTCACTAGGATAAACCTGATGTTCCAGGACTGAACTGGAATTAAACTTAGAAAAATCCAGAAGCTCGCCAAGTCGAGTCGTATGGATGGTTTGGGCACATGAGGTCCCTAGCCGTACGGCTATGTTGGGCACCCTCAGCCTCTATAAATTGAACCCCATGCTGATCATTTCAAGGGGGGAGAAAACGTTTTGAGAGTTGTTACTCTACAAGTTTGAGAGCAGAAAGTGAGTTATACACATATTTGAGTGATTAGAGAGGAAGACCTCCTTCTCCCTGTAGATACCCCGGGGAACCACGGCTTGGCTAGAGCGGTGAATTATCCTATGATGTCTAACTTGTTTTAGATTGTTTAGAGTCGCCACCTATGTTTTTAAAAGAACATAAGAAAAACCTAGAAATAGCCTAATTTATGTACAAAACCAGAGATTCGGGAGAGAAGGGTTCGGGGGTTAGGTGACGGAGTGGGAAGTACTTTTTTTTTTTTTTTTTTTTTTTTTTTTTTTTTTTAGTTCGTGGGTGAACCATTTTAACCATTGTGTGCTTGTGAAGCCAACCCAAGATCAAGTCATGCTCAGTCGAAGTCTGGATTGCCTCGCTTGAATTCTGTTGTTGCTGGTATGCCCAACGAAGATGATGTCTAGCCCCAAGAGATTTGTCGATTATGGGGCTTCAAAATGCTTTTGATGCCGAGATGAGGGGTTGCTGATTGTAAAGCCCCTAGAATGCCTTTGATGCCAAATTTTGAGGGACTTGCATAGCTCCAAGATAAATCAGCTCTTGGCCCATTCGAGTAAATCGCCCTTTGTTGTTGTAGTGAGCAAGCCTCAAGAGAAGATCGTTGATGCCAAGCTTCGAGAGATTGCAAAGCCCCAAGTGTCGTGGGCTTGTAGATGGTGAGATGTGAAGACCTTTCATTGTAAAGCCCCAAATTATCTCGTGATTGGCTCGGCATTGAGAACGGGTGTACCGTTTGGTAGAATTCTTGATAGAGATCTCCTTCTTGCTCTTACTGGGGAGATGGATGGCCTCATTGTGGTCGATACCCAAACGGCTGAGGGCTTATGTCAAAGGATGTAGTAATGTCTTGCGGTGCCGTCGAGGTCGCGGAGGATAAGGTCTTGGCGTGATAAATTCTCAAATGAGTATGCTTGCTTGACTCTTCTTGAGTTGAACTAATGACGGATCTTCGGATGCAACTAGTGCTGTGGCCCAACTTTATCTGAGCTGCACCTTGTGCTTTTGATCTTGGAGAAGGGGGTGCTGAATTGCAGAAACATTGGGATTGGCCGTGGCATTTCCCGCTATAACCCTGTTTTGATTAGAGTTTAGCATATTGAATCTTTTTCCTTTTCTCTAAGACTTTCTTCATGATCTTGTTGAAAGTTCTAACAAAAATCATCAACTTCATTCATAACATCGGAGTCTTCATTTAAAACCAAGAGGCCTTTGACTTGAAGTGTTGAGAGACCCTTAAAGCTTGATCCCTTTCATGGAGCCAAAAGACTATTC
The DNA here is from genome assembly GCA_026119855.1 of Campanula takesimana. Taxonomy (NCBI): domain Eukaryota; kingdom Viridiplantae; phylum Streptophyta; class Magnoliopsida; order Asterales; family Campanulaceae; genus Campanula; species Campanula takesimana. Next base: position 207,082 of record JAOWBW010001300.1, on the reverse strand, counting down.
CACATTGCACTTGCTCGAGTATTGTTGCCCAAAAGACTGTCGGTCGCGAAGCCCCAATATAGCCCTTTGCTCGGATAACTGTAATGCCGTAGCCCGAAAGATTGTAGATTGCGAAGCCCTTGGAGACCTTCGGTGCCGAATTGAGGGAGCTTCCAATGTTGCACATGACTTGGCTGGGGATACTGCTGGGGAGTTAATTGCTCTTTGCCGAGGGAGCCTTTATGACTTGACCGTAGCCCCTAGAGTGCCATCATTGATTGCGACAAAGGTCCATCCTTGATTGGGTGAACGAGCACGGGCACACGTGACAAGAGGGCTTTTTGACATCCCTTTTGAGAGACTTTGAGGATAGTCTCACACATCTTTCTTGAGCATAGCCCCTAGGGCGTATTGATTGCCAAATGAAGCAAAAGAATCCCTTGTTCTTGAGTCACATAGCCCCTAGGGCGTCACCATTTGTTGAGCAAAGCAAGAGTGACTCGTCCTCGTGTGAGGGAATAAACATGAGAGGATATGGCAAGAGCTACTCCATTTATCGGGAGCCTTTCGGCGTACTTTAGAAGCACATACTTGAAGAAGCCTTGAAAACTGAGACACATGTTGTTGCTATTTGCTGCCTAAGCCAATTGACTAGCTAGGGATTATTTGTGCAACCTCGTGCCCTTTATAATGGGTTTGTTCTCGGATGGATCTTGGTTACCACGGGCCTTCTTTTCATGAACCCAAAAATGCACACTGCTGGAGAATGATGCCAATAACCCAAAACAACCTTTGATGGTGCCATATCTTGTCGAGCCTTTTGCAATCCCAAAGTTGACTCGGTGGGGAATTGACTTACTGAGGAGATTCAATGTAGAACTTGTCTTCTTTAGAGGCCGGGGATCTCCATTTCTCTTTCCCTTCTCTCTCTCACTCTCTCATATTTTTTTTTATGACGCACCCTGTTTTTTGCCTAGACCGCCCTTTCGGGTTTTCAATCTAGCGGGCATCTCTTTTGCGTCTTCATAATAATTTTTTTTTTTGACTCAATTGATGAGGAAGTGTGCATTGACTCTAGCTGAGGAGATAAGACATGTGATTTTGCGGTGGGGACCTTTTGTCACTAATGATGAGTGACATTGACTTGACTAGGGAAGTGTCCCTAGTATTGACATGTATTTTTTATTGAATTGAATGACTCGCGAAGGTAAGTAAGTCATTAAGAGAGAAGAGAAGGAAAGCCCCAATTTGATTGCAAGGAATTGGGAGTATGCAGAAAGAATAGAAGTCCCTAGACTCGACAAGGAGTGCGAAATGATTCCAAATCTAAGAAAGTTGTTCAATCTTTTTGGTGATTAATTCATTGGCAAATGAATCGTACAAAGATGTCTTGACAAGTTCGAGATGAAGGCCGATCACCATAACGCGTTAGGGCTAAACATATCTTCTTTCTTGCATGAGACCGAACCCGAAGGTTGCCTACGTTCCTCCAGTGTAGAGGCTCAGCTCACCGTAGTTCTTGTGGATTCTCCATTCTTCGTGATGAATTGTTGCTTCGTCGTGATTGATGTTGCTTCGTCATTCGTCTGGTGGAATGATGTTGATCTTCTTTGATTGAGGGGGATTTTTTTTTTTTTTTTTTTTTTTTGTGTGCTCTAACTTTTGCCTAGGTTGATTTGATGGTTTCAACCTAGCGAGCTCTTTTTTTTTTTTTTTTTTTTTTAATCCCCCTTTGAAAACTTTGCTTGACTTCTTCATGATTGTTGCTCCACCTTGTTTGTCTTGGCTTCGTCGTTGATGTTGGCGTCGATGTTTAGCCCCTAGGCGTTCAAGTGATGGCCTTGTTCTAAAACTTGTTTAGACATCTTTTCATCATTTTGTCAAGAATTAGATCGAACAACTTGGAAGAGTGTATAAGGACAAGAACGACTTTTATTTGATAAGAAGACTCGACACTTAACATGGGACGAGAGAAAACATTAATGCACACAAAAGAGGACTTTTGACTCTTTTTTTTTTTTTTTATCCTATTTCTAGGTAGAGAAAGAGAAACGGAGATTGTTGTCGTCATCCCCCATGTCGTTGTAGTCCTCATTGTCATTGTAGTCTTTCATGTCACTACATTCTTCCATGTCATTGCTTGGGAACCCTTTGTTGAAGCTTGTGTCATAGGAGGACTCGGCCATTTCTAGGAGCAAATTGTCGACTCTAATTCCCGCATCATACATGCATGAAAAATCGGAGTGAAAAGCCCCACTAAGATGAGTGTGGTAGTCCATTTTCAAACACTTCAAGAAGATGTCCATTTGTTCCTTCTTGGAAGGCCTATCAACCATCTCGGCTAGCTTGTCATTCCAACGATAATAGAAGTCCCCAAATGATTCATCACCCATTTGCACGGTGCTCTCCAATTCCTTCTTGGTGGGGCGGAATATGGAGTTGCCTTGATATTGTGACTTGAAGGCAAGCATAGCGGCATCCCAATTGAGGCGGGTGGAAACTGGAAGACCCATATACCAATCTTTTGCGACCCCCTCGAGAGTAAGCGGGAAGCATTGTGCCATTATTTGAGGAGACACTTTCTTTGGTAGCATGGCCCAAATGTAGGAGTCGACATGAGCGTCAGGGCAAGAGTTGCCGTTGAACTTGCCAATATCGGGCATCTTGAACTTTTCGGGAAGAGCCTCCATTGTGTTCATGAGGAGAGAAACTTGATGAAGATTGGTGCTTTGGCCCTTGTGCAAATTTAGCCCACTAAGCCTTTGGTCAATGTAGGACATGAGAGTGTTGACCAAACCGGTATCAATGCTTTGGACCTTTCTTTCACTCGTGAGCCCTTTCAATTGGTTCTTGAGTTGAGCAACTTCTTCCTTGTGGGCCGTTTTCACATGCTCGTAACGGGCTCGCCATAAATCATCCTTGCGGCGGACATTCTCGGCTAGTGTATCAACTTGCTCTTTCAATGCTTCCACCATGCGGAATAACCCTTCGTTGGACACGGGAATGCCGTTGTCGTTGCCGTTTGAAGCCATTGGACCTATTGAGAGAACACGGTCGATCTTAGGATGGCCCCACAAACACCTTTTGAGTGAAATGATTTCACCCACAAACAAGAAAAGACTCAACCACATAAGAAAATGACCTTTTTTTTTTTATTTACAAAGTCGGAAGGACGTGGTCCTTTTTGGGGTTTCTAGAAAAATAATGGAATCGTCACACTAGTATATAGACCTTCTCCGGTCCCATATACTCATCGGATTCCACCACGCTTGTGAATCCTACATGTGTCGGGATTAAACTAAATTAATGTAGTAAATCATACATGCGGGGACGGATTTTATTTTCGTCCAAAATAACCACTTTTGGGGACGGAGTTTTATTTCGTCCATTGCAACCAGTTGGCATGTATGATTTGAAGACATTAGTTTAGGGAAATCTCGGTACATGAAAAACCGACTTGGTCACGGAGTGTTAGACCCTAGACTAGAATTGTGTGGTTTGTGCTCGGCTTGAATATGAGGCTTAAAGGTCACCCCCGGCATGTAGTCATGAACTACGCCACGGGCTGAGGTTTACCGCTTCGAAAGAGCCAAGGTCGAGTCGAGCTTGAAACTTTCTAGGACGGGCCTCGACGGGTTTGGGGTTGGACTTGTGCGACTCGATAGTGAGCAATTCATAGGAATATGTGCATGTAGTGTGAGGTCTAACATGTGACAAAACATTTTTTTTTTTTTTTTTTTTTAAAGAAATAAAAAAAAACAAATAAGCACATAATTACAACTTTCGAATCACCCGTGTGACCGATAAAAATAAACAGAAAGTAAAAGAAATTGTATGCAGGCCCGGTGCCCACACACTGTCAAAACCACTCTGTTCTGTACACTGATCTGTTTCTGGAAAATGCCCAGAAGCGCGCGCATTGTGTTGCCTATGCGGAAGGCGCGCGCGTTAGACAAAGAGGGGCAGAGGCGCCCGCATCTGGGTGAGAACCTGCAAATCAGTGGGTTCAAGGGATTGCCTTGACCCTTAATTAAGAAAACTTTCCCCTGCAGAATTTGTTAGCACAGAAACATGGAATTGAAGGACAAGAGAGGAGGCGGGCGATTCTGGTAAATAGGGTCGGACGCGCGCGCTTTAGGCCAAGAAGGCCGGAGGCGCGCGCTTCCTACCCTTTTTACCAGAATGCCCAGAAAACAGAATAAAAGAACACCAAAAATGAAAACGCAAGTTTAACCCTCAATCGTCCCCAGCGGATGAATTATCCTAGGATGTCTAACTTGTTTTAGATTGTTTAGAGTCGCCACCTATGTTTTTAAAGGAACATAAGAAAAACCTAGAAATAGCCTAATTTATGTACAAAACCAGAGATTCGGGAGAGAAGGGTTCGGGGGTTAGGTGACGGAGTGGGAAGTACTTAAACACCCACTCCGCCCCGCTTACGCGGGTCTTGCTACTATTGGTGTTCTAATATTTACATGTCCTTCAATTAATTAAATAGAAATGTGCTAACAATTGTGATGAGAAGAAAAGGGGAAATAAAGGGAAAATAAAATAGAATTGTTTTATTTATTTAATAATAAAGATTACATGTAACAAGTAATGTTAAAGAATTACATTAAGAGATGAAGAGAAATTAACATGGTGAATTAAAGTTAAGATTAAAATGTAGGGAGATAACCTTAACTAACTTCAATATGTGAAGTAGTCATGTTGGTCATGTCCTATTAATGGGGATTGCATACATTGACTAGAACATGAATAGAATAAAAAAAGAAGACTTGTACCTTTAGAAAGAAGACTTCAAACATGGACTTGAAAATGATGTTGTTGTGTAGAGATTTGTGTAGAGTTTCGTTGCGTAAAACTCTTGTTGGGAGAATTTGTGTAGGGAAAATGATATAGAATTTGTGTAGAGAGAAAGTTCCAAGTCTAAAAATGAGGTCCAAAAAGAAGTAGAGAAGAGATCCCCTCCAATGATGGATTGGAGGGGTTTTTATAGTTGAAAGGGGATGTTTTTTGGTGCCAATTCGCGGTCACAAAGAAATATTTCCCGGGTGAAATCCATGCAAAATAAGCAAGAGAGGGATTCTTGGGAGAAAATCTGTAACTGACGCCCCAGAGGCGCGCGCTTCCGGATGTACCATTGGAAGGCGCGCGCTTCTGACCTCAAAAGGCGGAGGCGCGCGGCTTTGAAAAGGCAATTTTGACAGAATGGACTAGAAAGTTAATTCTGTTATGCAGTTCAGTCCAAAACTAACGGGATCAGTTAGGAACTTAACAGAAGTAACAGAAATTAACAAAAACAAGTTAAATAAAAATACTATGTATGCAATCGGGGTGAGAGGTCCAAGGCGGGGTGTCTACACTCCCCATATTCTTCTTCATCTCAAACTCTCTTTTATCTTTGTTAATATTACTTGTTCATCTTGTATTATTTATTCTTGTTCTTGCAAAATCTTGTCCATTTCAAGCACTTTATATTTCTTGCAAGTCTTGTCCATTTCAAGCACTATATCTATGTATTATACAAGTCTTGGCCTTCCAAGCTATATATATTATGATTATATATGTATATGATCCAAATCATGAGGTGATTCAAGGTTCCCTCATACCTAGTGTGTGATTTATGGGATAAAACCTAGGATGATCATGATTTGTTACATTTCATGTTGATGATTGTTCTTGTTTGGCCATAAGAGTCATGATTGGGGGGATAAAGTTTCAATCTTTATCATCCCAACCATGACCTAGCCATAAATCACCAAGTATGGGACATAAAGATTTGATCTTTGTGTTATATTTGTGTCCATAAAGGTTTAAACTTGCATAATAAGTCCATTTTGGTGGTAAAGTTTCAATCTTTATCCACCAAAATGGTCATTTTGGCCTAAATGCCATGTTCATCAACTTTTCACAAATTTCTCCAATGATTGCCTTTGATCACACCCAAATCTTTGTTTTTGGGGTTCCTTTAGTGATCAAAGTGCATAGGAATGAACCTTTCAAAGTCTTGTTGTTAATCATAAACTGGAAATCAACATTCCAGTCAAGTTTCAGCAAAGATACTCTGTTTTGACTAAAACTGGACTGCTTTTCTGATAAACTGTAAAAATGCCATAGAGAGCCCTCCCCATCCGTACGGCTACTTTGGCGGGGAGGGCATTTTCCAGTTTCTTCCTTTTTGACCAGGAAGTTTGCAAAATAAACCTTTTCTGTTAAAAAATTAACCGGTTTTGTCAAAACAGTCAGTTTCTCCCATTTTGAAAGCACACACACACACACACAAGCACTTTCGTTAAATAACATTAGGGAGACTCGGCTTTGTCCGAGGCGGCTTGGGTGACGTGAAACTCTTGCCAATACGTAACCTGACCTCCGAACTAATAGAATCTCTAACCTTTTCTTTTGTTGGGTTAAATAATTAACAAAAGTGGCGACTCCGTTATGCTTTGTGAGATAACCGTGTTTGGCGTTTCGCCCCCAAAACTCGTCGCGTTTTTTGCGCGTGGGGCCGGGATCCTTACAGTGGCGACTCTGCTGGGGAGTTAAATGTTGTCAAACTTCTTTTTAGAAGCTTTGGGGATATTTATGTGTGGGTCAAACTCCCGTCCCCCGTTTTCGTTAACTTTTGTGCTTGTTTTGTGTGTGCTGAGTTTCTGTTTGAACTTTCTGGAGTGGAAACTGCTCTGGATGTGCAATAAACTGGGGCTTGATGATCAGAAGATGAAAAAACTGCAAAAAAATAATTTCCAGCATTCTATAGCCGCACGGCTAGGTTGGGCAGGGAACAGAATGTTTCAAAATTTAACAATTTTGTGCAGGGCAGGAACATTCTGTGTCCCTTTGGCTTCTGCTTTTCCAAGTTCCATTTATTGTTTGGTTCGTGCACATTACCTTCCTCTTTTCTAGCCAAAACTTATTTTTTGAAGCTTGGTTATGTACAAACTTTTGGACATAAATTTGGATTTTCAAAACCTCCTTGTGCATAACCCACTTTGTAAAAGGTTTTTGAATTCTTTGTTGTACACAACTTTTTTTGCAAATGATTTTCAAAAGAATTGTTCTTCTTGAAAGATGTTGATTTCAAAGGATTCTTTGGTTGCGCACAATTTGTTGTACATGCGAGTTTTGGCTTTGTTCATAAGATTCTTGCTTGATTGCTTGTGTAAATAGCTCGTTCATGCTTGCTCATTGTTGTTGATTATACATTGCTCATAATGTTAAAACGGATTGGAAAATTTCTATTTTGACTCAAAAGGGAACATAGAAGGCTTCACACTACGCGGACTTGACCTTGCACGTTCCAAATACCCTTCAAACCCGGGATGGATGCCACGATGCAGCTTGATTGGTGCTCTTGTGCCCTTCTAGCGCGAACGGGTCCATTCCACCTCCCCTTCCGAGCCGAGTCAACCACACTTGTCCGTGACACACAAATACCGTGACTTCGGTTGGTTTTTGGTCTAGCTCACATTGCCACATCCTTAATGTGTGTCTAAGGTTAATCATGGCCAAGCTAATGCCCCAGTCCTTGACTTACGCATTAATGTTGACCGTAATTAACCTAAGTCACGTATTAAGGATAGGGTGACACCGTTTTGTCGAGCCCAAATGAATGGTCCATACTAATCATCTTTAAGCCCAAGGATAAGGTTCGAGAGCCCTCATCAAAGATGAGGTTACGCCAGAAGTCCCTTAAGTCCCTAAAACGAATCTCGATCCCAACCGGGGCTTAATCATGATTGGAATAGATCGCACATTGGGAACCTCGCAATGCACTAGTCCCTAGGAGCGTTAATTTCGGTCGGTGGAAGCCGCTTGCCCTATAGGACCCTCGCCCGGGACAGTCCATCCTTGGGAGCGTGCAAGGCAGGTGAAAAACGAGGGGTCTATAGGCGTAGTGATGGCTCCACTGATCCAGGATTTAGAATAGTTGCGAAAAAGATGAGAAATCTTTTCCAACCAATTAGGAACAAAACATGTTTTGAGTGTACATGAATAATAAGTGTTAAGTCATTAATTGCCGCGCTAACATTTGTTCATGTGACAAAACCGCTTAATAATGATTATAGAGAATAAGCAAATACTTTTCTAAAGGTGGAAATTGTTAAATTCATCCAACATGCATGCCTTGGGTCCCCCCCCCCCCAAAAGAGTCAAACTCGTTTCTCTCAAAGAGTCAAAAATCCGTTAGTATCGAGTCTCTGTTTTATTCAAAGCATGGCTTTTCGAAAATCCTTCCACGGTGCTCTTACGGCTCGCCCGTCTTTCATGTTTTAGAAAACAATGGCAAGCAAAGCTCAAACAAACGAGATAGACATCAGATTGGACGCACAGGACCGATTGGAGGGCAGAGTAAATCTCTTAGAAAGGACAGTCAGCACAATGAGAGAGCAAGTGCAGAGGGCTGAGGTTGATCGTAATGAGGCAATCAAAAGTGGTCCAACAGCTCCATGAGGAAATTAAGGAGCTCTTCCATAAGAGGGTCGGAAGAATTGTGGGAGAAGAATGGCACAAAGCTCAGGAGGGACCTTGAGGAAAAATACGATGGCCGGTGAGAACTTCTACATAGCCAAGCAGAGTTGTCAGATGAACTGGAAAGGCACAACTCGAGGAACACCCGAGAATGCCTGATGAGATTATAAAGTCTATCGAGGAGATCAGAAGGTCCTCGAGAAGCTGTTCTCCCTCGCCGGGGACCACCCCAATTTGCTCAGTCCAAGATGGGCAAAAGTCTTCGAGATCAGCTCCAGCCCGTTATAGCATCCCATGGAAAGCCCGCGGTGGTTGTGGGAGGATTTCACCCCCAAGGGAAAGGAGCCCATTATTGTTGGTTCCATGAGTTGGGAATGCCGAGGGAACAAATGTTGGATCACTTGCTCCAGATAGGAAAGATGGAACTACTGGGTCGCCACGCGATATGGAACGAACCGCTCGGGGTGCACCATGATCCTAAGCAACACTGCAAGTACCATCAGGCCTCAGGTCACTCTACGAACGCCTGTCTCACCTTGAGGAACCACATCCAATCGCTCATCGACAAGGAGGTTATCACCAAGCAAGGCGATGAATGGGTGTGAGGTGAAGAAAAGGAAGAAGAATAAAAGAATCCTAGGAGTGGTCTAGCGTTGTAGGTTCTAGAAAGTCCATGAAAAAGTCCGGTGTGGACAAAGTCTTTTGTTTCTTTTTTATGAAAAAGCCCTGCGAGGAAATGCTATGTGAAAAACCATGAGGTTAGGTATGGTCGAGGTAGTGAATAGTAGAATGATCGAGTCAATAGAGTCAATAATTGAGTCCATGATTGTAAAAATTGAGTTTTATGAATGATATGAATCACTTTTACTTCTATTCTCTCTAGACTTGAGGCATTATCTTGAAAAACGCATTAACTCTCGGAAACCGCTTTGATTTAATGTTTTCAAGTGATTGCTATATCCCCAAAATGATGAGTTGACTCCCAAGCGTAATAGTCAGCAACGACCTCATTCAAGGATGAATGGACCCAAACGCAAAAGAGTACAAAATAAAACAATTAATCTTGATGTGAATAAATGTTGTGATCAATTGGCATGGAGAAACCATCAATGGCAAA